>PRKT01000161.1:219374-288594 GCA_003671525.1 Saccostrea glomerata | reverse complement strand
CATAATCCATAAAAATTTTTGATTGTTGGACAGAGTGTTGAAATTTTTATAATTGTCACTTAAAAAGTTAAATAAAACTTTCCTTTCTTCATTATATAAAGAACAATTTGTAAGGAAATGGATTTCATCTTCAATACAATTTGAATTACAAAGAGTACATGTCCGTTGACTTCTTTCTAGAGGGATCTTTTTCCCATTAATATCTTTTGTATATTCATATCTACCACGTTCAATTCTTAGTTCATGTGCACTTATTCTGAATTTACACAGTATTTTCCTCTGTTCAAAAGACTTTAAAGATAATAAATATTTCTCAGTGGCAAAAGTATTCTTCAACAAAAAATATTAAAGAACCCCCTCCTCCAACTTTAAATCCTTCTCCCACCCCCTATATCCCCCGTTTTCTAAGCTGAGATACTTCGTGAACCAGTGAAATATAAATAAACCATTTATAGTTGATAATTCACAAGTATTTTTAACTATTTTAAGGGGAAGTTCTCATGGGTACAGTTAATTAGCATGATCGGAATTACTCATGATTAGTATATAGCCATACTAAAACATTCAATGCCTGTTTTCAATCGCAGTCATTTGATTCAATTAATTAACAAAACACATGGCAACGTTTTTCGTCTAGCCAAGGCGCCGACAATTTTCACTCTTGCGTATAACTTTTATAGGCTTGAGAGTTCTTCTGTCATAGTTCCAAAGAGTGGTGCTTAGTTTATTGACTATCGATAAAATAATTATTTTTTTCTCTCCACAGAAACTATGAGGAAATTTAAAAAACTCTCTCTCTCTCTCTCTCTCTCATATTTAAACCAGACCTGTATTGGATTTGCTGCCCTACCTCTGTATATTCTGCTTCAGTAATTTCAAAAACGAAAGATTTCGTTTAAAATAATACATGTACGATTAAAACAATTAAATCACATTTATGCAGCACTGCAAACCTGTATATGTACCACCCGCTCCTCTCAGTCCACCTACGATAAAATGTTTGATCCTCTCCTCTCGTTATAAATTAACGTGTAATACCTGTAGAATTCATACTTACATTGAAGGATACTCTGTAGCGAACTGTCGCTCTCATAATCCTCCATTGAAATTTCCTGTCCCATATTGACTTTTATCTATTTATATCCGCAATTTTAAAAGCAATTCTGTGACAGAAATTAAGAGTGTCATGTTCTTTTTCCGTAATTCAAAATCACTGCACAATCGACTTGTAATGTTTCCTCATTATCCAATTCACGGTAAGTATTCTGGTACATTCGTAACACGAGAACAAACTTATAATTTGGAATTAATTTTGTGAATCGAAATAACATGTTTTTACCGGCTTGTGTAGCATCCAACATATTTAATTTATGTTAAACCTTCTTTCGAAAAGTCTGCGTAATGAATTTCACATGTCAAAGTGCCTCCTCTAATATATATTTTCTGTAATTTCAAACACAACTTTGTGAGCAGAGACCTCCATTTTATTGGCAGGCATAATAGCTTCTGTTACCATTCCGGACGCGGCTGTCCGCGATTAAGCACCATGTTTCTTCACGTGTTTTAATTGTGTACATTTCATCTTTTTTTTAAGTTATGAATGAAAGTGAGGCAATAATTTGATTATGAACGACCGACTGAGAAAGATGCTATGCTTCAACACCAGCCACAGAGAGAGAGAGAGATTCCATGCACCCCCTAGAACGCACGTGCGACCGTCAGCTGTTAGCAAGCGCTCGCGTTCTGAGAGTTTGCCACTTAAGAAACAAACAAAAGCTAGCTACCACCACTTAAACCATTCATAAACAATTGCAGTCACTTGTAAGCCTGCAAAATTCCTTGTCTTAAGATCTGTGTACATCTGAGTGTATAATTCTCTTGGCAATTTTCACAATTAAGTTCTTACTGAATCTAAAATAAAGAATATGGAACATTGGAGCCATTACTTGTACATAGATATGACGTAATACAATTAAGTACTGTCAACTTTCTCTTTACTCCCAATGAAAGTATTATACAATGGGCCTTTTTCATATTTGGCCCATTATATTCGTTGTGACAAGACCTTTCAGCTGGTAAATATTTTTTACCTTGAAGTTTGACCCACTTTTTAAAAACTTTGACCTCGGTCATATAGCTTTTAGAGTCATAACAGTTAGAACTAGGGTTTTCATACTTCATAGGTGTATTCCTTGAAACAAGACCTTCCTTTGGCCTTTGGGTACCAACCTTTTTTTACATTGACCTTGGGAGTTTGATATAAATTTGAGAGAATTCAACCCTTGCCATAAGCTGCTATACAGGGGTATCAGCATTTCACAAACACGCCTTGTTTTCTCATGTAAACGAATCTAACAAATCAGCTGACGACGTCAAAACGTAGCTCGCAGTGTATAAGGTATGAAAATGAGATAGGTTGTAGAAGTCTATAGTAGACTAAATCTTGAATATTTTTTTTATTTTGCTTTATGAAAGTGTTGTTGTCTTCAAATTTAGAGATGAATTAATTCAACTAAAAAAAAAAAAAAAAAAAAAAATCAAGTGAAGTGTACCTAACTCTTTTGAGGTATGGAAAATAAAAACAAAATCCTGGGCTTAAGTTATTAAAATTTGAATACATTTGGGAGACATAATATTTTACTGGTAGGTTGATCCAATTCTTGTCAATTAATTTGTCAATAAAGGAGCTTTATACTATATGATTATCTTTTGTAACAGTCAATGTTTATACAAATGTACAATTTTTGTTGCCATTGAATTATGTGATAACTCAAACGACTTTTTAGATGACAACAGAGGTTTAAGTGGAGTGCGCCCTCTGGTGAGAGATTGAGAAGGCACATCAACCGAGCCTTGAGAAGGTCTATACCCTGTAGAACCTTTTAAAAGCTTAAAACAGAAATCCAGCTAGTTTATATGTTTTGTACTTGATGTCTGATCTAGTTTTAACCAATCATATTGCTATAAACAACAGAGAAAAATAATTATTTATTTATCTATATATTAGGTATATATCTTATACAATTTTAAGGCTCAATGTGGTCATGTCCTTATTTCAAGGAACTTGGATTTTTTTTAAAAAACCACTCCAAAGGCAAAACATTTATCTCAAATGCAGAGTCTTCCATAAACCGGTATTAACAAAAACAGAAGGTCCTTTTAAGAGATTGTAGACTACAATAAATCAGGTTATACACATATGTATTCATCACATATGATGAAACTTTTCCTCATATCAGAACACAAAAATTTGTATGACTTTAAAATAGGATTTTTTTTAAGACTATAAGGATCACAGGATTCTTTTTTCAGATTGAAATAAAAAGCTCCAGTCATTGTACATGTCGGATAATCTGAGGAGGGTGTTTACAAATATATGTGCATGTATCTGCTTGCAACTTCCTTTCTGTTTTGTCCATTACAACCAATAAAGTTATCAAAATCTATTGTATTAACATTAAATAGGTGGGTGATCTACCGGTAATACTCAGAATGCTTCTTTTGCCGTACTGGTTAACAAATTGTTATGAACCAGCTGTTGAAAGTTACGCGAGCAGGCCCCTCCCCCAACACATGTTCTACATGCCATTCCATCATCCCTCATTCTACCAGACAGTTCTCAGTCAAGAGTGTTTAAAAAGTCATTAAAAACCAGAGATAAAAAGTGACAAGAAAATTATTCAGCATCAGAAATTTAATGTCTTCTACATAAAAGGAGGGAGAAAACAAGAAAAGTAAGGAGTAATCGCATTCTTCCAAGAGATATTTTTCTATAAGGTATGAATTTAAACAAATTACAGTTTTTGCAAAAACCTATGACATCATAGGAGGGTGGAATTACCTTAAGAGGCAAGTCAGAAGTTAAACACTGTGCTACCATTTTTTTTTTAATCATATATAAGGAATTTAAAAGAAGTAGTGTTATTTTTATTGTGCATACCCATTCAAATGTGAACATTTATGAAGGTAGACAACTTGTTGAACTTTTACTTTAATTTTTTTTCTAATATAAAGGAATAAAATTTTAATGAAAATTATCATCTTTTAAAATTTTCAACGTGTTAAACTCACTCAAATCAATATAGTTTAATTATAAACATTTTAAATGTTATTAAAAAAAATTGAAACATATAATTGTCTACAAGTTATCAGTTTCATAATTTTATATATACATACATGTACTATTAAAATTATTTTTTTTGATATTTAAACAAATGTTATCCTTTCCAATTGTAGAAAATTACCTTATTCATTAAAACTGAAATATTGGCCTATGTGTTCTTTACTGCAGTTCTTATTAATAACACAATACAAAATTAAGGCCTTTCATAATGTAAAAAAAGAAACACGAGAAATGTCCGATTATTTTCGATTATGAATCGAAATGGTGTTTCCGATTCGATTCGATAATCGATTGTATTTTTCCTCCGATTCTGAAACACTAATACACATGCTCTGAGGCAATCACCTGTAAAGCCAGCTTTTTCTTTATTGATGATAGATAAAAAATAATAAAATGTAAGGCCATAAAAAATGATAGTCTTGTTTCCTGCTACCAGAAAAAAGGGTACGCAGGTAACAGTTAGGAAAATTATTTATTTTTTTATTTTATGCAGCAAAATTTATATTCTTATGAATCGATTTCAACTTCTTTTATCAAAATTTTCCTGAACTTTTTCTTAGTCCTCTGGCTTTTCCCTTAATTCTACGACACTCGGAACTCGAAAGTTACCCGCTAGGTGTCGTTTTTGGATAACTTCCATAATTCCTGGTTTGACATTTCCAAATTTTTCACATTTGATGCTGAATACTCGGATAATACGCCAGTTTCGAGAAAGGAACTCTTTTATTTTAAAGGCGCGAATAACCCTCCAGTTGACGCGGAGGTGGGACACTTTTGTAAACAGAACTCTATATATAGAGACATGTCGTTAAACGTCGATTCAATGCTGAAACCTCAGCTGAAATTATTTCTAATTGAACGTGGAATGAGTGTACCCGCCTGTCAATCATCGTTTGAGAACAATGGCAGACTTCGCGAGATCTTTGGCCCATATCCGAGGGAGACACCGATTTCAAAATAAGGCGCATTCAGAATACATATAATGCAATTTAAGCATTTTTTATCCAAAACTTTCATCTAAGCTTTGGTGGACAGCAGTATTTATATTTTTTGCTCTGGGGTGAAAATGAATAAGTTGCAAATAAGTTCTACGTGACAAAAAAGAATAGATTTTGGTCTGATAACATCATTTAAACAGATTCCTTACCATGCTGTGTATTTAAAGGATTTTTTTTTTTTGAATTATGCCAACAATCACGGCTCCACACGTATATATCTGAAAACCTGTGGGTATACACTCAATTTATATCAGTGGCGGATCCAGGAATCTTGGAAAGGGAGGACCAGTTTGGGGTTGGGGTAGCAGCCTACAGCCAATCTAAAAAAATTGATTTATTAAACCCTATGTATATCTTGGACATAATAGGGAATCCCTCCCCCCTGCCCTCTAAATCCACCAGTGTTAAGGTAATATGGTAATGTTTAAAAAGAAAAGTCCTTTTCATATCTATATCACTTAAGATTTTTGTTTGAAATGAAACAATTGTTTTGAACAGTACTAACTGAGATAGAATGAAATGAATACATTTTTCGACATTATCTGTATAGGAAAATATTAAAGGTAAAAAATAACGCGTTTCTTTCACATATTAAGATGCAATTAGAACTACTAGTATTCAGATGGTCTCTAATTTAACACCTACAGATGGTACAAGATTTGCAAATTACACGTATATTTGATACGTGTTTTCATTATTGCAAAAGCTCCAGTGACCTTAAATATGCTCTACGTGAATCGTGTTACTAAAGCAATTAATTTGAAGGCCTACAGGGAGAAAAAAAAACATAGTTACTATAGACCCCATAGTTTATACTGAAGATTTAAAATTTGATACAACCATTAAAATAAAAGGCTCATGGGCTATAACACTAACCTAAGTCATCTTGACTCTGCTGGTTTTTTTTTCAAGGGAGATAATTTGGTATCTCCTATTGTGTCCCATAATAACCCCACGAAATCATGATATAATCAAACTTGAATCCATATATCGTATGGATGCTTCAATACAACTATGACTAACATGGCTTTGCTGTTCTGCAAAGGAAATTTTTTTTACATGTTAGGTAAATTTTGAATTCTGATTTAACTTAGGGATCTTTTAAATGTAATTATATAATACAAACGGGATAAATTAATGAGACCCACCCTCATATTGAAAAAAAGATTTTCCTATTAATAATTCCCTATACACCGGTATATTTTACGTAAATCTTTAATACCCTTTAGTGGACAAATTATTGACATAGCAGCATCAAACTTAAAGATTGCATGCTCAATGTCACCAAACATTGAGACCTTGTTTTAAAGTTATTCCAATTCTCCCATATGTAAAATTTACATCTCTTATTGTCCTCACTCAACCTTTAAGGGTTATAATTTGAACACAAAGAGGATGCCAATATATCAGTAATATTGATCAATGTCTTATTATACTTGAGGAGAGAATTTCTAACTAGTTTTCGCTATACATATTTAAATGCACACAGATAAATAAAAGAATTCAGTTTCTTATTGTTTTATGAAAGAATTAATTAATTAGTTTGCGGCCGATTTTTGACGCTTGCGTCAATATGTTTCTTGTATATTGCTTTATGAAAGTGTTGTTGTCTTCAAATTTAGAGATGAATTAATTCAATATAACTAATAGACATTAGTTGTAGGCGGCTGAAAATTTTACTATAGGTTCATAAACCCTCTGCCTACTTATATAATTTTTTCTTAAACTCTTATGATTTTCCGAAAGAAAGGTATTTGTGAGACAAAATACAAACAATTGTAGCAAAGATTGCGGGGCAAAATTGGACCAAAAAGACATTTCAACTTGACAAATCTATAAAGGAATAATAGACATTTTGTCTTTAAGATTGATCTCTCTTTTTTAAGTCAAGGTCTGTTTCATGATCTTGAGGCCGGATTGCACTTGCCGGTGGGAGATTGGCATTTCAAGGTAATACTTCTAGAATACTATTCAGAATGAAAAACAATAAATCGTCAAAGAAGGAGTATTTTATTGTGAATTCTTGAAAACAGTGTCATGTTTTAACAAAACATTTATATTCTACACTTGAACGAAAATTATCACAACAATTACCATAGCAAGACCGTTAGAAATATACAGACATAATTTAAAATAGTAATAAGGAATAAATTTCTATAGATACTGCATGTAGTTGATAAAACATTGAAAAAAAACCCTCCCCCCCAAAAACAAAACAAAACAATGGTCAACCTCGGCTGCTACTCGCTTGACCACAAAAACAAAAAAAAAACAAAACAATGGTCAACCTCGGCTGCTACTCGCTTGACAATGGTTTTATTTGCGTGAAAATTTCAACTACATGCTGTATTTATCATATATTGTATTGAAATTTTTAAACAAATAAATATACAACTGAATCGGGTGCGCATAAATTCTGCGCAGTCTATCCACCCGTCATCAAGCAATGTTGACCGTTGCTAGGCAGCAGGACGTGGCTTCATCATTCAGAGGGTAATTTTTCAAGAAATGTTTCTCGATGAATCATATTCAACTTATTTAAATAAAAGAATATTATATTATAATGCCTTCACATCAATCTTCGCAATAGATATCAAATAAAGTTTTTGTATTTGCATTTACAAATTTGTAGATGATAAATGTGAACGAATACTACTGTTAAAGAATTCTCTTCTTCTCTTTGAGAATAGTCTTGAAGTTTGGAGCGAAAAAAAGAAATAGATTAAAGGGTTAACGCTGTTGTTAAAAAGGAGAAAGAAATCAAACAATTGTTGAAATGCTATAGAAGACAGGCCTCCCGTGTTTGTGTAATATAAAGCATCAAGTATTGTATAAATAAAGGGATATGAAATGGACAAAAAATAAAATATCATTATCACCAGCAAAATTGCAGACATTGAACGGACAAGGCGAAGTCTATGTTCTCTTTCTGTTAGAGACAGCCTATGCATACAACAGATTTTTCTAACATGAAAATAAAGTATCATGAAGAACGGAAGACCCCCAATATATACCGCAAAAACTAATTCGCACCAGTTTTTCATACTTTCAGATAAGATATTGTTGATACTTAATATCGCTTGAAGACTGTAAATCCCAGTTATAGCGAAAGTAAATATCCATATATTTTGAGAAAGCTTTATGATTTTTCTGCACCCCACTTTAAGACTCTTAAGCGGCCATGCAATGAAAATGTACCGAACGTACAGTACCGACCGGACACAACCTAACACCAGAGCGAACCCGGAGCGGACCTCGGGTTCGCTTCCCGGGTTCGCTCGGGGTCCGCTTCGGGTTCGCTTTCAGAAATTTTGGGACCGCTCTGGGTGCGCTCCGGGTTCGCTCCGGGTTCGCTCCGCGTTCGCTCGGGGTCAGCTCTGGGTCCGCTATAGCGAACCCGGCGTTCGCTTCCTGGGACCGCTTTACGCACTGATGCGTGAAGCGGACCCCGCTTTAATCTCACCGCCAGTAAGCCCCGCCCCTTGTATATTCCAATACAGTAATGGTATTGTTGATCGATCATTGTTGTTTATGCGACGATGCGGACATGTACACTGAACATGTAAACAGTGAAATAATGGAGAACATTCAAATTTTTTCTTAAATTCAACTGTACATTCGACATAGATTTACATGTACATGAATAATAGATTTCCTTGATTTCTCGATCCCCAGAAATTCAAACTAATTTAACAGCGGGTTATAAGGCATTTATTTTTCTTAACTTATAACCAGAAAACAAAAAAGAGTGTTGAATTGATTTTCAGTATCGAATGGTGTACAAGTGAAACTGAATAACTAAATACCTTTTAAATTCATGCTTATATAGTTTAAAAAAAACATTTGTTATTCCTTACGTTTTGCTAAATCGTAGTTTAAATGTTTGCTAAACACCTGAATTATGATATCGCATTTATAAATTACATGTAACCTTTTGTACATCTGGTATATTTACATTTCATTTATTATTATTGTAGTTACACATTAAAAGTTCGTAAAAAATATTAACGTGAATTAGACCCAATGCCTGCTGATACTTAAAAAGATTATTCTTTCAATTAAGTGTAACTCTACAGTTATTTTGCGTTACCAACTCTCGAACAACCCACGTAACTATGTATTGCTTACGCCTTTATTAATTATTTTTTCCCAATAATTAGTCCCAAAACATTTTAAAATGTATAATAGATCATAATTCATATGTTAAAATATCCATTCTATATTATTTTTATCTGATTATTCTTTGTCAAGTATAGTTACGCCATTTTGAGAGAATGAAACAATGTACGATTTACTAAATGTTGTGATTAATTAGCGTAATTAATTCGTTCAATTATGTAAATCGCACTTCACCTGAGTATACCCCGATAAACCAGACTTATTTCAGAGTGGTCCGGATTTCTTTCTTAAATAGTGTTTATATATATTTCCAATTCAACATGTAACTATGTTAATATATAGTGTTTATAGTGCTAGTTGTTTTTGGTTTCTCTTTTTCCTTTGATCTTATTACTTTTTAACTTTTTTCTTTGTCCCGCGGAAGGGACAGAGCGTCCCGAAAACTGTTAGTGATTCTAAGTGCTTTATATACATCTTCCTATACATGTATTTAAAAAAAAATAGCTTCAGCAGGCTTATAGAAAACAATTTGAGTACAATATTGGGAGGACGACTCATAGAAATTTAAGTAAGTCATCAGGCTTTATTATTAAAATCAAGTCTAATAATGAGAGTTTACAGTTATGATCTCTCTCTCTCTCTCTCTCTCTCTCTCGTCTCGATGTTTCCTGTATCTATTTATATTTAAATATTGGGCTAGTTAATATTCCTGAACACTTAGTATCTTGAGAAAATGAAATTTTACAATAATTGTCGAAGACCAACTATTTCTTTTTGTCAGTAAAATATTAATTGTAATATCAATTGATTTCCATTTTTATGCATTGACTGATGTATTTACCCAATTTATTTACCAAATGGACTTTCAATACTGGTTTAAAAAACTAAAGGAAATAAAAACGTAAATTTTCATGTATAATTCTACGTGGAAAATTAAAACATATAATTAATTAATTGCTTTAATAAAATAAAGGAAGTAAATATATAAATATAAAATACAACCCGGAGAATTAAAATGAATAATATCAAATCGTATTTTAATCATCATAATAGATTTACACAGCACATTAACACGGTTTGCTTGTATGTAGTGTTTGGATTTATATCAAATTAAATCAACACGTTCGATCTTATATCCCAATCGACAGATCAATCTGCTATTTTGATTGGTTGACGCGCTGATTGGTTAATCGTTAATCCTGATTGACAGCTCCGTAAAGAAATACCGAACCCGCGTTCGCTTGCTGGGACCGCTACTGAATTTGGGGTTTGCTCTCTGGGTCCGCCTCGGGTTCGCTCGGGGTCCGCTACGGGTTCGCTTTGGGTCCGCTCCGGGTTCGCTCGGGGTCAGCCCAAGCGGACCCCGAGCGAACCCGGAGCGGACCCAGAGAGCGAACCCGGGGTCCGCTCCGGGTTCGCTTTCTGTTAGGTTGTGTCCGGTCGGTACTGTAGGATATCAGTACCATATGGAAATTTGCAGAATGTAAAAATAGAAAAATGAAAACATAGACCATAGATTGTCGTGAAGGGTCATCAAAATAGGAGCTTACTGGCTCTGGTAAGATCATGATATAACGGGACATTAAAGCAAACAGATCAGAGAGCGATAGACAGGCGATTGCGGTATAGGTTGGTGTGTGAAGCCTTTGCAAATAGATGATAACCAATAAAGTTATGATGTTTCCAACAAATCCAATGCCAAAAGTTACTGTTCCTAGGATAAAAATGTACTTTCCCCAGTGATAATCAGTCGATAATGATGTGTCCATGCATTGAAATTTAAGTCCAAGAGAGGCATTCTTTACTGAGTCGGCGTCAAGTGTATGGTTCCACGAGTTCTGGCTTTTGGACGTTATATTCGTATTGCAAACCATACTTGTGTTCAGCTTGGTATTTTCAGTCGGAAATAACTCTTCAAGCTTAGAATAGAAAAACACATAAATGCAGACATAAAACAAATAATTAAAAACATCAGACATATATTTTTTAAAAGGTTAATTCTTTAATTGAAACATTTGCCAATTTTTAAAATGGCGTTTACTTATAGAAATATATATAACAGTAAAAATTATTTGTTTATAATTTATTATTTATAATGTGTAATGAAAAAAAAAATAATGACTATCCAATTAATTTTTGTAAAGAATTGAAAAAGTTATACAATGTAGAAGCTTTGAATACTTATGAATATCTTTGAATTCAGTGTCCTTATCTAGTATGTGTGTCAAGATTTATCAGCAAGCTGCTTTTTTTTTAAATGAAAA
This sequence comes from Saccostrea glomerata, assembly GCA_003671525.1. Taxonomy (NCBI): domain Eukaryota; kingdom Metazoa; phylum Mollusca; class Bivalvia; order Ostreida; family Ostreidae; genus Saccostrea; species Saccostrea glomerata. The sequence goes on along the minus strand of PRKT01000161.1, from coordinate 277,090 downwards.
ACTTCACCCCTCGCCCTCCGATCCATTTATTAATCCTCTATGTATGTTTATGTTGTAACTAATCCAGTTTTTTTCTTGTTATTTTCATGTCTATTTTTACGGAAGCGTATTAGTGCCACTTGAACACTTTACTTTTTTTTTTATTTCTACACTTTAATCTGTAAATTTTACACTTTAAAGTTCAAAGCCAATAAACCATGAATCATGCATGATAAAATTCAATTCTGATTTTTTTATTTTACAATAAATGCAAATGATAAGCAAAATAGTTTGACAGATACAAGTAAAACTTTTCTTAGAATATAAGTGGAGGCATATCAAACATACATGCATATATTCTCAATGAATGTGATATTGATATCATCATACGCAAATTCGTTTAATGCGCCCAACAGTTCAATCATTGAAAGCATTTTTGATATATGTAATACATTCTACATGAATAACCGGCAACAATTAAATTAATTGATTTTTTTTAAATAACCAATTAATGTATAAATAAGAAAAGTATAAACATATATGAATAACTAAAGTATATGTTTATAACCCAGCAAATCGATACATATACAACAATGTACAACAAAAGGAAACTCACATCAATTCAAGAAGGCACAACCTTTGAGGATACCAGCATCGAACGGTATACCGACTTTGGGGATGCCGATGCTTTATATTGCATGTTTTACTATTCCTAAGAACTGTCGGGGATGGACATCAAGACCATAGGGTGATTTTCCGCCACCTACATAATCTTCAAAGTGCAGCAGTATGATCATTTAAGATCATTTTACTGACCATTATGACGACATAACACGTCTCATTCACTGTAATGGAAACCGTGACTGTCTCTGATCTATTACATATATATGTACTGATCAGCGATATCTATCACGTGTTAGTGCACATATAGAACAAGCTTTACAGTAACTTTATATACGAAACTTTAAACAAATACTAATCCCTGTTGAGATTCTGCTAGGCTAGATATTTGGACTGACGCCGTCGCAAATACATGCTCCGATTGCATATATTTAGAAATTTATAAAATCAATTACGCTGTTGCGATTTTAAACAATAATGCCATGAAATATAAACGGCATACAAATCTTCTTAACAAAAAACCAGAAATCTCTGATGAGACTGTAGCTCTACTTGTCTGTACATATAACAAAACAAAAGTAGCGCTTTGATTTGAAACTTTGCAACAAGACTGAAGTAGCAATAAATAGAATTATTTACCTAAGTGTACCCTTCTCATGTGCCAATTTATATTTAAATAAATCCAAGCACTTGTGATAGAATTCCGTAAGTCAGTATTTAATGTACCAAGTCTTCTCGCTACTACACCTTTTACACGTGAATTGCTTGCCTCATCCCTCCCCTGACAAATGTGATAATATATATTTAATGAATGAAAACTATAGGTAACTTACAGCTTAATTCAAGTTCAAAATCAGGAGCAGAAAAAAAGTTATACGGACCTCTGAAACATCCAGAGGTTGGATCAGGTTCCAAAAAAGGATGAGCATCGGGTCAAACGTGCGGTGTGCTTCTTGTTATGATTGGGAAAGTAGTGAAACTTAGAATCGAAATATTCAGTTATTATGAAATCCATTTCTCTTGTTATCAATAAAAACCACAGAATCCGACAGGGTGCATATCAATTTTCACATGTACGATTGTATATATAGTTCCCCCTAGTATTATATTTCAGGATAAGCTAAACATGTAACGGGTATGATGCTGGGCGTATGTAAATTGGTTGTACAAGTACTAATCAGTCACAGTTGGCTTTCAATCTTAAAAATATTATCTTTCAGGTATGAAATATTCACGAAATCAGCACCTTGATTCTTGCATAGATACCATTTTCTCTTTATACATGTACGTTCCTTTGTTAGAGTACAATCATCACTCATATTTCATGTACAATTTAATGCCCCGGTAAACGAAGTTTTTATGCCCCCGTATACGAAGTTTCGGGGGTATATAGTTTTTTTTATGTCTGTCCGTCTGTCTAGCTGTCTGTCTGTCTAGCTGTCCGTCTGTCTAGCTGTCTCTTTGTCTGTGTAGCTGTCTCTCTGTCTGTTTGTCCGCAAAAACTTTAACCTTGCCCATAACTTTTATTTAGTAGAGCTATGACATTCATATTTTACATGTGTATTCCTTGTGGCAAGACCTTTCTCTGGGCACCACCAAATTTGAACTTTAACCTTGACCTTGGAGTTTGACCCACTTTTACACAAAAATTTTGAACTTTTACTTTGGCCATATCTTTTGAACAGTAAATATCATGACATTCATACTTGATATACATGTATTTATTTTTTGTGGCAAGACCTTTCATTGGATACCAACAACCTTGACCCTTTGACCTTGACCTTCGAGTTTGATCTACTTTAAAAATACAACCTTGACCATATTTTTTTAAGAATTAGGACTAGGGCTTTCATACTTCACATATGCAATCCTTGTAACAAAACATTTCATTGGATATCAATATCCTTGACCCTTTGAACTTGGCCTTGGAGTTTGACCTACTTTTTACAAACTTTAACCTTGGTCATAACTTTTCAACGGTAAGGGCCAGCGCTTTCATACTACCCATATGTAATCTCTGCGAAAAGGTCTTTCTTTAGAAACCAACAACCTTGACCCTTTGACCTAGACCCGGAAATGATCCTACCTTTAAAAAATGTTAACCTTGGTCATAACCCTTGAATAGGTGGTGCTAGTTTTATATTTCACATTTGTATTTCTTGTGAAAAGGTAGTACCAAACCACACACACACATGTACCGCAGGCGTGGATCCAGGATTATTTTTCCAGGGAGGTACACTTAAGTGATTTTTTTTCAATTTAAATTTAATTTTAATTTTTCAATATAAATTTGATAATTCTGCAAATTCCAGGGGGAGCCCCAATTGGATCACGCTCGCCCTTTTCCGTAACCGATAAAAAGATTTTTTATTTGTGGTTACGGAAATGGCCGAGTGAACCCCCCCCCCTCCCTCTTGATCCGCGCATATATATACACGCATGTACCCTCTCCCTCATCGTCGCAAACCACGGCCATAATGTATAGCTTTATGCGGACTCCGGACCGTGGCTTGAGACGCTGCCTCTCCCTCACACACAAAAAATAAACCGGGAATTAGATCTTCTTACGGTTTCCCCTGCTTTTAGTTTCAGTATGTAATCCGTTATCAGATTGGTTGTTTGACTCTGCATCAACGAATCATACTTGATTTAACAAAAAGTTGTTGGCTAAACGCAACACTCGCGTTTTGGACTAGGCGAAGAGTTTTTACAGAAAACTTTATTTTTAAGTGATAGTTCCGTGTTTGAGATCCTTGAAAACAAAAGAAGACACATCATATATTTAAGGTAAACTTAGACCTACCGTGTCAAGGCTTTATTTACAAGAAGAAAATTGAGGTCCAGTTGTTCTTACATTTCGAATTTCCTCGAATCAGTATATTTACTATAATGACATAATTGTTTGCATTGAAGTGTTTCTGAATAGATCTAATGAGTGAAGTAACTTAAAAAAAATGAAACAAAATAATTTTTGCTATAAAGAATATGTCTGGTGAGCTGTGTCCTGTTTGCCATATATCATGATGGCCCTATTGTAAATATTATATTTCAACATTAACGTTCGATTTTATGTCATTAGATTTCTTGAATGCTGGACAACTCGCCCCCAAGACAGGTCGCCCCCAAGACTACTCGCCCCTTATTCAGGACAGCTCGCCCCCAATTTAGGACAACTCGCCCCCACACAAGACAACTCGCCCCCAGTCTAAGAAACCAGCGAATATTAAATATATTATACAGATATTTGATATGAAATTGTTTTTAGAAAGTTAAAATAAATCTGAACAACTGAAAATATTTTTGTTCATTCTGTTGAAAACAAAACAGAAATACAATGTATTTATTTAAACACTACATGCAGGGTTTAAACTTAACGCTCGCCCACTCGCAAATTGCGAGTAAAATTTGATGTGGGCTAATAAAATTTATAACTTGCTCACCCACGTGGCGAATCAAAATTCTGCAAGGACCGAATTCATTTCCAGTACCTTTACTAAAAAACAGACTTTTTCCGCAGGTTTTTGATTTAAAACTACAGACAAATGAAATAAATCACAGTAGCATAGTCCTATTGTTCATAAATATCCTTCATCTTTTCCATTTAAAGTACTACATGATTTGTGAAATCCCTAAAACGATCGTCTTTTTCGCTAATCCGAATTTCCTCCATTCCTCTGTACATGGTTGAAACGTGAGAGATATACAATTTTAATAACTCCCAACTACATAATCACATGAATAGTAATTGTTTTCACTTATTTCAGATACGTTGTAGTTAAAATATTTAACCTAGAAAATATTTTTTAAGTGTTATTGTCACTTCATCAGTTGAACAAGCAATTACATGTACCAGGTGTTAGATATGAAGGGGGGCTACTTAGGCCTATATCATGTAAAACATGGATAGTATAAGTGTTGATTGAATTCAATTTTATTTCCTTTGATTAAATATTTAATAATTTATATGACATTTAATTTTTTCAAAGCAAGAACTCTAATTGTATACATATAATTTATTTTTATATACCTTTGTCCCAGTGTCTAGAAAGGGTTTTTTTTTTAATCACAGAGACTGTGGGCTAATAAATTTAGCTGTGGGCTCCTAAATTTGAAATTTGAGGAGCCCACATGGCTCGTGGAAATTTCAGTTAAGTTTAAACCCTGACATGTATCGCTATTGTCGCTACTGTCATTTTTTTATCTATATCTTCTCTCAATTCATATATTTATTTTACACTTTCATCACAAAAACTAAATAAATGTATTTTTCAGAGCTTGCATGCAAAATTTCTCCATCACATTGAAACTGCATTGGAGCTTAGATACGACACGCCAATTTTTTCAAAAAAAAAAAAAAAAATTAAATTCGAGAGCTTGCATGTACTAATTTGAATTAGTTATCACCTTGAAATATCAAAATAAGTTTTTAGCTTGGGTATCATGGGTATGTCATTAAATTTTCTGTCTGATGTTTTCAATTAAAATTAAGTAATTATCATCAGTATCCTAACGCCGTCAGTTAAACATTAATTTCGTCATTAAATAATTTAGATGTTTTAACACTGAAGAAAATATGCTTCATTAAAATAGAAATCTTTTATAAGTAAAAATTTTTGAAGTATGAAAAATTAAATAAAAAAAAAATAAATAAACTAATGCATTTATTAACCCTGTCTCCTAAGAATAAATTAAAGAAAGCATCGATATTATGATAAATCTTTGATGCAAACACAGTGCTTTATGCAAAAATATTATGTAAACATGGTAAATGCATGAAGAAAAAAATAAATAACCTATAGCTATTATAACTGTAAGTATTGATTATAATTTAATTTTGCATCTAAAATAAACATTATTGAATAACACTTGTTTTTTTCCTTGTAATTCACAAGAAAAAAATAATGGGGGCGAGTTGTCTTGAGTGGGGGCGAGTTGTCCTAAATTGGGGGCGAGGTGTCTTAAGATGTGTTGGGGGCGACTTGTCTTGGGGGCGAGTTGTCCTGATTCCTATTTCTTATCATGCTTATTTTTGAATTTTGTTTATTTAATTTAGTTTTTTAAAGGTTCATATTAGCTTAAAGTTTGTTATGAAAATAATAAGGGAAATTGAAAATGGTTTAAAACATGCAACTATTTTTTTTTATTCTTCATTTGATATTACCTTACTGAAAATTACATATAAAGTAAAATTAATGTGTATCATGTGTATCATTGTTACATTTTTTTTTATTTCTTCAAATACATTTTTTGACTGTTAAAGATTAATTTATTATAATTTGAACAGAAATTCAATAAAATCAAAGGAAATAATTATGAAAATTAACCCACTAACATATTTTGTGTGAACGGACTTTGTGCGAACAAATTTTAGAGCAAACACTTACAGACTCTGGGCGAACAAGAAATAGAGCAAACGGCATCAAGGGCTAACACGATTTAGGGCTTACGAACATACTTATGTCTTTGACAAGTAAAAAAAAGTTACAATTTTCAGTAAACTCCTCTAGACTGCCTTTAACAGGGCCAGTACAATCTCTTGATTTAGCTTTATAGCTTTATTAAGCTATTCAGAATAGCTTAATTTAGCTACCAGTATTATACCACACTTTTTTCTTAAGTGTATAATTGTCTCAGCATGAACTTTATTGACAGACACCACCAAACGCAGAGGAGATGTCTCTGTCGAGCCGTGAGTGGGAGGATCTTAAGTCTTTACTGGACAAAACTGTGCACAAGTTCCTGGGCTTCACTGAACCCTCACTGGTCACTGCTGCTCTTAACTGTATAGACAAAGGATATGACAAGAAGAAGACCATCAGTAAGTCAGAGTGTATCAGTCTCTTTCAGAAAGGTTTTTTTTGGACACAAAGGTTAGTGATTTCAAAGAATCTTCATCTTCTTCAAATTTCTGTCCCCCGTCGTGTCTCTGTGATAGTCATGTTATTTAGAAAGATTCATGTCTGCATATTTAACAAAGTATGTTTGGTATTTTTTTTCATAATATTTTACAAAAAAGGATCTGCCATAGAATAAAGTTGATGAGGAGAAAAGCATTTAATGTGATTAATTATTGTATTGATTTGATGTAAGCATTGCTACTTTAATATTTACTTAAACATTTATCATTATTATCAGGTAAGCTAGAAGTTATTTTAGATGACAGACAGGCAGAAAAATTTTCAGAAAAATTATTTGATGTCTGGGATGATTACAAAACAAAGAGTCAACGAAAAAAGAGAAAGGTCAGTTTGAAAGAAACAAGTATGTCAGGTAGAGCTTTTAAGTATTTTCTATGCATCTTTAAAGGAACAAAATCTGTGATAGCTTTGAAATATTCTCCCAGATTCTGTATCAAAATAAAAAAATCAAAGTTTAAAAATATCTTCTTGATTGATAGATTTTACATTACTCTTGAGAGTTTTTTTCATTCTTTTTTTAACAGGAGGGTGACAGAGAGAAAGATGAAGCAACAGAGAGGAAGAAGCGGAGATTTGTAGACGATGGGCCGGTAGAGATACCGGTGGCAGCCATTCCTGGCCCCGGAAATCCCAGCCCAGGACAACTGACTGGAGACAAAGTACTGAGACTCTACTGTCTGATATCTCCCTGAATGATTGATAAATTGTCAAATTCAAGCATTTGTACAGTAAAACTCGGTTATAGCGAAGTCCTGGGGACCTATGAATTGAGTTCGCTATATCCGTAATTCGTTATATCCGTATAACGAATTCGTATAACCATTATAGGGAATTCGCAATATTCATGTTTTCCTTCATGTATTACTACCAAATATGTCAGGGAAGCAAATATTACAAAACATATCTTCTATAACTAAGGTTTTATTATGAATTGAATTTCATATACTAATGCTAGAAGGAAATAAATTCAGTTCAATTTATCAATTCTTTATAATCTTGGAAAGTTCGTTATAAAAGATGTAAATTTCATTATATTTAACCTCAACGGGACTCAAAATCAGTTCGCTATATCTGTAAATTCGTTATATCAGAGTTCGTTATAACCGTAAAATTTTACAAAGATTTGAGAAAAATTTTGACGGGGACCAAGAAAAACTTCGCTATATCCGTGATTTCGCTATATCCGTGTTCGTACTAAACGAGTTTTACTGTAGTAGAATATCCGTAGAACTCATAAATCTCGCATGTTTACTGTATACAGGATTATTTCACCCTGTGTTATTTTCGCCCTTTTACACTTGCAAACAATTTTGCCCCGTTTTAGATTCGCCCAGTCACAAGTCCGTTTAACAAAATATCAAATTTTTCCATGACCCATTTTCCAGACATTATCAATGTTTAAATGTTATATTTCATAACACATGCAGAGGATACTTATTTATCTGAAATGAATCTTACCTACTGGTAAACATATAGAAGTCACTTGTGTGCACCTCAACATATTTGTTAGCCGTAACTTTAACATGAAATTTCCATGATTTCATTTTGAGTTGTTTATATTTACAGATAAAAGAAATGATGGCTAATGCTAAGAACTTGATTAATGAGAGAAAAACTCAGTTGTCGGCCATGATGCCTCCGCCTCCAAAGTCTCAGGTACGTATGGAGAAATCTATGTTTACAGGAGCCAGGCTTTTTCTGTCACAAACAGTAGTTTAGAAGTTCTTATTTGGGCAGATTTTATAAATATTTGCATAATTTTTCAAAACTGTGATTATTATGAAATCTTGAAATCTATAAATTTGAAAAAGTCTAGACATTGACAATGTGATAAATAAAATGACCAAAAAAATCAAAATGAGTACATTTTAAAAAATTTTATGATGTTCTGTCTTATAAGCAGATATATTAATGGAATATTTATTCACCTGTCAATAAAAATTAATCAAGTCTCAAGCCCGTCATTTAATTGAAGATTATCTTGTCATTTAGCAGGGAGGATTGTCCCACAATGAAATCCTTATGAATGAAGCCTTAGAGAAGGTGAGACGAGCCCAGGAGTTACAGGCTAAAATACAGAACCAGATGTCTGGGCTCATGCAAGGGTAAGAATGAGTTACAGTTTAAAATACAGAACCAGATGTCTGGGCTCATGCAAGGGTAAGAATGAATTACAGGCTAAAATACAGAACCAGATGTCTGGGCTCATGCAAGGGTAAGAATGAGTTACAGTTTAAAATACAGAACCAGATGTCCGGGCTCATGCAATGGTAAGATTGATTTACAGGCCAAAATACAGAACCAGATGTTTGGGCTTATGCAAGGGTAAGAATAAAGCTATTCTCATGGACAGTCTAAGACTTGGATCCAGATAAAAAATATTTAATGATTTGGAGTTTTCTGATTTAAATCAAGCATCTTTTTGATTTAAAACTAGTGATAAGTTAAAAAGAAAAAAAAGGTTAATTCAAATAGTTTGCATCATGAATTTAAAGAGATTTGTGGTGCTTGAATGGTAGCAGTTATTTAGGGTACATACACTGTATATGTACCTAAAGTAGTTCATGCACTTTGGTTTATTTTCCCTATTAGAGTGTATAATGTCCATGTATTTTTAATCTCTTGAGTAACTGTTTTAGCTTTTGATTTTACTTATACATTGTATAATAAAAGTATCAATGGTAATACATGTATACATGTACTTATACTGATCAGTGGATGTATCAAACACAATTATTTAATTTTTTAGGAAGGGAGGTCAGGGTGCAGTCATCCCAACAAAGTGAGTATTCTTTTTTTGGCATTTATGTTTCCTTAAACCGAAAAAGAAAAACAAACTCCAATGCTACAAAGTTTATAAATGCATGTGTGATCCAGTTTACTATATAGATCATTGTAACCAGAATTTATTTTGTATTTCAGACCCACCCCGCTGATCCTGGATGCCGAGGGTCGGACAATTGATGCTAACACTGGACAGGCGATTCAGCTTACCCACCACACCCCTACACTAAAGGTTTCTAGGTTTTATTTATTGTAAAAGTTTTGATACCTTGTATGCAGAATAAATATCTTCCCTATAAAACTTAATTATTTTATATCTTTATGTGTTGTAATGAGGATCAAATACTGCAACATGCAAAGAATGCGTTACTTTTATTTGATAATTTTACAGAGATTTATCCAGAAATAACATTTTTTAAATTCATTTTTTTTATTCATCGAGAAAAGTAAAGCTGGATGAGAGTTACAGAAATGAGTTGTTTTATTATCAGAGTACACATGTGTCTCACTGTACAAGACTAACAATTTAGTTGTTGATTAGAATTCTACCTATGGTATAACTTAATCATTAAGTTGTAGATAAGAATACTACCTATGGTATAACTTAATCATTAAGTTGTTGATTAGAATACTTTCCATGGTATAACCTAGTCATTAAGTCGTTGATAAGAATACTACCTATGGTATAACCTAAATGTGTTACTTACAATAATCTCTTACCTTTTCATCTTCAGGCCAACATCAGAGCCAAACGAAGAGAACAGTTTAAAGGTCTGATTGAAAAACCTCCCGAGGAGATCAGCGAGGGAAAATACTTTGATCCCAGAGTAGGGTGGGTTATCAAGTCCCATTAATACTGATTGATTCTTCTTATACGCCAGGAATTAATTATCCTGTAGTCTCGGGAGAAGCATCACTTGTGATATAAAATTTCTTGCTTTTTATACGCCCGTCTTAAGACGGGACGTATTATGTTATAGGCTTCATGTCCGTCTGTCTGTCCGTCTGTCCGTCCGTCCGTCTGTTAGCTTTTCTTGTGTCCGGCTCATAACTTGAATACTATAAGGCCTAGAGTTATCAAACTTTGTCAGCTGATACATCTTGGGTAGAAGGTGTGTCGCGCACAAAAAGTAGGTCGCTCTGACCTATAATTAAAAAGTTATAGCCAAATATGGAAAAATCCTGTCCGGTCCATAACTAGAAAACTATTAGACTTAGAATCATCAAACTTGGCCACTTCATGCATCTTAGGTAGAGGGTGTGTCGCGACCTATTTCAAGGTCACTGTGACCTTTAATTTAAGTGAAATTTAAAAAAAAAATGTCTTGTTTTCTCTTCATTTACACACTCCAAAAAATGTAAAAGTATTGCACTATTCTTATTAGAAAAATGTTAAATCAAGAAAATACTTATTTTTTTTAGCATATACTTGACAGCAATCTATAACAAATGTAATGTATGTTAAAGAAATTCCACCACTCCCATGAGTTTAATTATCAAGCACTGGTCAAGAAGAATTTTGATAACAGAAAATTGCATGTCAAATTAGAGAGAGAAATTAATGAGTTTAGTGTGAGGAAGAGCATCGGTGCTATCTATATCCCTTGAGTATTGGGCCAAATGGGTAATCCTGTTGGATTAAAAATAGCTCTTGTTGGCTAGCATAAGTTTTAAAATGAATTTGATGAGAAGTAAATAAAACTAATTTGATTTTGCATAATAAACTGTTTTGATACTACATAAAATTATGAACTTTAAAAAACTAATTTTATGGGGGTGCGGTGGAATCAGCATGTCCATATGAATTGCATATTAAAACCTGTGTGCCATTAAATCTAACAAAAAAAATCATTGAGGTTTTATATGTTTTAAAAATGCTTTATGGTAGATAGTGCAGATCCAATAATCTCTTGGGAGTAATGAGTAGACAAGCATCCAGTTAAAGATTAATTAATGTGTTCAATGTAGCAAGGCTATAGCTGTCTCAATTATTTCTTCAGAGCATTATCTTAACTGACAGTGTATCCTTTGGGAATTAGACAGAAGAACTGTTGGTCATTTTATATTTGATGGCCAGCCTTTCATTTTCAAAATTAATTAGGTATAGATTAAGTTGTTAAGCCTAATTTGATATTGTTTAATATGATAGGCATTTGGCAAGGTCTAACACAACCAGTATAGAAATCTATGAATGATGCAATACATGTATATGTTATAATTAATGCCTACACCACAGGAGATGGATAAACAAATTTTTTAAGGAGTTGAAAAATCATGGAAATCTAAAATCAAGGTTGACATGATTTTCTTGCACTTTTGATTGTTTAAGATCATTGTAATTTTTTGACGGGCGTATCATGCTGTGGCGTGGCACTTTATTTATGGTGTTGAAACCCATGTTAATTCTCTTGATCAACTGTCCATTCGCTAATTATTGTTACATGCCCATCCATATGATTTGATGCAAAAGAGATCTATGTTTCTTGATAATAAGAAAAATAAGGAATCTGCAGTATAGATGCTGCAAAGTCACAGTGATGTGATGTATAGTTATACAATACCATCAAACTAGTTTTCAGGTAATAGATGTTTAAAATATAAAAAATTATGTTCAAAAATGAATCTATACAATCCAATGCAGATTTACATGTGATTAACAGGAAAATAGGTTAGCAGATAAATGTATGGAGCTAGTTTTGTGAAAAGTGCTGAAAATGGCAACTTATTTCTATAAAGCAATGTAAATGTTTTGTATCTGATGTTTAACTACCTATCTTTTTTACAGTGCAAGGCAGGCACAAAGACCAAAAAGGGGATTCAAATTCCATGAGCATGGGAAATTTGAAGCTATTGCTTCTAGACTTCGTGCTAAGGTAAACCCCCTAAGAATTTCAAGGAAGTTTTATTAAGTTTTTATTTTAAAAAAAAATACATCAAGGAAAAATGTAAACGATGTATTACACACCAGTCCCATATATAGAACCAACAGATGATTTGCCTCAAACATATAAGAATTACATAAAATAAGATGGAGCTTCTTTGTGTCCCAGTATATTATGACAAGTTCCATCCAAAATATAATTCACAAAAGTATTCTTCAAACTAAGATGTTAATTTTCTATCCTTAAAGAGCCTCATTTGATTACATAAGAACTATGTTATTCATAAAACAAAAGGACATTGAATTTTTGTTTTTTTGTTTTTTAAGGCCCAGCTGGACATTTTACAAAGTGAGATAGCACAAGCTGCTAAGAAGACAAATAAGATGGAGCTTCTTTGTATCCCAGTATATTATGACAAGTTCCATCCAAAATATAATTCACTAAAGTATTCTTCAAACTAAGATGTTAACTTTCTATCCTTAAAGAGCCTCATTTGATTACATAAGAACTATGTTATTCATAAAACAAAAGGACATTGTATTTTTGTTTTGTTTTTTAAGGCCCAGCTGGACATTTTACAAAGTGAGATAGCACAAGCTGCTAAGAAGACTGGTATTGCCTCTGCTGCTAAACTAGCTACCATTGCACCAAAGAAAGAACTGGTAGGTCCCTCCCCCCCCTCCCCCAAAAAAACTTGACGAAAATTAACCCATTCCCATGTAAATTTATCTTTTCTCAGTAGGTTTATTGACATTCTTTTGAAATATTTTTGTTGTTTTTCTAGAGAGAGGGTGAGATCCCCTCTGTTGAATGGTGGGATAGCTTTCTCCTCCCTAATGACAGTTATGATGGCATTGAAGACAGACTGAGAGATGGAAACTTTGAAGGCATCACACATTTGGTGGAACATCCTATACAGCTCAAACCCCCAAGTAATTGATTATTTGAATATCTTGGCATTACCATCTTTTAATTGCACAAAATGTGAATAGACAGTGTATGTTTGTGGCAAAGCTCTATGTAATCTTTATAAATGTGATAAAAAAGTTAATTATTAAATATTAATTCAGTACTAATGAATTAAAATTATAAAGACCCAATATTGAAGATTTCTCTATCTGTGGTTTTCTATAATTTTCTGAAATAAATACATGTATTAAATTCGAAATGATTAGTTTGCAAGTTTAGCTTTTCATTTGGCGTAAGATAAAAGAGAATAAAAAAGTACATATCAAAAAAATTGAATTGTATTATATTTTTTAAAATCAGATGAACCTGAAAAAGGCCCCCAGATTCCTGTATATCTCACCAAGAAGGAGAGGAAAAAATTACGTCGACAAAATCGTCAGGAGAATCAGAAGGAAGTGACAGAGAAGATACGATTGGGACTGATGCCCCCGCCAGAACCTAAAGGTTGCTCACGTGTTGTTATCGTTTAATTTAAACACATCCCTCTCAAAGTTTGGTAATATGAATGTAACACATCCCTCTCAAAGTTTGGTAATATGAATGTATTTTTTGGTTTCAAAGCTCTGCTTCAATGCATTTCATACTTTAAAGTTAGACCAGGATATTTCATAATATGGGATTATGTATGCAGAACTATAGGATATGGATGGGCATGTAACAATAATTTAGGACTTGATATGTATTGTAAATTCCATGACCTAATTGATGACAGTGCCAGTATAACATTGTAAACTGGATTGTAGTTTATACAGTCATGTTAACAGTATGAACAAAATGATCAGTTGATCTGTTTGGATGGCCACTTTAATTAAAGTGTTGTAGTTTATACAGCCGTGGATTGTGTTGACAGTATTAAGTTAACGAACTCTTTTGCTTTATAGTTCCGATGGCCAATTTAATGCGAGTATTGTACTTTATACAGTTATTCATTATATAATAATGTTGTGTTTTACATGCACTATGCCTAAATAGTAATCAGGGTTTAACACATGGTGCACGAACCAGAGGCGAGTGCACTATGTGTCAAACCCTGACTACTATTTAGGGTTTGACACATAGTGCACTCGCCTCTGGCTCGTGCACCATGTGTTAAACCCTGATTACTATTTAGGCATAGTGCATGCAAAACACAACACTATTGTTATTATTATGCTGACTGTTGCATAAAAACAACAATATTTCCTGCATTTCCATTGTTTCATCACCACTTACAAACATGTTAGAACACACCTATTATTACGTCACATTTTGCTATATGTTAGTCATAATCATCTTTTCTTAATTTTGAGTGTTTAACACTCAGTAAGGCATAATGTATAGAAAGTATCAAAGAAATTAAGTTTAGTGAAGGTAAAAATGTTGCAAGAACTTATATTAGAAAAATTAATTTGTTTAATTTCTTTTAGAATGAAATATTTGAAACTACGTATTTATATAATAAATTTGTAATAACATGTAACGGCGTCTGTGGCGTGATTGGTAGCGCGTTGGACTGACAATCTCAAGGTCGCGAGTTTGTTCCTCTGCGTGGGCGGCTGGGCGCAGTCAGATTTTCTTCAGAAAATGAAGCTGTGCACTATTTCGACATAGTATGCTTACGCTATATAAATCCTTAGATCACTATGCGATAATAGTTGGGTATGGGTTGTATAGAGACAAACTGACAGGAAGCATAATTATTATGTTTGCAGTGTTAGCTTAATTATCTCATTTGCATTATAGTTCGAATGGCCAATTTAATGCGAGTGCTGGGAACAGAGGCAGTACAGGACCCTACAAAAGTAGAGGCCCATGTCAGAGCACAAATGGCCAAAAGACAAAAGTAAGATATCCTTCACAGAAACCTACATGTACCCAGTTTTGTTTGAACAAGCAGTTAAACTAGTTATTAATAGTGTGAAAAGTAATGAGTTTTAATTGTTAATTTTTATAACCTTTTTATGCACCTATAAATTGCTAAAAGGCTCATTGTATAAAATTATTCAAAGACATATAGTTGAATTCGATATCTTGAACCCTGATTTCTGGAATACCATGTCAAAGTGAATTTGAAGTATCAACCCCTTATTCTCTAAGTACTTTACCCTCGATATATCGAATCATCGGGTATCTAGAAGTTTTTCCTTAGTCCCATTAAGTTTGAGATTTGCCTGTATTTTAGAAACCTAAATACTATTTTTAAATCTACATGCACTTATGTTATTAAAAACAATGCGCCTTTCAGAGCTCATGAAGAGGCTAATGCAGCAAGAAAACTGACAGCAGAACAGAGAAGCTTGAAGAAAGAGAAGAAAATTAAGGAGGACACATCATTAGGGGTCCATGTATCTGTGTACAGGTGAAACGGAGTTATATAAACACTTTTATTCACATCTTAAATGGGGATTTTATGAGTTTACCTTTTTTGTTGGAACTATTAAATAATAAAAATTGCAGGCAGTATAGAAAATGTTGAGATAAGTTAATATGGCATCTATTAAATATTCTTTATTTTATACATATAAATGAAAATAAAATTAAAGTAGATATGTATGTTTTTACAGTGAATTTGTAAGAAAACTTATTGTAATTCATTTGAAATTGTAGCTAAGATTTAAAGTAAAAAAAAATTGTTATATGCAGATCTTGTTGGAATTTTTATATGCAGTAGGTTTTATTGGCATGAATTGCAGGACATTTATTATTTAACAACTCCTTGCATTAATACACCTTTACTGTTTAGAAATTATTAGTCACTATCACGAGCTCTTTGTTATACAGTACATATGTATCCCCACTTTTACAAAAACCCATGTATTCTTTTTAGATTAAGAGATTTGACAAATCCAGCCAAGAAGTTTAAGATAGAAGCTAACGCCAAGCAGCTGTACATGACGGGAATAGTTATCATGCATAAGGAGTGTAATGTAGTGGCAGTGGAGGGCGGGCCAAAACAACAGAGGAAATTCAGGCGACTCATGCTCAGCAGAATCAAATGGAATGAGGATAAACATAAAAAATCAGCTAAAGATGATGGTAAAGTTTATAGTCTTCTCCAAGTATCTATCAATATTTATCAGATTGGGTCTTTACTAGTCTGCTGGTATTTGTACTTATACACACTGATTTGTAATTGTTCCAATCAAATAATCTGATGAAATATTTAATCTGAAATTTTTAAAACATATTTAATGAAAATTGCTTCCACAAGGTTCCTATTTTGATTTTGTAAAAGTACCACGTTTTTAACTCTTTGAGAGCCCCGCAAAATAAATACCAAGATACAAATTTTTAAAAGTTACTGTAAACCAACTTTTATATTCTATAAATATTTGCGAGGTCCACAACCAACTTTAACTCACAAATATTATCGCCATGAACCATTCGTTTTGCTACTCATTTGTAGAGAATGTTTTCTCAATCGCGGAATTAATCGTCACAGATTGATTTCAAACTGATGAATTGCGAATAAAAGATGACGCAAATAATAGTTGGTTTACAGTAGTGTCCTCAAGAGTTTCAAAGTTTGAGTACATGTTTTGAAAGAAAAATATCAAAAAGTAATTTGAATATGTAATTTGAAACCCAAAATGCAAGTAAAATTTTCAGATAAAGGAATTGCTTTGATCAAATGATTTAACCAGCACAAGAAAATAAAAATCTGTTATAATGATAAGAATCCTAAATCCCTGAGTGGAATGTAATTATATATTCTGTATATATTTCTAGATGACAGTGATTCAGAGGAAGAACAGGATAAATCTAACAAATGTGTTCTAGTGTGGGAGGTAAGTTTGTTTACAAAGGAGTAGTCTAGCCAATTGTTTATCTTTTAAAATTTTGAAGTGAAATTAAACAGGTCGAGACCACTAGGTTTTCCGACGTCAGCATAAATTTGCATGTAAATTAGTTATCTGTTTACTTTACCTACTGCTGAATGACCGCAATGCATTGTGGGCTACTACAAATACTCAGCTGTGTTGAAAATAAAGGGCAACTTGAATTGTCCCTTGGAAACTTATTTTCCATTCTTTTTTGAGATTTGTGAAAGAAATATTTAAAATGATGTATAATCTTTCAGTTCTATGCTCACATTTACAAAATTTGCTTTATGAAGCCTTATATCAACTTATATTATATCGGCCTAGTGAACCATTGTTCAAAGAGACGTAGGTGCTATCGTGTCGATTAAACATTGAGTTTTTTTCACGTGATATACGTGTATAAAGTTTTAGCAGGAAGTTTATAGGTCCTTGGTTTTAGACAGCAGGAGAAGGTGTGCAATAATTATTTAACCTCTCAATATTATCAAAAAGTGTTTTATGCACATGCAAACGTCAAAGCGTTTGTACGGTATTCGAAGCAACTAATAATCATCTAAAACAACTCCAATATTAAATGTGAGCATGGAGCAATGTCTTTAGAATATAATCTTTCAATTTCGGTCTAATAAAGTGATAAAGAAGCTCTACAGTTTTTCCGGTGACGAGCTAAATATTGTGCAGTAAACTGACGAAAACCACGTGTCGCCATTGAATCGTAAACACGTAGTAGACTTTCTCTTTCACTAGATTGGAGAACAGGCGTGACGAAGACATCGTCACGTGTTGAAAATTGCCTTCCATATAAGGTAGTGGTCTCGACCTGTTAAACAAAGTACTTTAATTTGTTCATGCCAGAATCATTTATGGTAGAAATCATTGCAGAAAATATACATAACTAATCTAAGCAGGTTATTTAGACTTTTTTGGGGAATGGTTGCAAATTTTTTAGTAGAATTGCTTAATTTGCAGCTGCATAAAATGTCCACATTCATGGTACTGAAATCACCACTGTTCTTTATTTACCCTTGTATACTCGCAAGTTTACAACTCCACTTATATTTTGTACACATATTGAAGAACTGAATCTACATTTACCATATGAATGAGTAGCCCAAGAAATAAAATCCCCACGAACTAACAAAATTTTGATTGCCCACGAACAAACTTAAGGAATTGAAAGGATTCCACTGTATATGTGAATTGACATTCAACTTTAATAATTTTTTTCTCCAAGATTTTGTTGTGTGTGCTTTATCTCAGAATATAATACTAGAGTACTTTCTCTTAATTATTTTGAAACAAATAGTATTATTAATGCTAAGTTTCTGTTATTGTTTCATATAGGGAACCACCAAACAGAGAGCTTTTACAGACTTTAAGTTTAAAGTATGTCCAACAGAGGCATTCGCCCGTGAACAGTTTAAAAAGTGTGGGGTGGAGCAATACTGGGACTTAGCCTTCAGTGGAGCTGTGTTAGAGTCCACACAAGATGAGGACTTCTTATAGCATCAGTGTCTTCTCTGAACTGCTGTCTGATGAAAGAGACATTATCTGTCTAATAAAAACAAATTTTATTATTCAAATTGTCCACTGTCAGTGCCCTACATGTGATTAAACTAAGTTCATGACATCAACACTGATTAAAGAACACATGGATGAGGAAATTCTTATGCTATCCAAATTGTGAAAAAAGTGCAAAAAAAAAAAAAAAAAAAATTGAAAAAAAGAAAGGAAAACAAAATGGAATCTTGATTTAATTGAATAAAGTGGGGGGAAATATTGTTTTTTTTTCTTGTAAATTTTTTTTTGTTACATACAAAATTTGAAATAAAAGATTATCATACAATATGTAATTACACTCTGCATATATGGTTGATATTAGCATTTGCACAATTGTATTGTTTTTTAATTCATTGAAATTTATGGTGTATCTTGACTACATGTGTATTACTTCCATCAATCAAGAAGATTATTTAATCAGACCCGGTAACATGCAGCAGTTGAAGAACAACTGCCACTATTTCTGTCAAAATAAGTGTGATCTGGACATTTGATCGCTGTGGCACTACCGCTTTCACATCTATAGTATGCATCGCATGGTCTCCTTATGAACTGGTAACTGCCGTCTGGTCTTCCAGTACAGTTTGGAAGTAATCCTACTCCCCGTGGATCAGATAAGGGTATAGCAAACTTTTGTGTGCATATACCATTGTAGGGGTAGGTTTGTGTTCCCCACAACTGGTCAACTGGGCACTGCCCCTCCTCCACTAATCTATTTAGGTAGCATCTAATAAATTCTTTATGTGAGTAGGAGAAGGGATGTTTAAATACACCATTAGGTAGAGACAAACAATTTGGATGATTACCATTTCCACAGTTTCCACCGTGTCGGTTATGGAATGCATTGTACCAGTAGCTGCCTGAAAAAAAGGAGTAATATGGTAATAAGACTAATTCAGATAATAATGATATTAAATTTAGACAAAGGTCAATTCACTGAATATCCTCAGTTTAAAATTGTACCGACAGACAGCGGAACAACAGTGTATTAAAGAAACAACTATTTATATTAGAAAAGTTCATTAGAACAAATACTATAGAACCATTCCCATCAGACCATATAAGTCAGGGATTTTATAAAAATTTTCCTCCTAGTTCAAAAGAAGGACGGAGGATTTCGATCAATTATGAATACAAAGTACTTACCTAGAGGTACGGTACCTCATTTCAAAATGTAGATAAGTAAAGTGCGGGCCATAGATCACTAAGAATGTGCATTGCATTTAGATCTAAGAAGTATATGGAGATAGAGAACACTATTCAATTTCAAAGTCCATTAAACAATACAAAATTGGAGCAGAGCAAATACGGACCAAAGAAACATCAGAGGTGGGATCAGGTGCCATGGAGGAGTGAACATCCCCTTCTGACCGGTCACAACCGCTGTGTGCTCCTTGTCATGATCGGGAAATAACGGGAAAATCTGTCGTCAATTCAATGTATAAATAATGGACTAACAATTGGTATGAAAAACATCAGTCAGCATTTGACTCAATGATAAATTGTATTTGCTAACAAGGTCATTGTATCAACCATGGAACTTACGAAATGATGACTTTAAACGAGACTGCTGATATTCTTAATTCATCAACTTGCTTAAATTGTCAATAATTTACCTCGTTTTAGGAATTGTTCGTACATAGAGCATGCTCTTGCGTATCGAATCAACAGAGATAAATGATGCCTTTCTTCACGTAGTTGTACATGTGTGTCCAGCACACCGCAGATTTCTGAGGATTTGTTGGCAAGGTCAGCGTTATCAATCCAAGGCAATGTCATTCGCGTTGGCGATAGACCCAAGAGTTTTTACCAAACTGATGACAATAATTGGAAGTTTCCCCAGAAAAAGGGAAAATCATATAGTGCTAGTGCTAAAAAAAATCTGAAGGAACCATGCTTGCGGGTGTGGATTGCTCCTCACTCTCCTCTCCAAGACAGTCATGGTATCCAATTCCGTTAGAACTTCTAAAGACATTCCTTCTCAGACACAAAAGAGAGGTAAAAAAAGACATGCAAATCACGAATCTTGTAGCATGAAAAAATTCAAGTCTTCCTCCTGTAAGAGAAAGTTTTCTCCGAAAGCTCAAGAATACATCAAACAGGCAAGGGGAACTTCAACACAGAAGATGTATCAGGCAAGACTTGTAATTTACAAAAGTTGGTGTGATAGACGGGATGTTTCTCCATATTCAACCTCTGTAGAAGAGTTGGCTAACTTTTATATTTATTCGTATGAGGAAAGCTCTTTCACTGATTTCTAATAATCTAAGAGTTGACGAATGGTGATAAGACCTTTCCTCGACCTTTGTGCATTTCTGGCAAAGAGCACGGGACAAATAAGGCTCGGAAACATTTTTATTGTCATTCTTAGATTTGACCGTTATGTTATAGACGACAAAGACATTCAGGTGTTTCGAAGAGTATGCAGAAAGAGGAAATTAAGGAATAATGTCAGATGACATAGAATCTTTTTCATAAAATACCAGTCAGATTTACACAGAGACTGACAGAGCTGCAGCCAAGTCTACTTTTTCAGTATGCATTGTGTCACTTATACGGGTGGTATATATATGAAAGCTCTCTAAATTACCAAATTTAAAGTTTGTTTTTGTAAGGGCTCATGACTTTCGGCATCTGACAACTTCATGGGCTTTGTTCAATAGCGCCTCTCTTCCATTGACAATATCTATACGGTTTTTGGAGACCAGGTCTTCCAACAATCTATTGGAATCCCCATAAGTACCATTTGCCCTCCGTTTTTAGCAGACCTTTTTTGTATTCATATGAAGCAGACTTTGGGCAAAATCTTATGCGTGAAAAGAAGAAAACACTTGATGTGGCCTTCAACTCGACATTTAGATATATCGATGACGTATTGTCAATTAACAATTTTTGGTAATTTCCATTCCTATATCGATACGATATATCCTAGGGAGCTTGAGATAAAAGATACCACAGAGTCTGACATATCTTTTTCATACTTTGATATTTTACTTGAAAAAGACATTAATGGTAATCTAACAACCAAGCTCTTTGGTAAACGTGATGACTTTAACTTTTCTATCGTCAACTCCCCTTCTTTATGCAGCAGTATACCTTCATCACCTGCATATGAAGTTTATATATCTCAGTTGATTCATTTACGCATAGACAATTTCTTAAAAGAGGTAAATTATTGACAAACAAGTTATCAAATATCAGCAGTCTCGTTTAAAGTCATCATTTTGTAAGTTCTATGGTCGACACTATGACCTTGTCAGCAAATACAATTTATCATTGAGTCAAATGCTGACTGATGTTTTTCATACCAATTGTTAGTCCATTATTTATACACTGAATTGACGACAGATTTTTTCCGATATTTCCCGATCATGACAAGGAGCACACAGCGGGTGTGACCGGTCGGCAGGTGATGCTCACTCCTCTATGGCACCGGATCCCACATCTGATGTTTTGGAGGTCCGTGTTTGCTCTGCTCCAATTTTGTATTGCTTAATGGACTTTTGATCTTGAATAGTGTTCTTTATTTCAAATGGTTCATTCAAGAGATTATTCAGGCAGCACACTGCTTCAGAATCAACCCTTACCTCCTTAAAATTTATCTGAAGTGTGTAGGTTCAGGGCAGCTTCGCCAGAACATTGATGTTGAAACATCTCAATGGTAGAAATAAAAGGGGAGGAAATAAAAAAATTATGAGTGTTTAATATATTTTGTTAATAACCTTTCCCTTCTCACTTTTCTTAAATTCTAAAAAATCCGTTTCTTGCATATATTTGATGCAGGTACCTATGTAAGTATGGATATTGAAATAAGCTGTTGGTTTTTAAATGTAAAACCCCCTGTTTATAAGATATCCATACTTACTGCATCCCCGCCCACCCCACCCCCTTTTGAGGTTAAATTTAAGAGTGTAGTCTCTCATAAGAGTTATAAGAGTTCCAGGTATGAGGAGATAACTCTATCATTTTAATGTTCAAGTCTGATGGTAGGAGCCCGGGCACATTGTAAATATTTGATGCAGGTAAGTACGGATATCTTATAAACGGGTTTAACATTTAAAAGAGACCCATGTACTTCTCCCAATTGTTAAGAAGCTTCTATTTATGCAAACTTCTCGAAAAGATTCGTTTATCTATTTAAAAAAATTACTTACAGTAATCTTTAATTTCCTGTCGTGATCCACAATAGACTTGGGTGAAATTCTCACATTGTTTTGTCCTCTCTGAAAACTGTAATGGGTAGGGACATTCTGCAACTCTTGTAGGAAAGCATCCAATTTGAAACTTTAAATCTGCATATGGATTACAATACACCTGACAAGTATCTGGGAGAGAAGAATTACCAGGTCTACAATCACCGACATCAGCATGGAACACTGTCCCATTAGGGCACATGACAACAGTTATATTTTCCCTGTCACATATGTAGTAAGCATCACAAGCACGACCAATTCCAAAATAATCTCCCCAATTCATTATTGAACTTCTATGACTAAACTGATAAATACCATCAGGTTTTTGTTTGCAAGACGGTAAAAGGCCCCCAATGCCCTCCAATATTGGTATCTCTAAACGATTTGTACATTTTCCTTTATAAAGCAATTCTTCAGCTTGCCCGTATGTACCACACGATCCCACACCCAGTAGTCGCTCTTTAAAGCATGTCTTGTACGAGTACCAGCCTGTGCTTATGTTGCCGTCTGAGTTTCCGACACATGAAGGAAAGTTGCAATATTGTTCTTTGGCCTTTTCCGTTTTATATAAGCCTAAACCGAAAGAAAGGACAATTTATTTTATCATTAAAGGAAAACAATAAATTTTAGATTTTTAAGAATCCTTTTTTTTTCATTTAATTTAGAAGCACCTATATTGTTATTAATTTATGATCTAAAAAAACTTGTTTTACACTTTATATTTTAACTGAATAACTATTAAGGTATTGTTAAATTACTTTTTAATGCATTTTACATTTATTTTTCGTTTCCTTTCTTGCGCCACAGCAGACGTCAGTAAAATTTTCACAACGAAGCGTCTTCTCAGAGAAGAGATCTGGGTATGAGCATTCCATCATATGTTGTTCCAAGTAGCTCGGGACAGGTGAGTACGTTTTAGAACAATTATAATACAACTGACACTCGCCCGGATGTGGAATGATGAGCGATGGGTAAGCCCTGCATATTTCATGCATAATAACATCTGCAAAAGAGGTAAATTTACTAGGGAGAGAACATTGGCTGAAACCTATAAAGATTTTGTGATTAAAGCATTGAATTCTTATAATATATTATTTGAAATATGTAGTTTCATGCCTGCAACGGCGTGTGCAAACAAATTAAGTAACGTGCGTTTATCAAATTTTGTTCACACACTGTTGTCAGTTTAGTGTTTGAATTATGGCCTAACAATTAATATGAAAAACGTCAGTCAGCATTTGACACAATGATAAATTCTATTTGCTGACAAGGTCATTGTATCGACCATAGAACATACGAAATGATGACTTTTAACGAGACTGCTGATATTCTTGTTTCCTCCACTTGCTTGTCAAAAGCTTGCCCCGTTTTAGGAATTGTTCGTACATGGAGATTGAAGGAATGGAAGTAACTTCTGTTATTTTATAAAATGTCGAGACCCATAGACGCCGAATGACCGTTGAAAAATTTGTGAAACATGTTAACCTACTTCACAGTGTTTCCAATATACAAGTTCTACCAGGGGCGTAGTATCAGGGGGGGCCAGGGGGGGCCTGGCCCCCCCACTTCCAAAAACGATGCTACGCGCCTGTCTACAGCAAGCCTTCAGAAAAAAGAACGCGAAACCAAGGAAAATATTAATATCCCCGCTCCGAAGGAGAGGAATGAATGTTTTACCCTTGCTGTCTTTCCGTCTGTCTGTCCTTCCGTCTAGCTGATCGTTACACAAATTTTCGTCACAGTTTTCAAAGCAACTTCTTATTACAGAAATTTTAGCACATTCTTTGCAGAGGCATTTCATATCTTTGGATTCATTTTTGTTCAAATCCGATGTCAACTTCCTGTTTATCCTTGCGTCTGTCCGTATCATACATATCAAATTTTCGTCGCAGTTTTCTCAGTTATATCAGCAACTACTCATTACAGATGCTTGACATTCTAACATACTCTTTTCTAAGGCGTGCCACATGATTGGATTTATTTTTGTTCAAACCCGATATTAACCTTCTTTTTGTCTGTGCATATGCTCATAACTGAACTTGTGTTTATTAACATGATAGTATATATAGTCACATCAAAGCGGTGGTATTACTAGTGAGCATTGGCAAACAGACTTCTTGTTTATTTTATTGTTTCAACCAATGTTAAATATCCTATATATGTAAATTTTTAAAACATGTTTAATGTGTGTATTTATATACATGTATATTTTTTTGTTCAAAATCTAACATATCTGCTAAAAATGTTGTTCTTAAACCTTTCAGTTTAATATTTTTGAAATGAATTATGATAACATATTTTAAATTTTGAATGCCTTACCTGAATGTGTAGTTAGAGATGGTAGGTATCTAGTTAAGATTTTGAGAATATTCTGTTCCTCCGACGCATTTTGGTGTTGTAAGTGACCTTGGAGTAGGAAGGCTTCTGTAGAAAAAAAGAAAAGAAACAAGACCAACCTCAGTGTATTTAATAAAAATCGCATGACCGTTTCTTTTCATGTAGGATATAGTGTATGATGAAAACATTCTGATCATTGTGTAATTTTATCTAATCGGTACAACTGATTCCTAAATATCTAAGACATAATGGTATTCTAGGCTTATAACTATTTGCTAGCTTGCACATATACTGGTAGCATAGAACCATATCTTTTAATGCATATATGCATAAGACATTACCGGTCAGCAAATTACCGTGTTCTAGATGCAATCCCTATTAAAATAGGTGGGTTCGGGAGTCTTGAAGGTTATGCTATTTAGGTATTATTAGTTACATAGATGTTTGGTGATTGGGTTCGGGATGATAGGATCCATACCTGACGAGGCTAAGTTCTCTCCATTTTTGATACAATTATAAAAAAAAATAATAACGAGAATCTAAGAAAAAATTGTTCCCTTCTTTGTCATTTGGAACCAGTGTATACTGATGTTGTAAACTATCTTATTTTATTTTTTAACTTCTGAATTATAGGAGACAGAAAGATAGACGGTTTTCATGTTGCCTTTCGTTCGCTTACTTTGAGATTTTAACATCCATCTGATACTATTAAGCTCTTGTGACAAAGTATTTGTTTTATATTTTGTCCATCGGAATTAAGGATATCTGATGCTTAGCCAGGAAAGATAACTCCAAAAAATTATATCTAATTGAAAAGACATCAGTATGAAACTTGAAAATGAATACTTTTCATGCAACAATTTCAATTTTATTCATCTTTAAATGATTCAAAGTTTTTAGAAGTCTTAGAAAGGGTATTTAAAAAAGTTTACATTTGTACCATGTACAGGGGGGAAATAGTTTGAGAGAAATATAAGGCTTTCTTGAATCTAGCCTTAGATACCAATGCTTATTAACATGATATGAAATTAAAAGTGATTTGAAATGTCTTGCAATGACATCAAACGTATTTTACATAGTATTTGATATATAATAATTGAAGAAAATAGAAGACGTAGAATACTTAATACTAGTAAGTATGAAAATCATGAGAATTTCTCTCAATGCCTGGATACCTATAGTTTTTTTTAAAAACTAAAATATATTTGTTGATCAATTTTTCAAATCGAAAATGATGATATTCCTATCTGCTTTTTCTGAATATATATATTGGAGATTTGACAATTTAATTTTCCCTATATAATATGATAAACTTTAATGCTTAACTTTTAAAAAATATTGTTGGTAAAATCACATTACTTTCTGGATTCAGCTATATTTTTGTGAGCATTTTCGATTACCTAACTGCTTAAATTTATGAACCTGAGGATAGGACAACCTCAATTATAATAAATTAAATTTGAATAATTAAAAGATTGTGATTCTTCAAATTTTGGTTTTTAAAAATAAGTAATTTTACTCCTCATATTTACTTTTATATCTATGTCACCAAAAATGTCGTGTCCAGCAGTAGTTGTAGGATGAAGAACATGAATATGTTGAAGAATTATGTTTCAGATTGAATGACTGGAGTTCTGAAAATTATAACACTGAATTATGAGTTAATTTCAAGAATTTCATACTTAGAAAATGAACTGTGAGTATAAGTTGGATTGCTAGAAGTGGAAATAAAACTAAGCACTTCTGAAATACATTTATAAAATGAACCTTACAAACACATATGGTAAATCATATTTCTTGACTGCTGGAACCAAAATCTATTATTCATGTAGTCTTTCTAAAAAAAATTATAATCTCTTCTAGTTTAGAGAAAATAGATAAATGAATCATATGCGAAGAACTTAACTAATTTTAGGAAATATTTACTTGTACATTAGAAAAAGTTTAAGCAGTTCAACGATTTACATTCGAATTTGCTGAAAATATATATTTAGAGAGAGAGAGATAAAAGTAATACACGCCTATAGAAATTTAAAAAAATTTAAAGAAAAAAAACCCATTTGCTTTTAAATGTTAAAGGAAATAATAAAACTTTGTTTAAGACTTTTTTGACATGCCTTTAAATAACTCTTTGGTTCTATAAAAAGATATAGAAATAATTTATGCAGAAAAAAATTCTTCATGCTTCTCGCGGTCGTGTTTGTTGAATTAATTAACTCTGAATTAGAAGGTGAATGTTTATATTAAGTCATACACGTCAATCCATGAACACTTTCTAAGATTCTTTGGAAATTAAAGACATGGCCATCAGATCTCCGGCAAGTTTTCTCGCTTTCTTTGTTTTGCTGTTCGTGTTGGATTTTTCGTTAGGAATTAAACGTCATGGTAAGCAACGAAAATATCGATACTATTAAAAAAATCTCTTTACCCAACAAGTTATCCAAAAGCATGGCTTTGAGCAATATGAAATATTTATTAAGCCAAGTGGATGAAGTGTAACTTGGAATCTTAGGATATCAAATTTTTGAGAACTGAGATATGATTTTAAACACATAAGGAAACTGGTTTGATATAGATAATTGTAATAAATAATTGTTCTAGCAATAGTTTTGCTTGCAAATTTTCTTTAAAAAAATTTTGAGTATCTTGTATTTTTCAATCAATCAAATATATTGCAGGACATGAAATCGTCCAATCTACGAAAAAAGACATGAAAAAAGGAGATCAGTGGGAAGTTCTGGAAAGCAGGGTACACGAGAAAGGTCTGAAGAAGCTCAGAGAAATGTTTCTAAAGCTGAAGAACTCCGATAATGGGAAACATCTAAAACTGATCGAGAGTGCTCTGAGGACCCTATCCCTGGCATCCAAAAACTGAACGTTCTATACCCTGAACGACAAAGAAGAACTGTGATATAGTCCTACCTCAATGTGATGCACTGTTTTTAATTACTCTAAACATGTTATGTGTTCTTGTATATGTTTTGGAGTTGAATTTTGACAATTTTGTTTTGTTTGTATTTGTTTGAGATCCACCACTGTTTCTTATTTTCACTATTTTCAAATGCATATCAGTTAAAAGTCGATGCCACATAGTAAAAAGAAAATAATATTAAAAGAAAAACAAAACAAGTCCAATTTTCAAAATTTCATTTCATTATTGAATATCCACTAAACTATGTGCAATTATGTCTTCTTCTTTTTTTTTGCGCAAGTTTAAATACTGTTGACAGATGTATATTTTTGTCAAATAAATAAAAACCAATTTTCAAATTATTGTTTTGATATTATTATTTTTTTTAAATTCAGTCTGTCATGCTAGTCTTGAATGTATATTCCTCGCACTACACATGTATCAATTTTGTGTTCGTAAAGAAATGTAGAATAAACATTCAGCGTCTTCAACATATTTCATTTATGTAGAATTGAATCGAAACATTATACTACTTGTTAAATAAATATCTTAATACTTAATGTTCATAATTATATTTTGAAAAGGAACTAAACAGCAATTAACAAAAGCATTGGTTATAATGAAAGGAAAAAAAAAACAAATTCGTGTAAGAAAATTTATTTCAAAAATGTAACCTCAAGTTAAACCACAAATTTATTCCTATTTTGAATGATAGGTACCAAGATTTGTTTCTATTTCTATCAATCATGGCATATAATTAGTGTAGTGATAGATTTTCAGCATGCAAATATATGCAGATCACACATTTTGAATGTAAAGATTGACATTTCATTCTTATAATAGAACATTTCCTGATACATTTAAGGCAGTTCGCTGTGTTAGAAAACCAAACATGTCAGGCTATAGCTTAAAGAAGTTCTAGGGTTAGAAGGCCAACAATTAAAGGAAGGGACGAAAACAGTTTTTGAATAATAATATGTTAAAGTAATTAAAAGGTCAAAATCATTAATAGAAGAAACAATACTGTGATAATTCAGAAGTAATAAGGAAATTCAAAAATAATTTCAAAGGCGAGTGATATGAATGTAATTTTTTTAAATTTTAGAATATTATTAAATTCATCGTGATCCCATTGGCTAGTGGACATCAGGATATGCCTATACATTTCTACAATTAGTCTGCATGGTCATTATTTATATATATATAACGGAAATTAAATGGATTTGAACGCATGGGACTCATTCATTTTATAAAATATATATTTATCTATTGTATATGTGCCTTAAAAATTTACAAATTCTACCGAGAGTCTAATATACTTTAGCATGTTTTAAAAATGACCGCAAAATATTTTCAAATTCAAAATTATTCTT
Source organism: Saccostrea glomerata (assembly GCA_003671525.1). NCBI lineage: Eukaryota > Metazoa > Mollusca > Bivalvia > Ostreida > Ostreidae > Saccostrea > Saccostrea glomerata. Next base: position 247,760 of record PRKT01000161.1, on the reverse strand, counting down.
TAAGTATTTTCATTTAAAAATGTTATTCTTTTGAAACTAGACATACAACTTAGGATAACACGAATTTCATAAACCTACACACTTTATCATTTTACTTGAAATTAAGCTATACCACAAAAATCCTAGGAAACAGCACTGAAGACTGGCCATATCCTTATCATAGACCACATTTACGCCCTTATTCGTAAGGTCACAATTCTACAGATAAAATCTACAGATTCTAAGACTACAGATTTCAATATGGAGAACAAAGCCGAGACCTCGCCCTGGTTGTGGGTCCTGTTACTGATCACTGTAGTCCAGACCTCCCTGTTTACCGTGGTCACTCTGTACCAGTATGACAACACAGAGATCCTCCAGGAAAAGGACCAAGACTTGGACAACAAAATCAAGCACCTGCAGGTACAACCTACATGGCTTGAATCTAATCATTCACATTGAACGATCCGATGCTCAGCATAATTTTAAAAACTATTTTCGTTCAAATTTGATTAATATTAACATCCACTGAATATTTTCTCCTTTATTTCTTAAGAAACCCCATTGCGTTCATCACTGCATAAACTACAGTAGGCATGTCGCCTGTACAGATTTCTTAATCAGTGGCTGTTCCATCAATGAAACGTATAAAGACGTTCGCATCATTAATACAATAATTAATCTTTTTAATCCTACTTAAATTGATTATTTAAACAGATATAAATATAAACAATAAAATGTCTTTCTTTGTTTGTTATTACTGGAATGAACGGTCGCAGCTATTGCAGAAAAAATTTACATAACCCGCTTCCGTTCATTCCAGTAACAACAAACAAAGAAAGCATTTTATTGTTTAAATAAACATTACGAAACGTTAATGTTATTTCATGTACATGTAGCAGGCTTGGTAGTCCGAGAGATAGTATAACACTTACTAACATAAATGTAATAATTACGTAAAGCAGGAAGTCCAAGAGTAAATAAACAGATATAAACAGATAAGTGTAACATTTTCCATGAAACGTTAATGTTATAATTATGAAAAGCATGAAGTCCAAGAGGGAATTAATGTAACACCTGTAAGTCCTGGAGAGAATCAACAGATTATTGTAAACACACACACACACACGAAATAGGATTTTCGAGTTTGGCCAATTTTGTTTTTTTTTTTGTTTTTTTTTTTTGCTTGTCAACTTTTTTTTAGGTAAGTAAAAAAAAATTTCTCAGGTTGCCCCCCCCCACTTTCAAAAACGATGCTACGTGCCTGTAAAAGAAGGGTTTAGTATATGTTTAGCTTTTGTATTTTTTAATTGCATTTGGCACTATGTAAACTGCTTATAGTTTACAATACGTCTCTTGATGCAGTGCTTATTAGAAGACATTATAGAACTAGTTACTGATTGCAGGCCCTGCTGGATTCTGACAAGAAACTTCATAAACAGAAAAGGGCGGGAAACTTCATAGCAGACATTCTCACTGCCCAGGTACGACATAATTGAACTCCTTTACTGATAGTTGAAATATATGTATTAAAAGAACATATACAATGGTTTTAATGCTGTGTCCTTTGAACATTTCTCCTCAAGAGTTTGCTCAACTTTGCAGGAGGCTGTTATAGCCCAACATTGCATCGAGAAAAATAAAACCTGCATCAAAGGTAAGCAGTCAATTTATTCAATTAATTAATTGCCATATTCAATTAACGGGATGTTTTATTCTGGAAAACATTGAAGAAATATTGTCTGTTACATTTATTTCGTATAATATCCTTCAGAGTAAAAGGCATTACAAGAAGTATTTAGGACGATTTTACCCTTACTTTGGACTTTCAGTAGGGCGTGACTTTCTCGGCGCTAAGTAATGGCGAATACTAGTAGATTCTCATTGGTTAACTTAAAATTGTTGTTGATAACGATGAGACGACTTATGTCCCACCTCTGTGCCGTGAGAGAACTTTTAATTGGCTATTCACTACACCAGTTGACATTCGGCCGCTTTTCTATCACGTATATTTCAACAGTGAAGGGAAGCTGTGTAAATTTCAGAAGCTAATTAGGCAGCGTCGAGAATGCCACGCCTTACTGAAAGTCCAAACTAAGCGTGTAATTCTTTTAAGGTTTACTATCTGTATCTTTAGGGGACCAAGGCGATCCAGGATTACCGGGTAACACAGGTGAGTCTGTTACTCAATTTATACCACAGATATCACAACCAAACTGTATTAATTAACACGATTAATTAATATGTCAATGAGTCCACAAGTATGTGAGAGTATGTCAATATATCGCGTCTCAGTAGATCTTTGGTTAGAGCGCTGGTAAGCTACGGCAGAGGCCCTTGGTTCGAGTCCCAGGTGATACCTCACCACCTGTGACACCTACGAAAAGGTGAAATATACAAAAGCCCCATAAATTTGATTTTACTATCATATTTGTTTCAAGAACAAGAAAATATAATTTCGACAGATGGTATAAATGTTACATTAAATGTTTATGTCTGCTTGCCTTACCTTTAGAGTTTATCCAGTCAAATATCAAAATTAGCCTCAGGAGACTTGTAAAGTCTGAAAATGTTAGTTTTAATACTGACAAATCTGAGTAAATATCAGCAAACACGGTGAGAAAAAAGGACATTAACGTTTTGAATTCATTGTCAGGAGACAAAGGGGAGAGGGGGATCCCTGGTGATCCAGGACTTCCGGGGAAAACTGGTGATAAAGGCGACCCGGGGCTCCCAGGGGGTAAGGGGGAACAAGGACTGAAGGGAGATATTGGTCCGAAAGGATTCAAAGGAACTCAAGGTGACATTGGTACACGGGGTGCCAAAGGGAATCAAGGGATTAGAGGTTCTAAAGGGGAATCTGGAGTAAAAGTAAGTTATTTACAATAACCGTGTTTACATATATTTATCATGATTTATTTTTCATTTTATGTATTTATGACCTTTTAATTTGACATGTTAAATGTAGAATATTTCAATGCTAACCAAACAGGGGGAAAAGGGCGAAATCGGAGTACAAGGGAATCGTGGTCCGAAAGGAACCAAAGGGTCGCCAGGAGAGAAAGGGGCACCCGGAGAGACAGGAGGGCGGGGGCTGAAAGGAAGTAAAGGAGAGTCTGGGCCCCAGGGACCGGCAGGACCTGATAATGTTAAAGATGGCTGTGTCTGTCTCGGTATGGACTGTGTGTGTCGTAATATATGTGCAAGATGTTAAAATATATATTATATCAGTAAAATTAAATTCTTCGTATGAAGATTTCTTTAGGGTTTCATTTGCAGAGGTCTATATAATAAAGGATAAAGAATGAATAATAAGTCTTCAATATAGACATGTCAACGAATATTCGAATACTCGACTGAGTTCGATAAAACCGACTTTCAACTTAACTTATTTTATTGAAAAGAAAATTGTACAGGTAGTCTGTGAAAGACAAAGAGCGAAAGTAACTGAGGAAAATCAAATTTTAACAAATACTCGACTACCTTTCGACGAAAGCCCCCTTTTAACGAATGCTCGACTATCTTTCTACTAAAGTCCCCAACTATTCGACTAAGCTGTCCGAGTACAATTGACATCCCTGCTTCAAATGCATCAAGTATTTTAAAAAGTCTTGCTTCTAAATATTCAGTATATGAATAAATTTAAAAATATTCTTGTTTTTCTTTGATGGCGTCACAAATTAATGCACAAGATGTGATTTTTACAGAATATCCCAAGTTTGAAGACCCTACTCCGTCCACCACGCTTTACCTGAGTGTGGGGGAGTCTATAAACCTGCCTTGTAATGCAACAGGGAGCCCTGCTCCAACTGTAACACTCGAAAAGCAGATAATAACGCGTAGAGGCGTCAGATCACGTGACAAACGCAACCTTTTGAAGCTGAATGGAAAGTATACCATCATGAATGCAGCGACGTCAGACTTTGGAACTTACGTCTGTACTGCCAAAAACGCACTTGGGACCATAACGAAAGTGATTGATGTCGTAAGAGGAGGTATATATTGGCCTTGAGCAGTTTAATTCAGTATCATCCAAATTATAACCTGGTAGTTGTTTAAGAAATGATAAATTGATAAAATAATGGAAGTGAATCTTACATATGACGTCATGTAACTTTACAGCCGAAATTGGGCCTGTTGTGGCTTGAAGTTTGAAGAAGCTTATCAGTCAAGTAAAGGCTCTGTAAACTGTAAAAGTTTTTGATGGTACTTAAAATTACATGTTTGCGCACAGTCAAACATATTATTCACTATTTCAGTTTTGCCAAACATAGCAAAACAACCTAGGAGTTCAACGAACAACGCAGGCACATCCGCTGAGTTCAGATGTGTGAACTCTGGCATTCCAACGCCAACAGTCACATGGTACAAAGATGGCAAACTATTGGTTCCCGACTCTCGTCATCAGATCTCGAGTAAGGGCGAGGTTTTAACTATTCAAAACGTAAGGGCGTCTGATGCTGGTAGAATTGAGTGTCGCGTGGCTAACCAAGTGGGGACTACAACATCCCGAGAAGCTGTTTTAACTGTTGTTTAAAATTAACTTGGATTAGGTGAAATTAAAATTACTATTGATATTAACATATATCTGTTTTATAGACAATGCATATAGCATGTATAGGATGAAGAAAGATTAAGAAAAAACATAAACAATGAAAAAATATCCATTTTAATTATGTACACTGTAAGTATTGTATATAAAAATATATACTGTAGAAACAATATGTTATAATGATATTAATTCAAAATACATATGAAATATATTTTTGGGTTGTTAGAAAGAAATGTACATTATGGAAAATAAACATGTACCAATATCACAAACTGAATGCAATTAGGAGCAATTAACACAGGTTGGGAATACTTGGAGATACAAAAGAGTCTCTTCAAACAATGATTTTGTGTATCAAATTTTACAATTCCTTAAAAAATATAATAGGTATACGTGTAATAATTCAATGCTTCATAAAAATATATATTATTTATATTATCACAGTACATTGGAAAAATATCCTATCAAAATATATAACAAGGAAAAATCTCAATAACATATACTTTGGCCTTGCATTAAGTACAATTTGCGCAATTAAGCTGTATAAGGGAACACATTACTGTAGCGTAGCAACAGGTGGCAACACAAAAGCTTAATAATATCATAAATGGTTAAAAGCTGAGCTTCCATAGGAATAGAAATGATGAGCGCTTCTACCGGAAATTGGCGCATTCAGATCGAGGCTGGCAGCATTAATGGCCGACCTTGTCCAGACTCGTTTTGGTTCAACTTCCTCCAGACTCATTTCTCTCGGACTCGTTATCCTCATTGGTTTGGGGTTTAGCGATCCGGCGTCATGTTCCACGGGATGTCCACCAGTGTAACTAAATCCGTATTGGTTTCCACAGACGACGTCCAGCTTCGGTATGCTTGCTCCCCTGACATAAATAGGCCTTTGATTTTGTCCTCTGGCTTTGTCTTCATCAGAGCCCCGGATGTTCGTGTTGATTCGATTTAGCTTTGGATTGTTCAGAGCGATATTGATATTCCGATCCTCAATATCCACATGGCATTTTTCCTGCTGTGGTTGGTGCTTCTTGCAGTAAACCTGCTTATCATTTTTATCATTTGCGTTTTGACAAAAGTTTTTCAACGTCAATGTAGTACTACACTCGGCACATCGAAAACATTGCTTATGGTACAGAACACGTCTAACTGGTCCAATTTTGTCCAATTGGTAGACTTGTTTGTTACACCGGAAACAGGGGTCAGGGACAGAGGTCGGCGTTGTCGCCTCAGAGGAAGAAGAATAACTAGAGGTTGTACTTAGACTTCTGGAAAATGTGAATTTGTCTTTGTTAGGTGACAAAGCTGGAACGGTAGGAGAAAGAATCCTTTTTGTGCTGAACGATTTCGATCGGGTTCTCTCTGGTGTGAGGTCAAGGTCTTTAACCTTAGGTTTGGTTGCTTTTCTGGTCTCCGCAGTTATATCTGAATACTTGTCAAGTTCACAAGTATTATCACTACGCGGTGAGTCGGATGACCCACTTCCATTTGTCCACATAGATATATCACATGACTCTTCATCGAAAGAGGACTGCTCGTCGTCTTTTCGAAGGACGGGACGAGAGAGCATCCGAGCCATTGCTGTGAGTGCTTGAACATTAGTGTATTTTGTTTTCGAGGCATGCTCACCATCGTGGTGTACATCATGGTGAACATCATGGGAAGCCTCATCAAGGGAAGCCTGTCGCGGTGACTTGTGGTGTTCAACATTGATAGCTTCCACTCTCCGACTGTCTCTTTTGACCAGTTTCTGTTCCGCTCGGATCATGCGATCCTCATCATCCGGTGATTCTGGTCTGCAGTCATCGTGGGCTACAAGCTCCTGACTCCCATCGGAAGAGACGTGTTCAGAGTGACTGGAATCATCGTACCCACTGTCGATTCTGTATTCACGTGCATGTATAACATGAGGTTCAACAGAAAATTGACTGTCACAGTGATCGAGTTTCAGCGTTCGCCCAGGGGTCACGTGATCACAATCTTCTGGGTCAAAGTTATAACTAAGTGGTCGTGGCGCCGGAAGGTGGGTTTCAGATGCGTGAAATGTCTTGTCTTCTACGTTTTCGTGTACTTCCGGGATATATTCGGGGTCTCGCGTGACAATTGTCCGAAGTGGCGCTGGGTGCATCACCGAATTACAGCTCGCCTGCCATATCAATGTAGACTTAAAATTCCTAGCTCCCTCCATTATGAATTCACTTCAAATCCTATTGTTTACATTAAAAATCTCTTCAATGAATTTTTTTTTTACATGATCGATTAAATTTTGTCCAGTCATGTAAATAAAAATTCCATTCTCACTGTAAACATGCGTGTTGTTTTACAGGTAAGACTGGTAGGGTGGATTGTCTGTCAAAACTCTTCGCCCTCCCCAGAGTCCTCGCTATCGGAATATCTTCTTGTAAAAGACCCAGGGTATTCAGGCGATGCCAAACACACGACAGTTGTCACCATATATAAAAACTTCCAGCCTTCTGTTATCGTGGCCTTTTTATAATAACATGTGCTTTAGATCGATATGTTGGCGAATTTCCAAAGGACTATAGAAGTTAAACCACGTTAACCCCACACTGAATTATCCTCTTTTTATTGGGTATATCCTATTCATACACGAATCGTTAATGTGGATAGATCAATTAACTTGGACACCCGCTACTGAAACGCCTCTCGAGTGGAAAACAACTCTCCTTACTAAATGCCGTCTTGTGAATCGATTGTTCTTGCCTTTTCCCTATATTAGTCGCTTTCTTCATTCATTTTTAAATCCTTGGCCCTTTATGTTTCGTAATTCTGTCAATATTTGGTCCTGTAATACACAGTGGTCTGACAGGAATCGGACCTCGGAGATAAATTCCCCAGTCCCTCGGTCTATCTGACGACTTGCAGTGATTCCAATCCGCACCTGTAATTAAATTTTCTCTCCCGGATTGATTATGTTATACCTGTATAGACCTGCAGTCCTCGATATAATATGGAATTCTTGTATCACAAATTAATCGCATAGACAGGTATATGTAAGGTACATATTATCGATAAAGATTAAATCACCGAGATGCGCTCCAAAGTTTTCTTCAGTTGGGAGAATAAATACGATGTCGCCGGTAAAAAAATTATGTTTTTAAAAGTGCAGGTGTAGACGCTTTAAATCTATTGTTGGTTCTTTTTCACTTGGTCTATAGCTTGTCTAAAAAGAGAAGAAAACGTTCATTCATTTTTTTTAATACTATTTCCCATTGAATGCAAGATCATTTATATATATTGGACACATTCGAAATGGCCTACATTTTGTGAATGAGCATGCACATGTTCAGAATTTCATTGAAGTATGTTTGATAAAAAATAAGAAGTTTACAGGAACGCAATTATTTTTCTTAAATCAACGTAAAAAACTTCCTTAAGCTTTTGAAAATTATTCAAGCATCTTTAGTTTCTCATCTGAAACTGTCTTTGCCAAACCACCCGAGACTGCGATTCTGAACCCCTGTGTTTTAAATTTAATTTTACTACGCTGGAAAATGCCATGTATTAAGTACAGCTATTTGTAAGAACCAGGCAGGGGGTGATTCATGACCACTTCAGATTTTTACAAAATTTTAATATGTTGCTTCATGGACCAAGGGAACATCATTGGACAACATAATTTTTTTGGCCAGCCTTTGTTGCCATGGAAACAATGCACCATGTAAATGCACATGGCAACCAAGCAAAAAATTGAAAAAAATGTGAATTTAGCTATTATTGAACACAGGAACAGAGCTTTTTTGATGATAGTACCATAAATAAATCTTTTTTTCCTGAGAAGTACATACAAAATGATAAATGATTACCATAAGGATAAAATTATATAGGATTTATTAAAGGTGCTGAATTTCAATTTAACATAGGTCATTTCATAAAATTCACTTTTCACAATATTTCTTCAAATCCAACATATTTTAGAAGCATATTAAGAAAAAGGCCCGCATGTTAAAGAAATCTGATAACATGGGATAGAAAGAGCACATTCTTAATTTTAATAAAATTAAATAAAACCCATGGGTTTTTTAAAAATATTCTGTTACCATGGCAACGAAATGTCACAAAAATTCATTTTTCACAATAATAACCGTTTTTAGGAGCATAGTAAGAAAAAATCCCACATGTTAAAGAAATCTGATAATGTGGAATAGAAAGAGCACTTTCTTAATTTCAATAAAATTAAATAAAACCCATGGGTTTTTAAATAATATTCTGTTACCATGGCAACAAAATGTCACAAAAATTCATTTTTCACAATAATAACCATTTTTAAGAGCATAGTTAGAAAAAATCCCACATGTTAAAGAAAACTGAAAGCGTGGGATAGAAAGACCACAATCCTTATTCTAATAAAACAAAACAAAACCCATGGGTTTTTCAAAAATATTCTGTAACCATGGCAACAGAATATCACAAAAATTCATTTTTCAAGAATATACCAAAATATATCATTTTCAGAGTATGTTATGGAAAAAATACCACAAGCAAAAAAAATTGATAATATAAGATAAAAAATGTTCTCCTAAACCTTGCAAATATTAGATAAAACCAGTGGATTTCTCATAAATTTTTGTAACCATGGTAACAAATTATTCTGGAAATGCTTTTTTAAATAAATTGACTTTACAAAATCTCCATAAAATACAAAATAATTATTGACTAACATACATGTATTATTTTCACAGTTTATTGTAAATGCATGAAAATATATTTTTTTAAATATGCTTTTGTGATTTGTATCTGGTTACCATGACAACATCTCCAAAAATATTGTATTTGCCTATACAATTTAGTCAATGTGATTAGTTTGTATGAAGAAAACTGTATGAGTGGCCATTAGCTAAAATAATGAAAGACACAACTTTTTTTTTTGTACCTAACTTCTTTAAAACAAATATTTGGTTTCTGTGGTAACTGTGATTAACCATTTATGAGACATGATCTAAATATTTCAATTGTATTTTTAAAGCAATTTTTGAAAAATCATCTGTAAATGTACTTTTTGCTGAAATACATAGTTTACAGTAAAGAAATCTTGAAAAAATGTCAATATAACATTATAAAGTGTATCAAATGTAAAAAAATCCATGTTCTTGACTAGATAGGCAAACTAAAATTCAAAATTTTATGTTGAAGGGGTGTAATATTAAATATCCTTGGGTGTATCCTGGTCTTGGTTTCAATAAAACCCCTTTTACATTTGGAGGAGCTTAAAAATCAATATCCTTTGTTTCTGGTCTGGATTTCTTTCAAAAAGTTTTAAACTGACAGTATCTTTATTAGATTTTTTTGGCCATCATTTAGAAATGTGCCGTTGAGATTATCTGTATCAACTGTACAGGTACATCTATGTGTCCTGGCTGCTAAATAGGTGCTCCAGCTAGATTCCTCTGACACAATGCATGTGGTTCATTCATCAATCTGGAAAAAATATAATTCAAAATTTGAACTTTGTTAATGAAAATAGGCATTCCGTAAAGCAATTTTTTCATGTTGCTGTTGAAGGAGGAGAGTATCTAAGGTTCGTTTTCTCTATGATCATGATCACGAATACAAGAAGGCCATGGTCCATAACACTCACCAGAGTAACTGGTCATTCTGTTCTACACCAGATTTTCCTACTTGTAATACCTATTGTGGTTTAGGTCTATTCTTAGGAGGAAGGGGACATGATTTAAACAATTTAGAATCTACACTTAATCCCTGGATGCTTTAACACAAGAGTTTCAGCTTTTCTGACCCAGTGGCTCCCTATTTTTTCTCTTTTCTTGATTATCACCCCTTGTAAGGGGTCTTAGCCCTGCCAAGTTTGGTAAAAATTGGCCCTGTGGTTCTTGAGAAAAACCTCAGCTCTACAATTCTTCTCTAAATTTTCAAGTGATGTAACCCCATCTTTAACCCTCATCCCATCCTTGCCTCAAGTAGTTAGCTGTTATTTGATTCTGAATATTAGTATAACTATTACAGCCTTGCTCATCTGAAAAGGTTTTTTTTTTCAACAACAAAAATTCTGTTTAGATATGCTGCATTTTATAGATTTTAATTTCTAACTTTCTACTGATTTTAGTTTCCAATATTCAAAGAAACATTTGTATGGATTGAATAAAATAATGAAGATGACATACAATAATACATCTTTTACTCCTATTTGGCTTCCACACACATACATGTAACTGCAGTAAAACTTGTTTAGTACAAACACGGGCATTGTGAATTAAAAGAAGTCTTTTTGGATCTCCAACTATATAAACATTACAAAATTACAAATATGGATATAACGAATTATATAGCGAAGTACTTTTACAGGTCCTAGTTTGTTATAACCGAGTTGTACTGTTCATATATGTGTAGATAAATGATTTAACAAGAGACCCAGGGCCACATCACTCACCTGGCTTGGATAAAAATAAAAAATCAGCTTTGTATTGAAAAGCTTAAAAGCATATGTGGTCCTGACCTCTCCATGTAAGGGAGAGAGAGAGGGGGGGTATGATTGAACATAACTGAATCTACACTAAGGATGCTTACAGGGTACTTATTTTTGACTAACTGTGAGTTTTTCCCTACAAGTTTGAACACTTTTATTGTAGCCCCACCCTATACCTGGGGGGAGGGTGGGGTGGGGTCATGATTTGAACAAATCTACACTACACGAAAATGCTTCCATATGTATATATAACTTACTGGCTTTTCTGTTCTTTGGAAGAATATTTTTAAAGGATTTTTTCTCTATATTCTTAGTTAAACTTTGATTGGCCTTTGTGGTCCCACCCTATCCCCGGGGTCATGATTTGATCAAACTTGAATCTACACCACCTGAAAATGCTTTCATATAAATATTACCAATCAAGGCTTGCTGTATCCGAGAAGAAGATTTTAAAATATTTTTTTTTTATATATTCCTATGTTAAACTCTGTTCATCCGTTGTGGTCCCGTCCTACACATGGGGTTCATGATTTGAAAAATTTGAATCTACACTACCCGACAATGGTTCCACATAAGTTTCATATTTCCTGGGCTATTGGTTCCTTAGAAGATATCTGTAATGCTATTAATTTTGTAATTCTCTCCCCTTGAAGAATGACAATGACAGACAAAAGACAAACTTTGATTAGAAAAGATCACTTGAGCCTTCAACTCAGGTGAGCTAAAAAATTCAGAGAATCAAGATCAGAAGAAATATATACCTGTTTCAAAGTCTCTGAATGGTAGTGTTCACTATAATTCAGCCCTTAGTCAGAAGGTGATTGATTGATTGTATACTGTTTAACGTCCCTCTCCAGAATATTTCACTAGGAGACGTCACCATTGCCGGTGAAGAGCTGCAAATTTAGGCCTATGCTCGGCACTCAGGGCCTTTGAACAAGGAGGGATCTTTATCGTGACACGGGGCCTCGGTTTCTACGGTCTCATCCGAAGGACCGCCCCATTTAGTCGCCTTTTACGACAAGCAAGGGGGTACTGAGGACCTATTCTAACCTGGATCCCTAGGCCCTTGATTGCTAAACGAAAAGGAATGTTCTTAATGATAATTAAAAACAAGAGGCCCATGGGCCACATCGCTCACCTGAGCACTAAGGGTAGGAAAAAGTAGAAAATGGCTTTTTATTGTACAGTTAAAGTAGTTCCATGACCAATCATGGATTTGCTATTTTTTATAAATGATTTTTAAAGAATTTTCCTATATATTTCTATGTAAAACTTTGGTCGGCCATTTCGGCCCAGCCCTAGCCCCGGGGGTCATGATTTGAACAAACTTGAATCTACACTACCTGAGCATGCTTCCATATAAATATGATGAATTATGGATTTGTCATTCTTGGGAAGAAGATTTTTAAAGAATTTTCCTATATATTTCTATGTAAAACTTTGGTCGGCCATTTTGGCTCCGCCCTACCCCCGGGGGGCATGGTTTGAACAAACTTGAATCTACACTACCTGAGCATGCTTCCATTTAAATATGATGAATTATGGCTTTGTCATTCTTGAGAAGAAGATTTTTAAAGAATTTTCCTATATATTTTTATGTAAAACTTTGGTCGGCCATTTTGGCCTCGCCCTACCCCCGGGGGTCATGATTTGAACAAACTTGAATCTCACTATGTGAGAATGCTTCCATATAAATATGATGAATTATGGCTTTGTCATTCTTGGGAAGAAGATTTTTAAAGAATTTTCCTATATATTTCTATGTAAAACTTTGGTCAGCCATTTTGGCCCCGCCCTACCCCCGGGGGTAATGATTTGAACAAACTTGAATCTACACTACCTGAGGATGTTTCCCCATAAGTTTCAATATATTATCTTTCCTGGCACAGTGGTTCTTGAGAAGAAGATTTTTAAAATATGCCACCAAATTTTCATTAATTCCCAATTATCTCCCCTTGAATGAGGGCGTGGCCCTTCATTTGAACAAACTTGAATCCCCTTTACCCAAGGATACTCTGTGGCAAATTTTGTTGAAATTGGCCCAGCGGTTCTTGAGAAGAAGTCGAAAATGTGAAAAGTTTACAGACAGACGGATTTGCTCATTGCTCACAGTACCTCTAGTTTCAAAAATAAATTTTACAAAAGACAATTATTTTCTCAGCTAGGCTGGTAGTTTTTTAGCAGGACGGATAACTTTCACTAGCAGTCAGCCTGTATGTTTGCTATCATTTTTTCTTGACTTTCCCCTTTTTTAATTTGAAAAAAAAAATAGTCAATATTGTCTTTGTTTAGACATTTGTCTGTGTTATGTATTAAATACCTGATCTAAATATGACATCCATAGAGGCGCCGAGACATAGAAAAAATCATGCTCCATCCAACCTCTGCTGTGGCTTTCACTGCTTCTTGCTATGGCTTCATGTATGCTGAGGCCGAGGATTTCTTCCAGTCGACTGTGTATATTGCAGTACAAAGGGAGTATCGACGGAAAGGAGAGATACTCATCATACGCTAATCCCCAGCAGCGAGCTACTCTTCAAATTCCAGTACAAAATTAAATGTTTTTCCCCAAAATTAACTGAATTTAAGTAGTTTTGATGTTATTGTTAAACAAGTTAGCCTTTTTCAAAACACTCAAAACTCTTAGCATGTTTAGGAAATAAAATTTTGTTTTTGTCAGATAAAATGAAGCAAATTGCAGGCAGTTATTTTTTTTATCCTAGGATTATATTTTTCTAATGAAAATTTTAGACTTACATGCCCCTTGGATGTATGAAAACCGGCAAAACTTCCAAAATGAAGATGAAATCACACACATTTCTTAATCTTCCCCTTCTAAACTGAAGAGTTAAATACACTCTTTCCAACTCCTTTTACTAAAGAGCGCCAAGGGAGATAACTAGAATTTCATGTTTTTACATAATTTAAAATCACAATATCTATTCGTAATTAAAATAACCCATGGGTTTTTTAATTGTTTTTTACTCTTTGATACTAGATGTTCAATATTTTATAATTCACATTCAAGGAGAGTGCGGGCCTTCTTAAAAAATCACCTGCACGTACAGACACCTTTCAATGGATACTGTTGACTGTTTCAGTATATATTGAATTCATAATTTAATCAACTATGCATGAAATCCATTTATAACTGTGATCAAGTATTTAGTTTGAGGTATCTTAATGTAAATATGATAGTTTTTGAAAAATCTATCACTATCATGAATCACTTATTTTCATTTCTGCCTGGTTCTTATAAATAGCTGTACTTAAATTCTCAAATTAAATGGATAAAAGTTTTCCATTTGCTATAAACTAAATATTTTCAAATTTGCTACAAATGCATGCAAGACTTTCACTGTTGAACTAGCTCGGTACAAAGGGCGACTTTCTCAGATTGCCAGCTAGATGTGTTTGATAAAAGACGTGGGTTTTTTTCTTTTCAAAGAAAAATTTGCACTTTCATTAAAGGGTCAGTTAAGCCTGAATGAAATGGGGTCTAAAGTATGCAATAAGGGTTCATAATTTCAATTTTTTTAACAGGGGGCTAAAAGCAATTATCTTTATCAGAGAAATGACCAGGGAAAAAACACAAATATTAGATACCCAGTAATAAATATTCAATTTAATACATAACAAAATTAACTTCTTTCTCTCCTTCTTACCTAGATACTATCAAAATGATACCGGTATCATGATTTTGTTAAATTGTATTTATTGGCAAATATTCTTCGTAATTTATAAAACAAAAAGCGTAAACACTCAAAGAGTTTACAACTCGATATTATTCCGGTCCCCAAGCTGAAGGGACTGACAATGTACCATGAAATTCATACTCTCCGTTTTCTTTTACAAAAAGCCAACTGAAAAATGTAAGCAATGTTGAAGAAGCCCCCAAAAGTCAAACGACGGACGGAAACGGATAGTACTGTCGATGTCATGTTGTAACTTTTGTTTCTACTTCCTTCCGGTACTCGGACAACATATTATGACAGTACGATAAATGTTAACGCCTTTACATTCGTATTGTACAGATGCTAAAATTGTTTTTAAATAGACTAATCCAAAAACCTGAGAATTTGCAACCGTAAATCGTTTTGATTTAGCTTTAAAAAGTATAAAGAAGTCCTTTTTTAACTGAGCTGTGAAAAGGACTACAAGAATTAAATGTGTGCCTTCTAAAATTTGTCAAATTTTGATTTGAATCTAAGACATAGTTGAAATATTTTCCTTCAGAGAGTCAAGTGGTATTAAGATTTGAGATACACCCTACAGTTCATTGAAGTAAAATATGTCAAAGACAAAATCTTTCCTATCAATTAATGAAAATAAGATTGGTCTACAAACTTCTTGGACAATACTGAATATGATATACTTAGACCCTTTGAAAATTGGTCGATGTAATCATCTTGCGATAAGGAACATTTCTTACATATCTCAGATCAGTTGTGAAGAACATATAACGGATAAACAAACAGATTGGGTTTGAAATTATCTCGTATGTCAATAAATATATAACATTAAATGCGGGGGCCGCCTGTCAATCATCGTTTGAGAACAATGGCAGACTTCGCGAGATCTTTGGCCCATATCCGAGGGAGACACCGATTTCAAAATAAGGCGCATTCAGAATACATATAATGCAATTTAAGCATTTTTTATCCAAAACTTTCATCTAAGCTTTGGTCAGCTTTTCTGGCCCAGTGGTTCTTGAGAAGAAGATTTTCAAAGATTTTTCCTTTATATTTCTATGTAAAACTTTGATTCCCAATTGTGGCCCCGCCCTACCCCTGGGGGTCATGATTTGAACAATTTAGAATCTACACTACCCCAGAATGCTTCCACATAAGTTTCAGCTTTACTGGCCCTGTGGTTCTTGAGAAGAAGATTTTTTAATGACCCAACCCTTTTTTTGTCTTTTCTTGATTATCTCCCCTTGCGAGGGGATATGTCCCTTAATTTTAACAATTTAAAATCCCCTTTACCCAAGGATACTTTGTACCAAGTTTGGTCAAAATTGGCCCTGTGGTTCTTGAGAAGAAGTCGAAAATGTGAAAAGTTTACAGACGGACGGACAGACAGACAGACGGACAGACGGACGGACGGACGACGGACAAAATGTGATCAGAAAAGCTCACTTGAGCCTTCGGCTCAGGTGAGCTAAAAACATAGTTACTATAGACCCCATAGTTTATACTGAAGATTTACAACCATTAAAATAAAAGGCTCATGGGCTATAACACTAACCTAAGTCATCTTGACTCTGCTGGGTTTTTTTTCAAGGGAGATAATTTGGTATCTCCTATTGTGTCCCATAATAGCCCCACGAAATCATGATATAATCAAACTTGAATCCATATATCGTATGGATGCTTCAATACAACTATGACTAACATGGCTTTGCTGTTCTGCAAAGGAATTTTTTTTTTACATGTTAGGTAAATTTTGAATTCTGATTTAACTTTGGGATCTTTTAAATGTAATTATATAATACAAACGGGATAAATTTATGAGACCCACCCTCATATTGAAAAAAAGATTTTCCTATTAATAATTCCCTATACACCGGTATATTTTACGTAAATCTTTAATACCCTTTAGTGGACAAATCATTGACATAGCAGCATCAAACTTAAAGATTGCATGCTCAATGTCAACAAACATTGAGACCTTGTTTTAAAGTTATTCCAATTCTCCCATATGTAAAATTTACATCTCTTATTGTCCTTACTCAACCTTTAAGGGGTATGATTTGAACACATAGAGGATGCCAATATATCAGTAATATTGATCAATGTCTTATTATACTTGAGGAGAGAATTTCTAACTAGTTTTCGCTATACATATTTAAATGCAATAAACATTGGTCCCACTATACCCCTATGGCCGTGATTTGGTCAAATATGAATCTGTACCGTACCTGAAGATGCTTGAACATTACTTTTCTTGAATCCTATTGTTCGTAAGAAGAAAAATATGTTAAGTGTTATTAAATGTTAAGTTATTACAAGTAATTAAATTCAAATGAATTTCATCCTATGTATCACACACATGGAGAAACTTACCTAGATTCCTTCCGCTTTGCTCCGAGTTCGATAAAATCTGATCCCTCAACAACAGGTTCCGATTCAATATAAATGTATTGTCTACTGTGTCAGAAATAAACGGGGTCTCGTTAGCACACAATGCACAGCTAATTAGATAGGTAAACAAATTACATCGTTTTTAAATTCCTTCTAAATACAAACATGACAGAACTGATTTTTATCTTGTTCGGTCGTGAGTTAAATTTCATCGCTTGTTTAAGGCACCGTTAATATTGTGCCAGGTGCATATACATGTACATATTTCCCCCTCTACCAAGGCACAATTTAAAGAAAAGTTACGTAACAACAACCAAGGATCTTTTCTTAAAAATATTTACAATCCCTTCTGAGGTTTTAAAATCAGGACATTTTTTATTACCTATAATTTTAAACTTAGATTTGTCAGACAACCAAAAGCTAGTAAAACGTACTTGTCTCTTTCACCAGACTGAAAGCCATACAAGGAAAATGGAATATATTTGTTGTAGGTCTCTACACTTGTACATACATGTACATATAAACTTATTTAGAAAATTTCTCCAGAAAAAAGTTACTGACATTAATTTAAGATCTTTTCATAACTCCAAATAATTATGTTGTAATTTTATTTTTAAAACATAAAGAAACAAAAACCTTTGTGATGAAATGTATAATAAAGCACTGTTGCTTAATTGTTCCACAATCTTCACAAGACAACAAAGCTCTAGATGGACATGTAACTGTACTATAAGATACTGAAGAAAAAATAATCACAATGAACAAACCTTTCTTCATACAAAAAAGAAAAAATTGCATTTTTGTGTAAAAAATACAAAATAAAGGATCTTGTAAAGTTTGGTAAGAGGACAAACACATTGATGATAAACCAGTGTAGAAATGTTGGCAACTGACAAATTTATAAAACGCATTGTGGTGATACATAACACTAACTAGTAAATACAAAAACTTGTTCATAGAATGAATTTTCACAACCTACCCTACCCTTAACTCCTTATAATATATACAGATTTTCTTGTAACACATGGGAAGATTTGGCTCCATTCTACATCATTTATAATCCACTTGACTGAGATTAAAGAGATCTAATAACAAAAACCTGGTATATCTCTTACTACAATTATGACAGGCAGTATTGAAACTGGGAGATTAAATATTATCCAGATTAAAAAGTCAGGGGAAAACACCGTAAATTCTAACCCTTATAACCCAATACACAGCATGTACTGTTATGTAGTAAATCTTTATATCTTGATTAATCTAATAAAGACACCATTTAAAACAAACACATATAAACTACCCTTTCCCATGACTTATTCTAGGTAATGCCCTTTTTCTGTATTTTTTTTTTTAACCAGAGGTCTTAGAGAGGCCTTTAACCTCAGATGCAAATGTCTGAAACTTTATATAAACAAACACAAAAATGTTGAATTAATTCTACATTGAAATTCACATCATGTCTTTCAGATAAATAAGCTAAATAAAGTTACTTTTGAAAAAATATGAATTAAGAACAAGAATGCACCATAAACTTCTCTTATCTTACAAGAAAAATACAGAGTGGAGATTTTATTGCCCAACAAGTAGGAAAACAAACATAAAGCACTTGAAAGCAGATTACGTACATCACAATAATATCAATAAAGTGGTCATTATTGTACAAGAATTCTAAATTATATACCTTGAATCTCAATCTATCAACTTAGTAATCACTAACCACTTGTCCAAAATATTGTACATTTTCCAGGCTTTTTTTGTTTTTTGTTTATTTTGAAATTTTTTTCTTTTGGCACGTAAAATATCAAAATCATAAAAGAAAGCCTGGAAAACATCAGATATTTCAGACAAACTAGACCCTTATATTGTTTTACAATAAACCAAACAAACTTCTTCCTTCTATGGATGCTAGTTGCTATATATAAAATGCCAAAAAAAAAAATGATGCACTAAAATTCATTATCTTACATGTATGTAACAAATTTACATTGATTTTTTTTTTTTGAATTCCCAGCAAAATTATTTATTATTCCTTATAAAACTTCATTGTATAAACAACAGATTTAGTGATTTGTTTTTTGTCCCACAAAGTTCAAAGATAACAAATTTTTCACTTTCTAATGGTTTTTCAAGGTCTAAAAAATTCAAAATATTGAAACAAACATATACAGTGGACCTTCAGATATCCAGACGCCAGATATCCGGATGCTTCAGTATCCAGACTTTCCATGGGAATAGAATTTTTTAATGTTATTTTGTCTTGTTTAACTGGTAACTCAGATATCCGGACGCTTCACATATCCAGAAAAATTGACTAGGACCAAAGCGTCTGGATAAATGAGGCTCCACTGTATATCTAACTTTTTAATATTTGAATTCTAATGAAAAAAAAAAAATCCAGTATTCCAATTTTAACATGAACATATCTGGTCATCATAGAAAGGAATGCACATGTATTGGGAATCTGCTATACAGTTATATTCTTGAACAAATTTTTGATTCAAATGAAAATTATACATTTATACCAATTTAGCAAAGTAAATTCACAGGTCCCAAGACTCTGCTATCATAATAGCATAGTTTTATTGTTTACAAATGAAGAGTAGTTCAAGTTATTTCAAACTCATCTAATATTCCAGCAGTATAATATTAATGATAGCCTTAATTTTAAGTAGTCACAAAATGCATGGATTGAAATACTATTACTCTTGATAGATATTCATTATAATAATCAAGATGTATTTCTTAACACAAAAAAATACACGTACATGACAAATACTGAACTTGATCACTAAACTTTTGTTATGATATTGACTTGGGGACATTTTCCATTGAGATTTCTTCAAAGGAGGATCCTGAATCATTGCCATCTGAAGCCTTGCCCCCCTCTTCTTGTTTGAGTGGACTCAACTGAGGGGTGGTCATTTGTTCAGAGCTAAACCCTGAGTCCTGAAATGTGGGGGGTTCACTAGTGTCTGGTGTGCTCTGATCGCGACCCTCGTCCTCTAACAGTTTACGCGGAGTTTCCTCCCCTCTGAGGATTTCTTCACTCTGACAAATTATCTCCCCTTCTTCCTCAGCCTCACTTTCACTGTCAGAGATTGGCATACCATCATCTACCCCTGCACGGCTGTAACTGGTCTCTCTGGAAACTTTGAAACGACCAAAAAATTATATCTGATAATAACGTCATAAAATATGGTAACAATTTATTAAGAAAATTAGAAATTAAAAAAATTCCAAGCAGTAGAGGGACAGGTCTACAGAAGCAAGCTAGAGCTGTGATACTTGTTCCCCAACAAAAGATTTCTATGCATGGATTCTTTCCTGAAGACACCAAGTTAGAGTTCCTCAGAAAATTTTTATGAAAATGTACCTCGTAGTTTAAACTTATTTATATAACTATTGCAACTGGACAGTAATATTTTATCTTTCTATGTGAAGTGGCAGTTACATAATTGTTTTAAATCAAATCTGCCAGGAAAACCAAATCAATTGTTTATTAGTCAGCCCGCGGGCTGACTAGTTATGGTACGAAGAACTTCCAATGCGCTTGCGTGACCTGGAATTCTGGGAGTGGTTCTGCAGTAAATCACGCCTGCTAATTTTATTTCAGTAAAATCAATATAGATTGTAAACCAACAAATACCTGTTTTACACCAAGGCAATCTGTAAATTTAACTCAAAAAGGATTTTCCCGATGCTTATTTTTGTATAGAAGGTTTCAAACAGTTTACTAGTTCGCAGTAATTTAACTGGTTCGCACCTGATCATGTGTTCTACGCAGCAAAGCATACAGTTGCTATAATTGTTGACTGAATTTAGTGTTTGCCGCGTCAATTGAAGCTCTTTTATAAAATATATTGAAGGTATTTTACTTATGTATTTAAATCTACAGCACAAACATTGGTTTATTACATATTTTTTAGCTTTTCAGTTTTTACTGCTTTTACTTTCGTTTTCACTACAAATCATTTCGATCTCGATGCTTGTTAAGTCATACAAAAGATACTTCGGAAAGTAAACACAACTGGCTAAGCTTGCTCGTTTGTTGCCCCCCGCTGAAATTAGAGAATATCAATTTAAGTCTGTCTGTTCGTTCTTCTATAGTTGTGTCTGTCTGTAACATTTTCACTTTCCCCCAATATTGCGTGAAATCTTTGGGCTTTTGCAGTGAAATTTTACACAACTGTTTACACCTTATATGGCCTTTGGAAGACCCTCTTGATTTTTAGGTCAGAGGTCAAGGTATTAAATTCGGAAATTCTGTCTGTTTAAACACTTGTTTTCGCGCGATATCTCTATAAGCCATTGAGCTTTTGCAATGAAATTTTATACCAAAACTCCCTATGGCCATATACATGTTCTTTATGGCGTAAGGAATACCCCTGTGTATTTTGAGGTTCAAACGTCAATGTCATAAATTCATACTTCTGTGTGACTCTGTGTAAAACTTTCATTTCCAGTCAATACCCCCCCCCCCCCCCGATCTGCGCATGCTCTTTTATCCGTAAATTGGCTTGTTTTCATAAACTACGACCTGATGATCTAGGTTGTGGCAATCAAATTTATGAATTAATAGGTTAATTATATAAAAAAGGTCTGATAAATGAATTTATAACTTATAATTTAAGAGTGATTCAACCGGCGGCATGATAAACTCTAACAAGGATGATAGTAAAGCTTATTGGGCTTCGTTTTGTTAAAAATGGCATAATGTCCATATATCCCTCTCCCCCTAAAATTTTATAGGTCTGATTATGAGATTGTAGGTTTATAACCTCTTTGAATTATGTTACGTAAAGTGGAACTTCAATGTTTATACATACTTTCCGTTCTTTTGATTTTGAGATAAATAATGCAAGAATCTGCATGCACAAATGCTTCTATTCCTATGCAGAAAAAATATTAAGACGATGTTTCAATTTTAGTGCCCAACTCTGCTACTATTTAAAAAAAAAAGATTTGTTTTTTAAAATTTAGAAATTTATTTTGTATATTGTTTAAGGGACGTTGAGATTGAATACTGTTAGTTATTTCCATATCCTTCTTGAGGGCATTTTTTCAGTTCTCTATATGATTCTTTAAAATATTATCACAGAGAAGAAAATCCACTGGCTGACTCTCTAAGCTTTTTTCAAAAGCTAAACTTGTCAGTATTCTACAAACAGGTATTCTGCTTAAAGGGGAGTAACTCCTACATAGTACAAAATCATAATATTGAAAACAAGTTCATGGCAGTGCAATGCACCTGCCCTTGTCAAAATAAACTTTTATATTTGTACGTCTCTTTTATCTGCACTAGATTAATCCCCTCAGTTGTCTAATACTTGGTACAATAACTCTCAGTATTCTAATACTTAGTTCAATAACACTTTATGTTGTCATAAACGGTCAGCTGGGAATGAAATCCAAGTGTCAATGAACTGCTCTTACCGAGTACATACACCTCAAGAATGCCCTTCTGACTGACAGCGATGAACATTTATTATTAATCAAAAATGTTATCTACACACACACCCTACTCCTCAGAATGTGTAACGACAAAAATGTATTAAACTGGATAAATCTTGATTTAGAAAAAAAAATGAAAAGAATATCTATGAACTTTGTTATTTACTATGCAGTTTTTTAAAAGCTGGTTGTGTCTGAGGTTTTGTTATTAGTAAAATATGTATATTAGTATGTTTGAGTTTACCCTAAAGTGAGAAAAGAATACTCTAAGGTGTTTCGGACAATTTATGAAATTATTGAAACGGGAGGGGGGTAAATTCAACAACAAGAATGAAATATAACATAAATCGACCCAAAATATCAAAAAGATGCATTTGAGGCAAATTCCTATATTAAATTTGATTTCATCACATTCTGAAACAAAGGTAGGCCTTGGGGCCATAAAACTTAGATGATCTAATTTGTAATCTCTATCACTTTCACCAAAGGAATTAATAGTGGAAAAGTGAGACAGATCAAAAGTGAGCTCGTCTAAGTGTTATGGCCCCCAGACCAGAACTCCCAATGTAATGTATAAAAATTCCACTTCTTGCCATAGTGCTCTCACCTGACACACTCTCTACAGAACTATCGTCTTCGTCATCTCCATCTTCTGCTCTATCATCATCCTCCTGCACCTCAGGGACGTAGAATTCATTCTGACGAGCCAGTGGAGCAATGAAGTAAATGGAGCCCCCATCGTACACCTCTAAATAGGGATGAGCACATAACTTACGCTCCTAAAAAATAAGAAGAATCAAATTTTCTTTTTTTTTTTTTTAAAGTTATATCTTGAAATCTTTCTCCACAATACCAAAACATATTTAGAAATATAGAAATACAATGTACTTAAATAATCCTTTCTTCTCTGACAATGTTTTTATTGAAAAAAAAAAAGCAATAATACATGTATGTATCTGAGATTTATTAAATTTTTTAATTAGCATGTTCTTGTGAACACAATTCATGCAAATCATTGATAAAATTGAAGTTTACAGAGTCTGAGAATCAATCCTAACCTTCACATAGTCATTCATTCTGGGGTAGACCCTCCACACTGCAATAAGAATGGAGAGAGCACTTCTGTACGGGAAAGTTGTGTTGACAGCGTATGATACAGAGGGAAGCTTGGCAATCTTATAACCAAACTTAAATAGTTGTTCCTGCACAGCTTCATCGATTTCAGATCCACCCTCAGAGAGAATCGAGCCAACAACATATCGTAATTTCTCCCCTTCTACCTATAAAAGATATGATTTCAAAGGTTTTTCTTGAAAGGATAAATTAGGCTGTCAAATGAACTGAAGGAATTTTTTTATATCAGAAATGGGCAGATACATAAGCTCAGGCTAGAGTCATCTAAGATATGTTTGAGAAATCATTTTTTTGTCAAAGTGTGCAATCAAAAGACCATACTTTTCAAGTTTTAGCTGAAAAAAAAGATTTTTTGGGGGGTTGAGTTTTTGAGTAAGACTGTCTGATCAATGCACATGAGGGGCCGATTGTTGTAAACAAGATGTTAATTCATGTGTTGTTTGCCAAGAATGCTTAAATTACAGTACATCATCCCTAACAAATAAAAGGCCATCATGACATCTGCACTTTCATTTTCAACTTGATATATTCATTTATTCCTTCTGGCAATGACGTCACACACAGATTTACAAATATTTGGTTTTATGATGCTCCACTTCTATGCAAGTAAAATAAGGCTACTCGTGATACTTAATATCACAGCCTCACCACTTTCGGGTCATCATAATAGATGCCTATGGTTTTGTAGCCCTGAGGGGTCAGTCCGCAGACTTCTGTAAACACAGGGCCGCACTCCTTGTATGGACCGCGGCAGAATTTGTAGGCAATGACAGCCTCTCCTAGAGGAGGTTTCCCTGTCTTCACGTCAATCGTCTCAAACAAGCCTGACAACAGCAACAGGGCCAGGAACGTCAGTATCAGACATAAACCCAAAACTCCGATCCCAGCGATCAGCAGCAGTTCAGCCATTGTTTTGGTTTTTCGATTTCTCTCTAGACTGATCGTAGGATCAAGAATAATACAAGAAGATCCCGAGAACTATAAACTGGTTCCCATCAGTCGACTGTAAACGGTTAATCTCGGACCTTTCCGTCAGAGGTCGGAAAAACAACGTTTTACCGCTTGTCGGAAAAGTCCGCGAAGTTGCGATCGCAGTCGTCTCCATACGGAAC
Organism: Saccostrea glomerata; assembly: GCA_003671525.1. Taxonomy (NCBI): domain Eukaryota; kingdom Metazoa; phylum Mollusca; class Bivalvia; order Ostreida; family Ostreidae; genus Saccostrea; species Saccostrea glomerata. Next base: position 222,995 of record PRKT01000161.1, on the reverse strand, counting down.
AGAATGAGTCTTGCTGAATGGAGGATAACTCTAACTTTCTTTAAAAAAAAAAAGAATCTACGATTATTTGTTGGATATGCATAAACTCCATTTTATCCAAGTATATTTTAAAGATTTTACTAATAATTCTGGTTGTTATTTTCCATAAAGTTGTATTTTTGCAATTTGAAAATAATAAAAAAAAATGCCTGTAAATTTCAATTTGAATTGTGTTTTCATGATTTCAATATTTTGGTAGTAAGTAAATTTATCTCCCTTGTTGTCATGCCTGTGATTGTTCAAAAAGATTTTTTTTTCATTAGCATGGAACAATAATGATATAGGTTTTTATAATGAAAAAATATTGTTTAGGAAATGTATCCAGAAAATTTGGTATATTTCCAATGTACAGATATAAATAAAAGGAAGACTATTCAGTTAGTTTAGATTACAAAATGGCGAAGTTGATATTCATGAAAATTTGGAAACTGACCAAGGATTTATGTGTGTGTAACTTGGAATATTTATGTTTAGAATAAAATACGAGAATAACGATCGAATCGTTATTAATCTGAAAAGTGATGAAAAAAATCAAATGAAGATCAAATACGGATCTCTAAAAATGTTAGAAAAGGGATCAGTAGCATCATAGTGTCACGGAATACTAAACGATCGAGCACTAGCTGGCGAAATCCGCACAGACCCCCCCCCCCCCCCCCCCCCCCCCCGGATTGTCCGTGCCCCATGGGTTCTTTGGCTTTTTTAAAACACGAAATATGTCAGAGAAGATATTTTACTTTAAAAATTAAGTCAAAAACCCTTGGGATACGGAACAACGGGGGGGGGGGGGTCCTGTCGCCAAACACCTGTGGAAATCGGTAGATAATTTAGCATGGAAATAATGGTTCTAACAAATATCTAGAAATTAATCAACATTCGATCGATCTTACGAAGATTTTTTTTACTAGCATCGCCATTGTATCGATCAAAGAATTGGCAAAATGTTGACTTCAAACGAGACTAATCTATTATATCTATTATATTATAGCAGAACACAACACTTGCATTGCGTCAACCTTCCACTACATACTGTCAACTCTTTATTACATTAACCTACAATACTATTGCATTATGTCAACCTTCCATTATATTATGTCAACTTTTTATGACATTAACCCACACTACTATTGCATTATGTCAGCCTTCCATTACATTATGTCAACTATTTATGACATTTACCCACACTACCCTTGCATCGTTTCAACCTTCCATTACATTATTTCAACTCCTTATGACATTAAGCCACACTACTATTGCATTATGTCAACCTTCTTTTAAATTATGTCAACTCTTTATGACATTAACCCACACTACTATTGCATTATGTCAGCCTTCCATTACATTATGTCAACTATTTATGACATTAAACCCACACTACCCTTGCATCTTTTCAACCTTCCATTACATTATTTCAACTCCTTATGACATTAAGCCACAGTACTATTGCATTATGTCAACTCTTTAAGACATTGACCAACAATAATATTGCATTCTGTCAACCTTCCATTATATTATGTCAACTCTTTATGACATTAACCTACACTACTATTGCATTATGTCAACCTTCCTTTACATTATGTCACAGGCCTTTGGATCGCTTAAAAAAATTGTGTGTGTAAAAAAAAAATAAAGGTACTGAACTCTTACACTGGGTACCTAATTTCGCTAATAAAATATTTTTTATTCGAATGCTCTAAAATTCTACTTTCTATCTAAATCTATTCACAGATAAACATTCTTCAATTCTACCAAAGCTCATTCCGAAATTTCATATATTTCTTGAGATATTCTGAAATCAATTTCAAAAATGACCTACTTTCTTTTACTCGACATTAGCTTGGGCCCCTGGCCATTCACATGTAAACAGACGGTGTTTGAAGTGCGGCGAAGAGTTGCATAGTATTTGCAAAATCTTTCAACAATTTAAAGTTGATTTCTTACTCCAGATTGTAACGTTAAGTCCGTAATAATATTCCTTTCGCGAAAAATTAATTTGAAAACGTCTACATCAACAACTACCGCCATGTTGACTATGAATGTAAAGGAAGCCATGGTAGAACGAATTTTTCCCGGAAAGCATTATATACCTTTCGATTTTCAAAACAATTAGACCGCTAAAATGTTGTTTATCACTTAGTTACACCATATGATCAAATTAAAGAAAAACCTTGTAAAGCTTGAATGCAAATGAGCAAATATTCATCGAGTTTAGAATAAATTCCGGGGAAAATTTGTCCCATCGTTCCCGCTTTACAATTAGTGAAGGCCCAAGCTGATGTCGAGTAAAAAAATTATTGTCAATTTGGGAATTGATTTCAGAATATCTCGAGAAGTATAAGGAATTACGGAATGAACTTTGGTAGTAATGAAGATTGTTTATATTTAAATAGATATGGATAGAAAGTAAAATTGTAAAGCATTTGATTTAAAAGAATTTTATTGGCGAAAGTAGGTACCCTATGAAAAGAGTTCCATACCTTTATTTTTTTTTTCAACACCTCAGTTTTTTTTCTAAGCGATCTAAAGGCCTGTGCATTATGTCAACTCTTAATGACATTAACCAACACTACTATTGCATTGTGTCAACCTTCCTTTACATTATATCAACTCTTTATGACATTAACCCACACTACTATTGCATTATGTCAGCCTTCCATTACATTACGTCAACTCTTTATGACATTAACCCACACTACCCTTGCATCGTGTCAACTTTCCTTTACATTATGTCAACACTTTATGACATTTACACATACTACGATTATATTTTGTCAACGTGCATTTTGTTACGTTTACTGTTCATGACATTTAATTAAACAACAATTACATTGTGTCAACCTTTCATTACATTATGTCAATTCTTCATGATATTATGTGAAAAGCTCCTGTCATACTGTACGCACTCTTCTACATTATGTCGATTCACTATTACGTTATGCGAACACGTGTATCCTCGGCCTTTATATGAGCATAACGTATTTTCCGCGTTCCGAAAGCACTAAAATTGGCGGGAGAGAAAACTATCGTAGAAGAAATTCTCAGAGATTTTGGAATGGCATCTTTAATAAAAACTTTAAGCGACAAATGATTGACAACCTTGAAACGTGCAAACTTTAAGCCTTAACACTGCGACTGTGCATTAAAGTCACGTCGAAATTCAATGGCGTTTACTTTAATCTGATAATTAAATAAATCAAATATTATGAGTCGTGCAGCAATTTTTTTTTCTTTTCAATTTTTGTTTTTGTTTTGATAAAACTCTTAAACTTCTGATCTTACTAAGAACATGGTCAAGATTTTTATCAGTCTTTAACTTTCCTTTTTTTAAAAAAGTGTAACACACTTGCACTGGTTGGTTGGGGGGGGGGGATCCCGCCCTACCATCTTAAGTGACCAAAATAAACATAAAATTAATAAATTTATTGGTTTTACTTTGTAGGATATTGCATTAGTTTCACATTAAGTTTAGCTGAATTAAGTTGAAAACTTTTTTCTATAAAACTATAAAGCCTGAGAGCTTCTCTGCTTCCTCCTTGGTCTCCAACCATTGGCGTCGGAAGCAAATTGAAAGTGTTGGGGGGG
>PRKT01000161.1:160144-216240 GCA_003671525.1 Saccostrea glomerata | reverse complement strand
CCCCCCCCCCCCCTCTCCACTTTCAAAAACGATGCTACGTGGCTGAAGAAAATAATGAACCAAAAGAGAGAAGTTTAATTTCTTTTTGTAATTGATGCTATTAACTAGCATGGAAAGAAATAAACAATTCGTTTACATATTGTGCATATTGATATTTTTTAAGTAAACAAGTGAATATAACAATAAAATAAATCATCAATTAAAAGTATTTTGTTATTTGCAGTCTTATTTACAGTGACTCAGTTATCTATGCATGCATTTAGAACACATGATATTACTATATATCAAAAAAATGATAAATTCTACATTTTTTAAGAAAGAAGAAAATCAACACACATCATAGAATGAAATTTTTACATGTTATAAACAACAAAATACATAAATATTTACATTCAAAGTCACTGAAAAATGTTTGGCATGCAATTCATAATTAAACATGAAAATAAAATCACACTTTTACTGTCCTCGTTTGAGTATATGAGTTCAATGTTATCACTTTTCCTCGAATTATATCGACACATGCCATATTTTAATGGGATTTTGCATAATCGAAGCGTGATGGTTGGTAAAGTTGCAATGAAAATGCATATTGTTGTCATTATCTTCAGAAACGACAACTAAAACGAAATGACAAGAATGTATTTACACTAACACGCAAAGCTTTTAGATGCTTCGGCGGATAAACCTCGGTAGTTCGCGTGTTTACATTCAAAATTAGAAAAAGGAATTTTATGTGAGAGTCTCTTAACATTTTATGAGAAAATCCTTTAAAGATTTTCACGATAATTGTTTAAATGCTTAATTCAAGAAAAAAAAGAATAAAACCATTGGGACGATTGATTTGACGCGCTATGAATATTTTTCAAATTAAAATAAGATTAATTCTTACATATTTCGCTGAAATTGACTTTCAATGTTTAAAATAGTGAGAATCAAATGTACCCTATCAAAAACCATAATTATATGCATATAGTAAATAAGTTAATAAAAAACACGTGTTTAAAGCAATTCAAAGCCAATTCGATCTGCATGCATTAAATATATATATAACGAATCAGCGTTTCTGAAGGGAAGCTGGGAGGCACATAAGCTGTCTGTCATTTGTTGATAAATTTTCATCATTTACTTATATAGAGAGAGGCACACTTTCCAAGTTTCCTCTGAACTTTTCCCCCTCTGCCAATTACCACGTGCCCCTTGGGCCTGCATTAACCTGAAGACTTCAGACGATCCAACTTAGGACAAATGTTGTAATGAAAAACAGCCTGTACATTAATTCTCAGTCATATACACCTGTACATTTCTGACGAAAATGTTCATGATAAACAACAATTTATACTTGTACATTTATCATTCTGATTTTTCTTCTGAAAACGGATCCCACATATCTAGCATGGAGGTCTTTTAACTCTGAAAATGATCAAATTCTAAATCAAATTAAAATTGTTAAGTCGGCAAAGGCCTCTCATTTGTGCATTTTTATTTATTTAATCTGCCAATATATGGTAACTAAATGTTACTATTGTACAATTCGTATATATTTTATTTTTCTGCAAATGTAACATTAAAAATTGAAGTAAAAAATTCAAATGTCTTGAATAAGCAAATTTACAAAACTTAAATCATAATAAAAAAGTAATAATAAAAAAGTTCGGTAAATGCATTTCTCTTCCTTTCTTGGAGAATTTTTTAAAGGGAGCGGCGATTTACAGGTAATACCAAAAATACCGGTTTTTAACACAATTTATCATTGTTAACAATAAACAATATCATGCAAGAAACCTGAGAGTTTTATTGCTACCGATTTAGATATACGATAAAGCATTATCTTTGTGTCCATACGATACATAAATATCATTTTTAAATGGAGTTCTTTTCTACCTAATAAAATTGCGTAGGATGATTTCATAATGTTGGATATTAAAATTTCAGAGTTACGTATCTCTGTGGAATTTTTAAAAAGTACAAAAATCTGTAAACATCATGATCACCCCAGAGTCAATAGTTTGTACATACTATGTATCTACAGGTAGGTTTCATCATACATGTACCTGTAATCCCAACCTGTACTGTGTAATTATACAGCTTTGTCCTTCGAGGACATTGCAAAGCGACAGCTTTACCAGATGCATTTCATTTCAGCTGCAGTGGCGCCCTTTAAACTCGGACGTCTGTAAAGTTATTGAGCATAAATGTACATGCAGTGGTTTGCGATCAACAATATTCATTTTCTTTGTTTATAAATGTAATGAAATGATCTTCTCATTCTCACTTCATAACTTCATGCAGTTGATAGCCATGTTCTGATGACCACTTTACTTTTATTTAAAAGACACACACGTGTATATGATATTCATGTATAATAAAAAAAAGATGACTTTGGCCAAGATGTAAGAGTCTTTTTAAGAATTTGTTTATGAAAAATCAAAGGCCCTGTAACCAAGATAAAAAAAATATGCAGTGGACCACCTGATTTGAGCGAAAACTTTATTTGAAGTTCAATCAATTTTAAAAGCAATCAATCAATCAATCATCTCAGTGTTCTCATTAGATGTACATGTATACTCGTATGCAATAAACTTATGTTATATACGTGTACTTTGATTTTTACGCACTTTAGTACGTGTATCCAAAGACTTGTTTCAAAAGACGTTGTTTAACCTTCCAAGATAGCATAATCTGTTGGTCTTCGTTTGCAAACTTTTCTTGGAATTTTTTATTTAGTGTGTAAGTTCAATGTCCGGAGAGGTCCGCGATAAGGTTCGTTTTATCCGACGGAAAAGTTTGAGCGTGTTCGAATGTTGTAACGGACAACAATTGTATATAGTATATCTTGTCCTTCTGTTTGGGGGACAGCGTTGTGCACGGAATTCTTCGGCTTTTTTCCCAGCTCTTGACCGTTCTACTTGCGTTGATGTTGGACCCAAGTCACTCGTGGGTATATACATGTTGCTACTGCGGGGGATGACTTTCATCCACGAATTACCAACAAAATGCATACCATATGCCGCTGTTTTTGCCCCTGTAATCAAAGATTCAGGAGTACATAGATTTTGCCTTCTCCATCCGTCTGTCAGTGTGTCAGCAAAAACTTTAATATAACCCATAACTTTTGATCGCGTGGGACTGACTTTCATATTTTACAGGTATATATATTTCTTTTGACAAGACCTTTTTTGGTATTAACAAATTTGAACTTTGACCTTGGAGTTTGAACAACTTTTGCAAAAATTAACAATCTTTGTCCTTGGTCATAACTTTTAATCATCAACAGTTAGTGTTCCGGCTTTATAACTTCACATATGTACTAGTATTCATTGTGATAGGACCTTTCAAAGGGTATAACTCTTTTTGACCTTTACCTTAGACTTTAACCAACTTTTAAATTTTTTTAACCTTGGCCATACCTTTCGAACGGTTTTTAGTCAGAGGGCTTTCATATTTCAAAGGTATTCGATCCTTGTTACAATACCTCTTGTGGAAACAAATAGTTTTGACAGTTTCACCTTAACTTTTGAGGTTGTCCTACATCTATAAATAATTTTGACCCAGGCCATAAATTTTGAATAGTTGGAGCAATGGCTTTCATATTTCACTTGTTTATATCTTATAACAAGACATTCACATGGGTATCATTAGTTTTTACCCTCTGACTTGGAGTTTGGTCAATTTAAAACAATTAAAATCTTGATCATAACTTTTAAAAGTTAGAACTTTGGCTTTCATAGTTCAAATATGTATTTTTTGACTAAATTCCTTTGGTTTCTCTAAACTTTGATTGCTCGTTCGACTTTTCATGATATATTTGACCCGATTTTTACCTTAAAGCTACATTTAGTTTACCAAATGTATCAAACAGAATTCGCAAACTTTAAAATAACACCAAGAAACCAAATGCACCCCGAAGGAAGAGGAGACCCGGAGAATAGGTACGGTTATGTGTTAGTACCAATAACAATAGTATTGGTTTTCTTTAAGTATATATTGACTTGGTTAACTATATGTTATTTATTATTTGGCCATCAAGACAAACTGTGTCAACTCACTACCGTGAAAAGAAAACATTCCACCATTCACGGCCGGTTGGTGAAGAATAATCCGTGCGTTTCTCTAGTTTGAAAGTTTAATCTTAAAACCAGACACAGATAGAGCACATAGAAAGTAGGAGAGGACCTTATTGTTTTCAGTTATATTGCTTTTCTGAAAAAGCCGATTACTCATTTGAATCCATATGGTCCAGAATGAAATAAATGAGGCAAAAATACTCTTTTATAATCCTATACAAAAAAAAAAAAATAAAAGAAAAAAAGATCGACCACACAGTGATGCTTCTATAAGAATAATGCAGTCCCATTTGCGATGATTCCTCACCTTGTATCGTGAACCAAGTCACATTGAAGAAGAAAGAATAGCACTTTGAAAAGAACAAGGTTCACTTATGGCCTTTTTGGCCTTGTGAATTTCTATATAACTGAAACTGTTTTATTTTAATTAACAATGCATTAAATATCATTTAGACCTTTGGTGATTGCATGTCTATCAAAAATGATATAATTTTCTGGCTAGTCAATGCATTATGACGTCACAAAATGCGTCAATTTCCTCATATTCTGAAAAAAATCTACAAAAGCAGTCAATTTTAATGCTATTTTTCCATATTTGATACAGAGCGCAACCTCTGATCTAAAATATGCAACCAGTAAATCAATGAACTGTTTCTGAGGATAACAAGACATGTTTTATTTTTAAGATAGGAGGGTGCGCTCATATTATTTATCTTCTCTGAAAGTACTCAAATATACATTGTACCTGTTTACATTAAAATTCAAGAACATCGCAATTCCATAAAGCCTGGTGTTTAAGGAGAAAAAAATTAATAGGAAATAAAAGAACTAAGTCTCTGCTTCATTTTCATTAAGTGTAAAATGGAACATTTAGGTGTTAGTCAAATCTACAGGGCTGTTTTATGCATAAAGTGAACCAATTTGCAAGCACTTTGTTTGCAATCGGATGGACAGATGGACATGGGACACCTTACGTTTCATAAGCTTCAATAAGCGAAAAAAAAACTATACACTGTATTTGAAATATAGAATAAAAGACTTTCAATATGATGTAAACTGACATATTTGGTTAAGATTTTTGAGAGCAGTTGTATGTCATAAATTCAGAACAAAGGTATTCATGTGTACATGCATTACAGTTGAATTCAAGCCGGCTAATACATTAAATTTTGAATGAAACAGGCCATATACAAAACAAAGTTATAAAAGTACGTTATTTTTTTGGCCCCCCAAAATCAAAGAACTGGTATATAGATGTTTGTGACGCCAAACAATTATTTCCCCATTTGAAGTACATTATATTCTTCTTTTTTTTGAGTTTTTTTTACCTAGATTAATGTGATGTATAAAAATAACATTGCTTTCAATCTTAACAGATAACACTCTTCTTTTAGGGGAAAAAGACCAAGTTGTTTGAAGCATCTTTTTCTAAAATTTTATTCTACTATCCCAATGTGCGCAGGTAAGAGTTAAGGCATACAATCCATCGCATTATTCAATAAATCAGAGAATCTTAATGATACATGAAGAGAAATCACTTTTTCAATCATTGAGGACCGCTTTAAATAACCAGATGATGTTTTATCTGTCTGTATGATTGTTCAATCGTGACTCCTCGTGACATATTATCCGTGACCAGTGTACAACTACGTAAACAAGACTGTTCCGAGATTCCTTTAGATCAGCCATGTGACAAGACATTTCATTGAATTAGACAAGATTTTTTTTGATAAGTAAGTGAAAAATTATTGCCGTATTTGTACAGTAAATAATCACATTGTCCGCATGACCTCGTGGCAGACGCGACTTTCGGTTCAGGGGGCTGAAGTATGTTTTGTTCCCTCAGTCTAGCTCCTGTCACACGAGTCACCGACGAGAAAAGGACACCAGGATTTATGTCCCCTTCTTTCGCTTGTATTGCTCTCGGTCATGTTTAATTTATTTAATTTATAACATTAACGCAAACATAATAGAAGCTTTTTATATCCAGTAAGATCTAATTCACTAAACAAAATAATGAAACACAACCGCCAAATAAAACCAAAAAAATTTCACCCCTTTTGAAAGAAGGATCGTTTTGGAAATCAAAATAAATCTTTTCCTGATATGTTCTAAAAGAAGACAATAAATGACGTATAATTTTTACTGACGGCAGTTGCAGATTCTATTTACGTATAGTACTTGAATGCAATAAAACTACTTTGCAATAACTACTGAATAATGCCTTCATCCTTTATAGCTGTGAGTCTTTCACAGATATTTCCAGGAAATGTTGTTGAAGGCTGGTTTTGAGCTTATTATCTCGTGACATATCAAGTCAGAAGACAGACCTTAATTCAGGTTAGTTACAGTGTTGTAAGCAGAACTTCGTGTCGCAGATATTTTAGCACTGATACAATACCCTACATGGCATAGAGAGAGAGAGGAAAGAGAGAGAGAGATTAAGATCCGGGTTAAGTTACCGTTTGAGTGACAGTTAATTTAAATGCAAAGTGATGAAAACTCGTTAAAAAGTAAGATTACGTTTGGGATATAATGCATGCTTGAATTGCCTTTATGGTTTTGTGTAAAATGCATCAGACTCGAAGCAACATATTCTCTAGTTCTTTAGAAGTTGACAAATCGTTATTTTTACCCGATAGAGACTGGTACATTTAAGTAAAGGTTGGAGGTGGTAGTAAAAAATCAAGCATAAAAAGTTCAAATGACCAGACTATACAAAAAATCTTGCATGTATTTCAGTTTAGGGGACAGGGACCCGGGGTTTGATATTTGACTAACATTCGTATTTGATTGCGATATAATGTTATTGAAGTCCGATCCTTCATCATACTTCCAATTATATTAGCTGTATCCTGTTCCTGCGGACCTAGCAGCTAGGGTAAATGTTCTTGCGAACAGCAAAAAGATGACCTCTGAAACGACCTTGAATGTCCTAGCACCAGTAAAGGGCAGCCGGGTAGTCGAAAGGGTAACGGGTGCTTATACGAATATGAAATAATCGGAAAAAATAAAAGTGATACCACCTTGTTATGTACGAAAGCCCAGAATTTTATCCAAGGCAAGAAATTTTGATTATTTTCTAGGACTTGGTTAACGCAAAATAAAATGACTCACCAAAACATATTAATGTCATGCTATATAAAAGCACATTAAACATACAGTATATGACAATAATTCAATAAATCTAAATATGAAGATTGATTTCATGAACACGTACACGTGCTCAAGTTACCGGATGTTAGTCATTAACATACACATGTAGGTTGATCGAGTATATACTAGTATTTATATGTGTGTGTACAAAAGGACTCGAAAAATACAAAAAATAATCATGGGTCATTGCCACTTAAAAAAAGGAACTGCAGGGAGGGGGGGTCCCTTCTCAGGTCCAGATTATATATAACAAATTTATTTTGTTTCAAACAAAATTATTTATTTACATTTTTTTTTGCGGGGGTGGGGGTACTTATCACACCCAAAGCACACTACTCTTGTGCCTTACAAATAATTGCATTGGTCAGCATATCAAATAAGTTACGAAAATAAGATGCAGTCCCAATGTTATAGATATATTTACTTGTGAGAACTCTTCTGCAAAGGAGAACAGAAAAATATGTACCATAAGGTAATGTTTTCCTTGATCACAAAAAGAGCAAACTCGCTTTGTGATGGAAAAGGAACATCGAAAATGTGTATTCGTCACAGAGTAAAAAGACAGCCAAAATAAATTCAAAATGGGAGGATTTGGATCTGCGTCTTATTTTACTCATTTCAACACATATCTTTCCAAGCATCACACTTATTGTGAAAAAAGTACTTTAAACTACATGAGAACAAAAGACTTTGCATTAAAAATGACACTGTACTCAAGAACTGCCTTTGTATAAGAAACAGAAGCCTGCGAGAAGAGACCAATTCATCTTTTATAACTAGCCTATCAGCTTAAGGTAAACTTTAACGAATATCTCTTAACGAATATAGAGATCATTATCTCTGTGGAAAAAAGACCAAGAACACATGGTATAAAGTGTTATTGAGGTATAGAAACAATTGCAAACAATAAATAACAAAGGTATATTATAAATACTTATATACAATGTATGTCATGTTTAAATGGATGATAAGTAAAAACTATCAAGTCCTCAATTCTGTGTTTTTCAGGCATCTCATTTATAATTTGAAAAATAATACATGTAACACATTCGTAATTAGCACTTGCTTAATTTTGATTGATGCCCCTTGAGAATGTTATATACTGTACATAAGAAATATCTTGTATAGTCCTATATGTATTAATATCAGTCATATATGCTAATAACTCATGTCAAATGTGAACATCTACAAGAGTAAATACCGATTAACACCAATATTATCAGTCAGATAATTGAGAATTTGTCTTAGGACATTACTCCTTTAGTGTATTCATTCTAAATCTGTCTCAACACGTGTGAAACTTTGCCGTAAATACTGACGATTTCAGCGACGATTATCCCCCGGCAGGCGTTAGAATGACCATCAGTGGACAATGTGGCGAAATAAGGAGCTATTAATTGTTATTTGGTGTCCTGGAATTCAGGTGTATAGGCGACTCGGGTCAGCTTTATTAAATCTCTGCCCGACACCACAGGTTCCTATTGTTAACTATACGCACCATTGCCAACCCTATTTTCACTCCGATGAAATCAAAACTATATAAAACGCAATGGGTCAAATAAATCCTCTGTTTAAAACCTCTGGATTGTTTTCTATTATACAATTTAAATCAAGCTTAAATCTCACACAACGTTTTAACCGTAAGTGCGGCGATTTAAATCATACAATGGCCAATGTAGATGGTCTTAAATATGACGACTTCCCATAATAAAGAGGGGATATACATATTTTTTGAGGTCCGATTTTATACACTCCCGCGTTCCTAACCCATTATTGCCAATTATCCATGAACTAATAATCAGGGTTATTTTCTACCACGTATCTTTCATAACTTTCCGGATCATATTCCGGGACCGGATCCTTATACCGAACCACGTTTGGTGGAGGGACACTTTCCGGCTTCCTCTGATCTTTAGTCCACGCTTTCTCCTTGACCTTGTTGGCCATCTGAAGGTCAGGTGCCGGCACACTCCGTGCATGGGCAATTTCCACAGCATTAGCATCTAGGTGATAGTTTTTATCACCTCTGATCTGTTCATTTACCTTGTCTAGTTTTGGAACATTCATTAAACCTTTAATTAACACAGCGTCCGCATCAGTCCCTTTCCCCGTGCCCACGGGCTGATGTGACTTGCAGTAAACGTCATGGTCGAATGTGTCATTTTTGTTAAGGTAATAGTTCTTTACATTTAGAAGAGTTTTACATACTTTGCAAACAAAACAACCTTTATGATACATTGCGTCTTTTACTGGACCCATTTTGTCCATTGGGTAGATCTTCTTCATGCACTTATAACACTTGTCCTTAGGATATTTTACTTGATATTTAAGGGAATGGGAACGAATGGGAACATTCCCTGATTTCCATTCACCGTTTAAGAAAACATTTTCAGAATCCGGAGAAAGAGGACAGGAAGTTGAAGTCTCCGGAAGAGAGTGTCCTGATATGCTTGACGGCGATCCAGGCATGGAACTGGATGAGGTACTTCCGGTTTCATTCAGCTGCACGTGCAAAGGCCTTCCAATTCCTGGTGCCCCTTCAGAAAGATGTCTTGCCCCTGGGGTAGACGGTGTTGGTGGAGCGGAATTAGAACTGACAGAGGCGTTCGGCGAAACAGCTTCTTGAGAAGTCTGAGAAACAATACTGGCAACAGTTATCGGTACTGACACAGATCCCTTTGGAATGGTTTGGAGATTGTTAACTAAAGACTCCTGTGATATATTTCCGAGAGCAATGTTTGTTTGAAGCGTCCATAAGGCAAACTGCTCCGGCGTCATGACGCCAGTAACCTGGTTTGCTTGCGATGGCGCTGGAAATTGTCCATTTGGAAATCCTGTGATGTTATTTGGTAAGTTGCTTGGCATGCTTAGTCCCGGAGTTCCTTGAGTAATTGTCACCGGAGAAGGTTGTACAGACGCGATGATGTATGGTCCATTGTTAGCTGATGCTGAAGGGTCGTTTCTTGCCATCGACATGTAAGCATCCAAGTAATTTGTTCCAGAATTGTTTAAATTCATTGCACCGAGCTGTGCGTTCAGTTGCTGCATTTGCTGAAAGTTGGGATAATTCCCAGTCCATATATTGGTCCCTTGCATGTTCTGCGAGGGGGGCACAGCGTTATATGAGTCTGGAGGATTAACTCCTTGATTATAATTATAATTAGGGTCCATATCAAACAGCTGTCTTTTAAATTTCGTGGGTCCTCCACTTCGATTGAGTTTTAATAATGACAGGTGTGCTATTAAACATTCGTAAAAATGCCCGCACACATGAATACACCTGAGTTCTGAATTCCATTTAACGTAACACTGTAGGTAAAATAACAAGACCTGTGATTTCGTCTCACTCCAGTGACTTCAACCAATGGGGATGGACGTAACAGTGCCCTTCGTAAGACTCTTTGTAAAGGCTGGCAAGATTTACTCTGTAGATTGTGTACGCACTTTTTACTCTGTTGATTGATAGCCAAATAGGTATCTAATTCATAATTTTTAGCCAGCCACAAAAATGTGGAGTGATTCGAACAATGACTGACTATTTAGGTCACGGAAGACCGGCAAAATCTGTTTTGAATTTTAATAAATGCAAAGACAATTGGAAACCAAGTCAAAGAAAGTTCAGACAGACAGAAAAAAGAGGCTTAAAACTTTGTTGGAGAGTTATTTTCAAACATCTTATAAGCGGGTCAATGCATTTTCAGAGACACAAACCTCAAACGATGTATACTTTACAGGGTACATTTTTTTCCCTTGACAATCACAACGGAATGCAAAATGTGCAGAAATAAATAAATAAAATACATTATTTCAACTTATTTGATTACCTCCTCATATTTTATCAGAATATGTGCATGTTTATATTTAGTGAATTAGTTGATTCGTTTTTATTATGTTATTTGGAAAAATAAAATTATAAGGAAAAATTGTCGGACAAAAACGTCCTGATATATTTATTTTTTTCAGGGGGGGGGGGGTGATGGTGGCGGGTCTGATTTACATATCAAGCACAATTTTAAATTCGATACTAAAAGAAGTTACTACATGTAGAAGTATCACATTCTAATTAATTTGAACTTATAAACTTAGAGGATTTCAAGGGTTTTCTCGAATCATATTTAAATGTTGTTGCATTGTAAAACGATTTTTACAATATCCAAATCCAGGCAAAGCTATTTTATAATTTGCTGTTACAACGATTGCAAAGAATCACATACATGTTATCGGAACAGAAAAAAAAAAATTAATATTTTTAAAATCAGATAGAATCCACGTGCACGATCGTTAATCAGAGCATATCTTTATACATGAAGTATTAGTTTTAAAAATAAAATGTAAAAGATACCTTCATGTAGTTACACACTTATTTTAATTTTAATTAAATGTCCAGTGATGAAAGTGCGTGTAAAATATTACCTGATTCAACCCCCTTAATAATTGTCCAAGGCATTATAAGATAATACATGGTGGTGTATTTTAGTGTAAAACGATAATTTTGGCGTTTTCTGATTTATTCGTATGGCAGACATAATGAATAAGTGTAATAAATAAGATTGTTGAAAAATATCCAAGCTCTGGGAATAAATATCATTCTATTTGAAGAGCAGTGACAAGTTAGTTCTAACGTGAAATAAAAATTATGTTTGTAAAAAAAAAAAGAAAAGATAAGAAGAAGGTTTTTTGTAATCCATGGACTAAAACATTTAATCTTTACGAAATGTCACCTTTAATTTAAAAAAAAAATTGACGGTCATATTTATTCAAAACTAAAACTAAAAAAAAAAAACCCGTTTAATCTAATGATTTTTAAGACTTGAATTAAATTAAGCTTCTCCCAATTAAAATCAATAAAAACAATATTTAAAAAAAAAAGGAACATTTACATAATTATTTCAAGCTTTAAATATATCGGTTTTCTCCAAAGTCCAGCCCTGCAAAACCTCATGAAAGAAAGATAACTCTTCCATATAGCGTAATTTTACTTCTCTGCCAAATCATAGGAGATGCTAATCAATCAGAAAATGGAGGTATGTATACAAGAATGGTGCATTCTGCGTGCTGCAGGTGTATATCCAGATCTATATGGTTTTTGGAGAACAGGACTTTCAACAATCTGATTGAATTTCAAAAGGTAGCAATTAGGTATCAAAGGTACTGTTTCCAATTTATACAACGGGCAAAAGTAAAGACATGGAACTTGGGTATTTCACATAAAAATCTGATGCATGGATGAATGGATTTCGATTTGAAATGACATAAATAATAAATACTAGTACCTAAAATTTAAATAAATTGTAAGTTTCCTTTAGTGCATAAATACGAGACTTTGTTTCGCTTTCTATATAATACTTAAACCTTACGAGAAAGTAATAAAATTGCTCCAATTTGAATTTAGTATAAATCTATGAGAAATATTGCTGATTCCTGAAAAAAAATCGTTATTTATCCTTAAGAAGTGCGACATTTTATAAAACGCAACCCAGAGCCATGTATGAATGAAAGAGTTTGAAAGAAGAATGAAAAAAAAAAGGAAGAACGAGAAATGATAAAAGGAGACATTTCCTAGCTTCAGCATGAACGTAGATATTGTAGGAAACGCAAAACAATCCGTGCAAAGTGCACCAACTGATATTTAGCTCTGTTGAAAGACAAAAGTTGGTTAAAATTGGCCAAATGGTTCTTGCGATGGAGTCTAAAATGTAAAAAGTTTACAGGCAGACAGACGCCAGACAAAAGTTGATCAGAAATGCTAAAAGGCAAAGCAAGTGACGTAAAATCTAAGAACGGCAAAATATTAGAGATGTCAAGTCACTTTGAGGAAGTTTCTAATATCCCAATAGAAAGATGAGAACTTGAAGAAAAGAATGCATTTGAATGTATCCAAGAGAATGCATGTACTGTAAGCGATGATTTGCTAATAAGAAAAATCCATCTTTATAAAAGGACAAGTGTAATAATAGCTGGCATAGCCAATATCAAGGTAGAGCTATTTAAGAGGGTAAAGAATTCACAAAATCAGGGTTAATGGAAGTGTTAGAAAGATTCATCAGCAATCAAGAGACACCGCCAGCTAATACTAATCGTAAAAATACCAAGAAGGGGAATGTAACAATGTGTGACAATATCATAGAGGAACTTAGCTACTATCTAGAGTGTTTTGCCGAGTAGTAATATCCAGATGGGATAGAAGACAATCTGAGACCAGGGAAAGTTTTATGTCATAGAGAAAGAACGTTAAAACAAATATATAATTCGTTTAATATATATAGGTATAATTGAAAAAGCCGTAGAAAGTGTATGAATAGCAAGGAGAAGCAAATCCTAACACTTTCCAACCTGGGTGCCACAATAGACAAAAAAGGAGGAACAGATGCCTTTTCATCTCTTAACAAAGTATTCTATAGGAGTCAATCAGTCCAACACAACACAATAAATTAACTTAGAATCTCCCTAAAAATGTCGTATCTTTATGCACGCAATAGGCCTTTCGACAAAGAAAACCACTAATGGTGGTCACTGGCAACGACGTGTCCCTCCTTCCAGCTGATCCAACCCAGTTCTAGTTCTTCCCGTCGCCAGGTGTGCTTTGGCCGTCATCTTCTCTTTTCCTAAAGGGCCTAACTGCAGCTTGCTGGTCTGAAAACAAGAGGCCCAGGGGCCACAGCGCTCACCTGAGCACATCGGGATTGAATTTACCCCCCCCCCCTTCCAGGCGTTCATCATTTGAACAAACTAGAATCTACATTACCTGAGGATGATTCCATATAAATATCACTAATCATAGCTTTGAAGTACTTGAAAAGAAGATTTTAAAAGGTTTCTCTATATATCCCTATGTAAAACTTGGGTCGGCCATTTTGGCCCCACCCTTGCCCCGGGGGTCATGATTTGAACAAACTTGAATCTACACTACCTGAGGATGATTCCACATGAGTTTCATCTTTCCTGGCTCAGTGGTTCTGGAGAAGGATTTTTAAAGATATTTCCTATATATTCCTATGTAAAACTCGGGTCGGCCATTTTGGCCCCACCCTTGCCCCAGGGGTCATGGTTTGAACAAACTTGAATCTACAATACCTGGGGATGAGTCCACATGAGTTTCATCTTTCCTGGCCAAGTGGCTCTTGAGAAGAAGATTTTTAAAGATTTTTCCTATATATTCCAATGTAAATCTTGGGTCGGCCATTTTGACCCCACCCTTGCCCCGGGGGTCATGATTTGAACAAACTTGAATCTACACTATCCGAGGATGATTCCACATGAGTTTCATCTTTCCTGGCTAAGTGGTTCTGGAGAAGAAGATTTTTTAAAGATTTTCCCTA
This sequence comes from Saccostrea glomerata, assembly GCA_003671525.1. NCBI lineage: Eukaryota > Metazoa > Mollusca > Bivalvia > Ostreida > Ostreidae > Saccostrea > Saccostrea glomerata. The sequence continues at coordinate 201,701 of PRKT01000161.1, read as the reverse complement.
TATATTCCTATGTAAAACTAGGGTCTGCCATTTTGGCGCCACCCTTGCCCCGGGGGTCATGATTTGAACAAACTTGAATCTACACTACCTGAGGATGATTCCACACGAGTTTCATCTTTCCTGGCCCAGTGGTTCTCGAGAAGAAGATTTTTCCTATATATTTCTATGTAAAACTTGGGTCCGCCATTTTTGCCCCACCCTTGCCCCGGGGGTCATGATTTGAACAAATTTGAATCTACCCTACCTGAGGATGCTTCCACATGAGTTTGATCTTTCCTGGCCCAGCGGTTCTGGAGAAGAAGATTTTTTAAAAAGGCCATTAATTTTTAATAAATTCATGATTATCTCCCCTTGGAAAAGGGCGTGGCCCTTCATTTGAACAAACTTGAATCCCCTTCACCCAAGGATACTTTGTGCCAAGTTTGGTTGAAATTGGCCCAGTGGTTCTTGAGAAGAAGATGAAAATGTGAAAAGTTTACGTCGACAACAACGACAACAACGCCAACAACGACAACGGACAAATTTTGATCAGAAAAGCTCACTTGAGCCTTCGGCTCAGGTGAGCTAAAAATGAGATGTACGACCATAGAGCTATAGTGTCGCCCATAGAAAACATTGTGTATTTATTGCGCACAAAAGTCGCACTCGGTTCTAGATTACTTTCTACAAATTCTTACCTCAGTTGCAAAAAGATAGACTTCAAAATCTTCCTTACTACTCTTTTATTTGATAAATCTACACGAAGCGCGCTGCACCAAATTATCTTGCAAACCAAAATGGCAATGTAAACCGTCGAAATTTTCTGTGGTATCAATTTCTGGTCCAAGAGGGCTATTTACTTTTCTCGATGGATGGCACTATAGCTCTTCGGTCTGTAAATAAATTTTCTTTGGATAGCTACAGTTCAGCAGTCATCTGGGACCTATGTGATAGTTATTTTTATATGTGAGCTGATTTTCCATCTGAGGAATCGGTCTATCCATCTAATTTTCCTTTCATTGATCGTAATTTGATACAGGAATTGATCTTGCTTTCTCTCATTTACTTGTTGGTTGGATATCTATTCCTTAGTATTCAGTGAGGTCATGCAATCGCCTGGTTTTTTCTTTGCATATAAGGGTGAGGTCTTCTGTTTATTCCAGATCTTCTAAGGTGGACACAAATTTCCATCGTATTTCTATCTTTTTATTGTTTGTATTTCTCATTATCCAGTCTACAACAATGATTAACAGGAACCCAGTCATGACACATCCTTGTCTCACTCCTGTCTGTACCTTGAACCAGTCTCTTGTTATTCCATTCTGTATGAGAAAAGTAGAACTTCCGTCATATGATTTCCTGATAATTTTCATCTATATATTTCAAGAATTTCATAATGCGTTAGTATATACTGTAAACGTATTATATTTGGCAGTGTATTCTTTTTGGCAGCTTTGGCGGAACTCAGCAACCGCGAAATCAAGTACAACGCTAAATGTCATGCACATATACACATAAATAAGAATATGAAGAAAAGCGCAAATCTTTACTAACTTATTCAAAAGTCAATTTCCGCCAAATATCGTACACTTAAATATAATACATTTACAGTATGTCCCACATTTTTTCATTTATTATGCTGTCGACGGCTTTCTTAAAGTCTATGAAGCTTATAATACAGTGATGTTTGCCACTCTTTAGATTGTTTAAATATATTTTTTCCTAAGTAAATCTATTCCGATGCTCCCTTCCTCTTCGATATGCAGCTTTTTTTGGTCTTAGATTGTCTTTTATTCTATCTCTAATTCTTTCAATCACTATTCTGCAGAACACTTATTAAGATGACACTGATAATACCGGTAGTAATATTCCCTAGTTTTCATAAGCCAGATCCCCTTTCTTAGGTATTTTGACGATGAGCGTTCTCTCCCAGTTTGTTGGTGTTTCCTGCTCAATGATGATTCTGTTGAATAAATCTGTTAACTGTGATTATGAATTTGATATGCTCTCCTTTAGAAGTTCTTCGTTGAATTTGATATTATCTATGCCGGTGCTCATTCCAGTCCTCTTTTTTGGATTGCCATCTTAACATTCCGTCTTATTGGTATTTGTGTTTTGTCAATTGTAGCAATTTCAGCAATTATGATCTACTAGATGATATATCCCTCGGGTAATTTTGTTGCTTCTGTTGGAACATTCTTTAAAAAAGTGTTTCATCTATTCAATATTACTTCATCCGCGATGATTAACTCACCATTTTTGGACCTTATGCCACGTTCTATTTCTTTTTCCCCAATGAAGGTAAACTTCACATTGGCTGCTTGTGTTTGATGTGTTTTCTACTTGCTATATCCTCAGATTTTTCCTTTCACCAGCTTTGTTTCTGCAGTAAGCCAGTAGTTGTGTTTCCTTTTCTTATTGCTCAAGATATTTTCTGCTGTTACATTATACAGTGTACTAAGTATACCCTCTTCAAAATGTCCTATTTCGTTGACTGTGTTTCTGAGCAAACAGTTGCTGAAACCTGTGTCTTATTCCAAGCTGGAATTCTCTGCATATTCTTGGATATTTCAGCCTGATATCATCACACATCTAACTGTTGCTTCCTTTTGCCTTTGATTTTCTGCAGAGCTTCATCTTTACTTTGATATTAATTGGCATCTGCACCATGAATAACGTTACATCGCAGACTTCCTGTATCAGCAATTCACCATTACATGATCAATATGGTTCCTATCTCTTTTCGTTAGGCTATTCCTTCGTAAGTACGTTTATATCAAGGTTCTTAAAAAGAGTCCCACAGATGAGTTATTTAGCGCGCATATTTGAGCTAACCTCATGTCGTTTTCATTCATTGTCCCAATGCCCTCTTGTCCCATTCCCATCCTTCATTGACTTTCCAACATTTTGCATTGGCATCGCCAATTACCATTAGTATATCATGTTTAGGGTACTTTTGCAATCTCTCTCTTTAACTGTTCGAAGAAGGTGTTCTCTTCTGCTTTATCTGCTTCGTTTGTTGGACTGAATAATCATATTACTTTTATCATTTAGCGAAAGAAAAAACATTCACTGAGGTCATCTTTAAAATAATGTGTACTTGTCCTCTCCCGAATCAGGGTAAAATTATCGAATCTGTAGGTAGGTCGGAGAATCTTTTTTCAAGAAAATTTCAACAAAAGATAAAAATATCGTGTCTTGGAATGTAAAACACTTTACAGTCGCGCCATTTTTAGCTAGACGTTCGGAGAGGACAACTAAAATTTTTTAAAGATGGCCTAGTGATTCTTTCATTTACAGGATATTGTCGATTTTCCTACTAAGTATAAGCCCTACTCCTCTATGATGTTCCTCAGCTCCGAAGTACATTATGGTCTCTCCACAGGTTGTCTTTAATTCATTAAAGCCCATCTTACTTCCCTCAGTCCAATTATGACCAACTGGTATCTGTTAAACTCCCTTAGGATGCTAGCTGTTTTTTAGCTCACCTGAGCCGAAGGCTCAAGTGAGCTTTTCTGATTAAATTTTGTCCGTTGTCTGTCGTCGTTGTTGTAAACTTTTCACACTTTCATCTTCTCAAGAACCACTGGACCAATTCAACCATACTTGCTACAAGGTATCCTTGGGTAAAGGGGATTCAAGTTTTTCAAATGAGTGGCCACGCCCTTTTCCATGAGGAGATAATAACAAATAATTGAAAATTTAATTGCATTTTTAAAAAATCTTCTTCTAAAAAACCACTGGGTCAGGAAAGATGAAACTCATGTGGAATCATCCTCAGATAGTGTACATTCAAGTTTGTCCAAATAATGACCCCCCAGGGTAGGGTGGGGCCACATGGCCGATCAAAGTTTTACATAGGAATATATAGGAAAAATCTTTTAAAATCTTCACAAAACCATTGGGACATGAAAGATCAAACTCATGTTGAATCATCTTCAGATAGTGTACATTTAATTTTATCCAAATCATGACCCCCGGGGGTAGAGTGGGGCCACAATGGCCGATCAAAATTTTACTTAGGAATATAATAGGAAATTTTTAAAAAAATCTTCTTCTCACGAACCAATGGGACAGGAAAGTTGAAACTCATGTGAAATCATCCTCAGATAGTGTACATTCAAGTTTGTCAAAATCATGATCCCCGGGGCAAGGGTTGGGCCACAATGGCTGATCAAAGTTTTACATAGGAATATATAGAAAAAAATCTTCTTCTCAAGAACCATAGGGACAGGAAAGATCAAACTCATGTTGAATCATCCTCAGGTAGTGTTGATTTAAGTTTGTTCAAATCATGACCCCCGGGGCAAGGGTGGGACCACAATTGGCAATCAAAGTTTTACATAGGATTATATAAGGAAATCTTTAAAAATCTTCTTCTCAAGTGCTGCAAAGCCATGATCAGTGAAAATCATTTTGAAGCATCCTCAGGTACTGTAGATTCTAGTTTGTTCAGATCATGACTCCCAGGGATAGTGTTGGGCCACAATGGGGGATCCAAGTTTTACATTAAAATATATTATTTTAAAAAATCTTTTTCTAAAGAATAGCAAAGCCATAGTGATATTTATATGGAAGCATCCAAAGGTAGTGTAGAATTAAAGTTCAAATCATAACCTCCAAAGGTAGGGAAGGGTCTCAATGGTGGATCAAAGTTTTACATAGGAAAATAAAGGGAAAAATCTCAATTAACAGAAAAGCTATTTTAAGTCATATTGACATGTAAACATCCTCATGTATTGAAGATTTAAATTTGTTCAAATCATGAGTAACCTTTTGGTGTAGGGAGGGAAATAATGGGTAGTCAAACTCAAATTATTACAGAGTAAGTTATACAAAAAAATGTTTAAAAAATCTATAAAAATCTTTTTCTCAAGAACTTTCTCAAGAAGTTATATGCAGAATTGATATGGAGGTATTTTCAAGTAGTATTAGAATTCATGCCCCCATCCCACCCCTTCAGTAAACTTTTCAATTCTGATCTGATTTGTGCTTTTCCCTAGCCTATGTGTTTAGGTGAGCGATGTGGCCCCTTGGCCTTTTGTTTCAATTTGGAACCATGTTCTAAAAGGTCCAACATCCTGTTTTTGGTGATGTTTAGGTGTTGTTATGGATGTCATCTGCGTTCCTTTCAGGTCCTTAGGGTTCTTTCGGCTTTTTCTAATTGTTGTCATATACTCTCGAATTCTCAACGAAGATAACCCTCATCTGCTGGAATCTTGCAAGTCAGGTCTTCCTTTCCTCCAGTGGTACAAATTTTTGTCACGGTTTGAGTAATAATTTGTTTTTTATGCAAGGAGGCATCGTCGCAAACCACGGCCAAAATGTACGATCCTCTCCCATTCTGGAGAGAGTTTTATGCGGACTCCGAACCGTGGCTTGAGACGATGGCAAGGAGATGATTAGCTTCCAAGGTCCAAATTTTTATCGGGAGATTAGATGGGGGGGCAATATAGTAGTTAATAAAGTTCTTCTACTAAATCCGGTTTTGACCAGAATCTACTCTCCTAGATGAATTGGCAGTCAGTGCTTCCCGTGCGCCTTACAAAGTAGTCTTGAGCCAAAAGGTGCCCATTATCCGCCTGCTTCCACATGGAGGCATCGCTAAAGATTTGTACTGGCAAGGAATTGATTGATTGATAATATTGTTTATTGTTTAACGTCCCTTTCGAGAAATTTACACTCATATAGAAACGCCATCACTTGCCGGTGGAGAGCCGCAAATTTTGTTCTATACTCGGCGCCATTGAGCAGGGAGGGATTCTTTTCGTGCCAGCACCTACTGCGACACGGGGCCTCGGTTTTTACGGTCTCATCCGAAGGACCGGTCTCCACGCCCAACAGTGGGATTTGAACACGCGACATAAGGATAAACATCTAACTTCGCGACTCTAAAGCAAACGCTCTAACCACTGCTCCACGTGGGCGACTACTAACAAGGGAATTTTACAAATCGCTTCTATTTTCGCATTGATGTGATGGATAAAGGCGAGAGGTCACTAGCATACAGACGCCAACACCAACACATTAGACAATATTTCATAGTCAGATCATATCCTTCGGAGAATACCGGTACTAAAGATACAGTTGTATTTTGATCAGAAAAGATCTCAAATCCCCAACTATAAGAATAAGAACATCCCACTATCCACAGCAACCGAAGTGAGAAGATGGAATTAAAAGATTTAACGATATTTCTCAAATAGACACCAGTTTTAACATTATATGATTGTTTAAGGTTGGCTTTGGGAGGGGGAAAGCAAGAAACACCAAAAAGTTAGGGAGAAAAAGGCCGGAACAGTGTGTTTTTCCGTGACCGTTGAGGCGTACATTGTATTTTGCTTTCTCTGGGACACGGAGAGAACAAGTAACATAGAAGTGATGGAGTACAAGAACTAAACAATTTCTGTTTAATTTCTGTAATAAGAATTCGCCCCTTCAAAGAAGAGAATTTTTTTATTCGATTTTTCATTCAAATCAGTAGTATTATCTTTATCATCTTTTCGTGATTTACCCAGCTGGAAAGGTCTTCAAAGAAAAAGCGTAACCACGTAAATTTCTTCTGCAGAAAAGATATTGCTACATAAATAAGGGAAGCTGGTGATGGAAATGTTGAAGTCATCACTTTTATTATTAAGTTTTGTTTGTTAATTTGCCATTTATGTTTTTATTTAGTGAAATACAAGTAACTAAATACAGTGCATGTATGAAACATACTCTGTGATTTCTTTCATTTTATTTCGAGTTCATTGAAATTTACTATTTTAACTTTATGGATACTTATATCTTAATGTCTTCAGACAACAGCAATTTTTATTACGTATTTTTTTTAAAAAATCAATTCTGCTTCATTTTATAAATACCGAAATAAAACAAATAAATAATTCATTTTGCGACTTTGATTTTTTTAATGAGGAAAACTACAATGCTAAAAATGATTTACGAAGCTTTTAAGATTTTTATTTTTTTATTTTTAATATATATGCAGTTTTTTAAAAAACATTGTTTACTTAGCAAGCACACCGCAATGGACCAGTACTTAAAAAAGATTGTAATTTAGCTTTTATTTGTATTTACTGTATCGAATTTCGACAGCCAATAATAATTTTAGAATCTCATAAACCAAATTTAATTTTGTTTAAACTAAAATTATTGTTTCTTTAGTAGTTATTCAACGAGTGTGATATAAAATGTTTGTATTCTTACATGCACCAAAGAACACGTTTAAAGGGCCCCAAATAAACGAAGTATGCATGAGGTATTGTGCGCCTACCCGCCCTTTTGTTTAGGAAATGTAAGAAGACATACGCGCTGTATGTTTTGACAGGAATGAGGAAGATTTGAATTGTCAGCCATTTTTGAGCGAAACCAAAACTTAACCAAGCATCTGTGAAGGGTTCCTTATATTGACTACCGGGTACGAAATGATAGACGGTGATCTTTCAGAGAGCGTGGAAAACGAGTGAAGCTATCTATTTTGGAAAGTTTGGTTTCTGATTTTGGGCTAAATCATGTCGTCGCAGAGCTTCGTAGGCAAGGACAGTTATCGAGTGAAATGTGAGGAGGACATCTTAAAAATCCCAGATCTCATGACGGCGCGAGAGTTCATGAAAAGTTGGGGGCTCCCGACCAAAGGAATTAATAATACAGAACAAGCCGTGCAGATCCTTGTGGATCACTGGAAGAAAAAGGATAAACCAACCAAAGAAGTTAAGAAACAGGTAAAAAAAAAGTAGAACCTGACAAAACGATATACTAGTAATTGAAAGATGTTCAGAGAAAAGTATAGAAATAGTTGGATATGGGGAAGAGGAGGTGGGGTGGAGGGTTACATCGAGTAATTTTTTAAAAGATATATTCCATACAGTCAGAATACTTAAATAATTCCACACAAGAAAATGTGCTCATTTTGAACATATATCAATAAGTAATAATCTAAAATAAGGGTAAGCTAAACATTCGGAATATTTACAGATCAAACACGCAGACTTATTGGATTGTCTGAAAGTTTCTTTGAAATTTACAACAATCAATTTTATTAATTTAGGAAATATTCAAAGGTATTTGGCATTTTTAAATAACTTTTTATTGCATAATACGCTTTAAAATTCACTTCCCTGTTCAGAATGCACCCAAGCATAAAGACACATGTATTGATTTTAATTCGTTGAGATAACTGCATGTTCAATATTATTTCAGATGTTAGCACATCAAATAAAAGTGTTTTTTTAAACGTTAACACTTCAGATATGTATGTGTCTTTTGACTTTTATAGGACGAAAACAAGGTAACGCATTATATGTGCTCTTGTGTACGGAAATCGAAGGTTCTGTCAAAGCATAGATATCGGTGTCTGATTTCTCTGTTTTATTGCCAGTTAATAAAGGGACGTACCAGGGCGAGGCGTAATTATGCTTTCTTTTAACAAATTTGCAAACAATTCTATTGAAGCGTTTGGATTAACAAGAATAGCATAATCATTATGATAATCGTTCTTTTTACAAAGTACTTGTTTGAATCGAGTGTAAATATGTAGATAAAACAGCAGATGTGTTTCTCTATATGTGTAATGATTTAAGATACGTAAGGGAGTGTTTTCATACAATCTGTGCAATATTATTGAAAAACATGGTTAAATAGATTAATAATATAATAACTGGAAATTGTTTTTTAATGCAGATAGTAGTTTACCTTATAAGTGCATTTATCACTATATTACTAATACAAGAAAAACAAGAAAAACAAGCTGTGTTTTTGAAAAAACCGATGCCCCTTTCCATATGACAGCTTTTTGCAAAGATTAATGTATCTTAAATGCAATTTGATTTTAAGGTCAAAAGATCAAAATTTTTGTTATTCAACTCAATTCTCAAAGTCAAGGCTAAAGAAAATAATATCCTTAGGAAAGTCATATTACAATAAACACACATGAAAAGTGTGAAAGCCTTTACATCAACTATTCAAAGCTATGACCAAGGTTAAAGTTTGATAAACTGTTGCAAAAGTGGGTCAAACTCCAAGGTCAAGAGGTCATATAGGTTGGTTCTAAAAGAAATATCTTTTCACAAGGTATAAATAAGTAAGATATGGAAGTTGTAACTCTCGATCCTCATTCAAACGTTATGGGCAAGGGGAAAGTTTTGCAGACAAACCGACTGACAAACCGACTGCTTGACAAGAACTATATATACCTGCTATTAAAAAGACGAAGATAAATTATACCTATTTATTTTGATGTCCCGTGTCCATTAACAAAAAAATAATAATAAAAAATAGTAAAACAAATCATGGGCAAACACACATACATTCAAAATAAAATTCAAACAAGTTGAAAACAAATATTTCTTAATTTTCATTTCATAAATTTATTTTTAAAAAATGGGAGGGTTTATTAACTTATATATCTATCTTAGAAATTAGAGAGGTGAAACTCGCTTTTGAAATGCATTAAAATCAGAAGCTTCAGTTTACATTTTATTCTTAAGATACATAATAATATTTTTAAAGATTAATTCATGAGAATATACATGTACCCTTGTAGCGCTTATTTTCTTTTATGTGTCTATCAAAGAGCTTTTGTGTCTTCTTGTTTACTTTTTAGCTCACCTGAGCCGAAGGCTCAAGTGAGCTTTTCTGATCACATTTTGTCCGTCGTCCGTCCGTCTGTCCGTCCGTCCGTCCGTCCGTCTGTCTGTCTGTCCGTCTGTAAACTTTTCACATTTTCGACTTCTTCTCAAGAACCACTGGGCCAATTTTGACCAAACTTGGTACAAAGCATTCTTGGGTAAAGGGGAATTTAAATTGTTAAAATGAAGGGACATATCCCCTCGCAAGGGGAGATAATCAAGAAAAGACAAAAATAGGGTTTGGTCATAAAAAAATCTTCTTCTCAAGAACCACTGGGCCAGTAAAGCTGAAACTTATGTGACAGCATCCTGGGGTAGTGTAGATTCTAAATTGTACAAATAATGACCCCCGAGGGAAGGGCGGGGCCACAATGGGGTATCAAAGTTTTACATAGAAATATATAGGAAAAATCTTTGAAAATCTTCTTCTCAAGAACCACTGGGCCAGAAAAGCTGAAACTTATGTGGAAGCATCCTGGTATAGTGTAGATTCTAAATTGTTCAAATTGTGACCCCCGGGGGAAGGGCGGGGCCATAATGGGGTATCAAAGTTTAACATAGAAATATATAGGAAAAATCTTTGAAAATCTTTTTCTCAAGAACCACTGGGCCAGAAAAGCTGAAACTTATGTGGAAGCATCCTGGTATAGTGTAGATTCTAAATTGTTCAAATCGTGACCCCCGGGGGAAGGGCGGGGCCACAATGGGGTATCAAAGTTTTACATAGAAATATATAGGAAAAATCTTTCTACTTCTCAAGAACCACTGGGCCAGAAAAGCTGAAACTTATGTAGTAGCATCCTGGTATAGTGTAGATTCTAAATTGTTCAAATAATGACCCCCGGGGGAAGGGCGGGGCCACATGGATCATGGGGTAGTGTAGATTTCAAAATGTCTAAATTATGATCAGTGGGGTAGGGTGGGGATGCATTATGTATAACAAGGGGGAAATCTGGTAAAGAACAGAATGGTCATTAAGCTTCTCAGGTGAGCGATGTGGCCCATGGGCCTCTTGTTTAGAGTGATTTTTAATGCTTTAATAGAAACACACTAGTATTTATATCATACTTGAAAACATATCCTTAAATTAAAATGCATATTTTCATTTTTCAATGTAGTGATTCTACAAAAACTAGACAAAGTCCAAACTAGTATATTTACTGTATACAAACTTGCTATTTCAATTTGATACAGTAGTTCATATATCATGAAAAATTTATGAAAACGCGGTAATATCACTCCAAAATAACACACTAGATGCTCTCAAGTCAAAATACCCCCGACACTTCTATTTTGATGACCTAATTCCATAACTTTTTACAATTAACATTTTAGATTGCCAATGGCTTTCAGGAAGCTATGTTTGATGATCACCGGAAACGGGAAAAACTTGGAATCAAGATTGACGAGACGCTTAAACTCTTCGAAAGATTGCCAAGGCAACAAAAGAGCGACCTTTTACGGTTCATTCCAGATCTTGTGCACAAATGTGAGGTCCGGAAACACGAGCTCATGTCTCCGGAATGCACAATTCTCATAGCAGGCAAGCAAATCATAAAAGAAATGAATACATGTGTCACGCATTAAATTGTCTCCCTTTAAGAAACACGAAACGATTTTTAGCCGGGCTTATTACTCAAAGAGCAATTGCCGGCTTATGTGATCCTGTTCAAGGCAGGATGTTGACCCCATAGTCGCCATTTTAAAGTTACGTGCAAAAATATAGTTCTTACTCTCAACTACTTTTGAGATAATACAAACGCCAAATAAAGCAACAAAAATAAAACGAAGTTTTATCTATATAAAATAAACATTAGTAGTAATGACTTTGAAAACTTCATAAGTCAAAGAACATAGTTCATTAGCATAAGGATTTTTGATAATCAGTGTTACCGTAGTTCTCTACACATACGAGGTAAAGCAGGAGAGGGAACCAGACTAAGGCAGACTTGCCTGTTTGTTTACATTCAGCTGCGGTACTAGATTAATTCTGATTCTGACAAAATCGGACCGTGGCATTAGGATTAAAAAACTCACTGTCATTGTCTTATTTATATTGGTAGTTTTAAAATAATTTTTTTATCAGAATATAAACGTGATTCATGTAAGAAATCAATTCTACTCTGTAAATGAGCCCGGCTCTCTGTACTTCTGAGTACTTTGATTTTAAAAGGTCTCATCCCTTTAAATACAAATAAACACTTACAATGAAGCGCATTGAAGTGGTAAAATTTTCCATTTGGATGAAACGTTCTGAGTCATGTATTGAACGTCAATTATAACATAACGACACGCCCATTTCTTTAGAAAATAGAAAGAAATATTCGCGTAATGTTTTAGGACACCCCACTTTCCGCGACAAGCAACATGAGTTACACTGACATGAAGATTTTTAAACAAGAAAGAGCTATATTTATATAGAGTCCCCGCTTCTGTAAAACACACATTGAAACGAATTTGTGCATAATTATGAATTTATCATGCTTATTGGAGTTAGCATAACACATGTATCAGTCGAACACGTGCTTACCCGGTGTTTATGTAGACCGTCAATTTGATTCGCTGCTATATTTATGGAATACCTGTTCCACAGGTATTCGATTGAATCATTTGACCGATTTTTTCTTTCTAAAGAAATGGGCGTGTCTTAAGATAGCTCAAAACGTTCCATCCAAACGGAAAATTTTACCACTTCAATGCGCATCATTGTACTGGTCTACGATACACATTTATGTTTTCCATTGTACTTGTAGTAAAGGTAAGCTAGATTCTTATTTAACGCAGGTTCACTAATTTCTCCTCTTCATCCTCTTCAGGAGAAACAGGCGCTGGTAAAAGCAGCTTCATCAATCTTCTCTTAGAGACAAGCATCCTTCCGACCAGCCAACTAGCCTGTACCAGCACGTTCTGTGAGCTCCATAAGAGTAGAGACAACCGCAAGACCGCCACATTCTATTACAAGACAATTGAGGGTGTTAGGGAACAATCTCCAAGAAAGATCGACATTAGCTCAAAGGAAGGTTTAAAGGAATTGCATGATGGAATCACAAAAGTTGATGAGGTATTAGAGGAAAGTCCCTACGAGAAAATCATAATCCAATACCCATTCCCATTGCTAGAGGTAAGATGTATTTGTCTTGTTTAAAAGGCTTAAAACATTTATTTATTAATCGATACAAAGTGAAATGATTTTCGTGTTTGCAGAGTTGGATACCTAAAACTGAAGCCTAAATCTTTAAAACTATTTGGTGTAAGGAGTTTCAATGCCTCTATGGCAACATAATTGCTCGCTGGAGTAAAACCTAACGTCTACCTAAACAAAATTCTTCCATCAGTAGTTTATATGTGTTTTAGACTTTTTTTTACTCTTGCTACTTTTCTTGTTGTGTAACTGTTGTTGTTTTGATTGAAAGGAGGGAATCGTGTTGGTAGATACTCCGGGTCTAGGAGAAAGTAAAAGTATGGTCAAACACGTGGGCAGATATCTAGAAAAATCATTTGGCTTCATTTACGTGGTCAACAGTTCCAATGCTGGCGGAGTGCACGAGGGAAGGGTAAATGTCAAACGTTTTATCAGAAAGATGTTTTCTAATTAAAATTTTTAGTAAAGTTCCCAGTAAAATTTATCTTAAGAATGACAAAACAAATCACGCAAAACGGTGTAATGACTCAGGTAAATATATCGAACACCTTTTCTCTTACCTTTTTCAGTTGAAAGACTTTCTCCGGACTGTCATCAATATGAGTGAAGAAGAATTGCACCACGACAGCACCATGTTTATTTGCAATAAATGGGAAACCGTGCCCGATAAATATAAAGAGGAAGTCAGAAACGACACAATGCAGAAGTTACAAAAGTTCTTCCGGAACATAACGGAGGATCAGCTGTTTTTTATGTCCGTGGAGGAGGTATTCCAATTTAAATTCTTTATAAAAATCAAGGAGGTTAAAGTTTATCAGTAATCTTTGAAATACATGCATTTCTTTCTAACCGCTTTTTTCGGAAAAGGATACATCGTCTGACATTCTGTCCATAAATGTTAATCTAGGCTCAGAAACACTACGCCACACTGGGTAAAATGTCACCGGAACAACATACGATGCTGACTGGGATACAGAAATTACTTCCGGCTAGTCTTGAAAATAAATTGAACCTTCACTATAGGTAACTAATACCCATTTATCTCTTATAGCAAAAGGTTGATTGCATGACTGATGAGTTCATATTTCTCAGATGTAAAGGAAACTAGTATGTAGATAACGTTGATATATTTAGATATTAGTATGAAAATTGCAGAAACAGAGTAACTTGGAATTTGAGTCAATTACTTGAAATGGCGTGATTATGGTTTTTGAGGTATTAATTTATTTCTTATGAATTTTATCCTCAGGTTTATATCCCAAATCCTGAAAAGATCCATATATTCCTTAAAAGTAGCCAAAAACATGGCGAAATGTAACAGTATTGAGAAGCAGAAACTTATTGACGACATCAAGTCACGAATGCAGACGATCCAATGCAAGGCCTTGCAATCAGTGGACGACCTCAGAAGAGGAATGGAACATGAAATCGGAAGTCTGCACAAAAGCTTGACAAGTATAATAAACTCTGATGAATTCCGAAGAGCATGCAAATCCTGGGATCCGAGAGAGTGTCCAGGGTCAAAGGATTCCAAGAAACTCATTCGTGATGCATCAGAGCTCATTGAAAATCGTGTCTGTATGAACATAGACAAGTGGGAGAGACAATACAAAGTAATAAAGACACTTAAAGATAGAATAATCGCCAAACTGAAAAGGGACTGTGAACTTATGGAAGATCAGATTCGAGAGATAGAAAGTAAGCAGTTTAGTTTTAAAAAGATTAATTAAGTACGAGTACTAGTATGTAAATTTAAGATCCGCTTCAAAAGTAAGGTCGAATTTGTCAATGTATTTTCTTTTTTTTCAAAGGTACTCTTATTGCAGGCGAAAATGCTATCATCCGAGATCTACACAAAACAATTAAAGGCGATCCTCGGCGCAAGAAACCCAAAGACAAGAAGAAAGACAGCAAAAAAGACGACAGGACTGCCGATCTTAAAGTAAGATCGCTAGGGGGCGCTGTTAGTATCGCAGGGAGATTCGATAGCAGCAAATCAACCAAATCCTTTTTCAAGAGTTACAAGAAAAAATCCCCGGAAGAAAGCATGGCAGATGCTGTCGATCTTTACATTCAAAATATTCTCAATTCCAAAGAACTTTGCAAAAATATAGAAATTTTTCTTATGCGATATACAAAAGGGATAGATATGGTGGCTCGCAAAATTCCAGATTTTATTTCATCTGATGAAGAAATGATAACGGAGATAGAAAAACAGCTTCAGGAGTCTGCTGACTGCATGCACGAAGTCCCAGAACTGATACGAAAGAGTACTGTCTTGCTCGGACAATTAGACATGATATATGTAAGTGACATCATGCGCAAGGACTATCGGTTGCGAGATTTGGAGTGGAGCCTCAACTCCAAACTCGGAAGTGGAGCATTCGCCGATGTATACGCAGCTAAACTTCAGCAGGGTCACAAATCGGAAAATGTAGCCCTGAAATTGTTCAAAGATCCAGTTCGTTCTAATACGGTCAGTGACATTTTGCTGGAGGATCGCACGATGAGGTAAATTATAATTTATTTATAAACAGCTGCAAAGGGAGAATTCATTCCTGTATATGCACAATGTCTTGCATAATCTTTGTTTTCATTCCATATTTGAATTTGAGTTTTTGTGAAAATCAACTTCCATTTCAATGAATTTACTATATATAATGTTTTTTGTATGTTTAGATGTAGGTGCAAGACATACTCCTTTCTTTTACGATTTTAAGGCTAGAAATGTATTAATATTTTGAAAATGAAATTTTTGTTTAGGGAGATGGACCATCGCAATTTGATTCGTTATTATGGTTGTACTCTCCAAGTTAAGGACAATGGCAAATTGTACTGGATAATGATCTTAGAATTCTGCCAGTGCACACTTAAAGACAGAGTTATCACCGACGACTATCAAAATCCCGGAACAGTTGACGAAGCCTTACAGCTACGCCCCAAATTAGAAATGGCTCGATACGCTTCGCAGATTTGTTACGGTTTAGAGTACCTCCATGGAAAGGACTTGGTACACAGAGATTTGAAACTTGAGAACATCCTAGTAAGTATATATATATTTCATACTAGGAAAAAAATTGCGCAAAATATAGTGCAATCAATTATGGAGATAACGAACAGTAATCAAATTAAAAAGTCCATTGAAACAATGGAAAACAAGAGCAGTACAAACACATACTTCTAAAAACATAAGAGGTGGGATCAGGTTCCATGGAGGAGGAAGCATCCCCTGTTGACCAGTCATAACCGACTGTATTTCCAATGATCGTGAAAACAGATATATCCGTAGACAATTCAATGTGTAAATTATGACCATAAATTATAATTAGCATTGGAAGTTCAGTCAGTATTCGACATGATGATAAATTGTACTTGCTGACAATGTAATTGTGTCAACCATAGACGATTTTACAAACTGTTGATATCCCTGTTTAATCAATTTGTTTGTGGAAGCTTGTATCGTTTTTAAATAATTATTTATAAACCCTATACTCAGGAAACTAAAATAATTGACATGATTTTGTCTGATTTTGTATTTGAAATTAATGCAAAATATTTTTTTGTTTCTCAGCTTACCAAAGGCAACGATGTTAAATTAACAGATGTCGGTCTCTCTAAGCCCCAGGACGATATATCGGGAACTCTCGCGGGGTCTCCAGTTTACATGGCACCGGAAATTCATCTACAGAAAGGCATCTACAACAGGAAGGCCGACATTTTCAGCCTTGGTATCATGTTATGGGAAATGTGGTATGGGACTGACGCAGCAGACCACATTTCAGATGTTCTCGGAAAGAAAGGCTATAAAGCCTCGGAACTTGGAATCCTTTTGGAGAAAGGACTCAGACCGGAAATGTTTGAGCGTTATCGTCCGGATCAGGAGTGGAGCAACATCATCATCCAATGCTGGACACTGGAAGCGAGGCAACGACCGGAAGCACGCCATGTTCGCAGATTCTTTGACGATTTCCTACATTTGAATTCGCGAGTGAAATGACAACAGATTGAGAAGTGAGAGGCATTTCAATTCAGAATATCATTTCAAATTGACAGTATGAGGCCTGATATTTTATTATGGTTACAAACAAACGACTCGGAGTACCAAATTTAACATTACATTTATAGGAAATGAAAATGATCATTTACACACAACAGACACTGGATTCAAATGTATATACCAGCATTTGTAGTACCCGGTAACTAATTTTTGTTGATATCAGAATCTGAAGATACACGTATTAAAATATTTTACGCTATATTAACTTCATACTGAAATTTCCAAAAAAAAAAATGTTAACCTAAAACTTAATTCTGGTGTTGTCATTTCGTAAAGGTACATGTACAGTATATGAATTGTAAAGACTAATTAATGGTTAATATGATCAATGATATGGTCAATTGATTCAAGTGTGCTTTTCAGAATTTATAAATAGTAACATGAGCCATATATGCTGTTATGATACTTGATAATGTGATCAAGTTTGCAAATTTGAGCCAATCTGAGTGGTTAAGATAACAGAAACATTACATACATAAATGAGAAATGGTAGAAAAGAGTAGAATTTCCCAAGGAAAGACTTCTGTTTATTTAGTAATAAATCTTCATCATTTTTACTCATGCAGAAACGCGGTTAATATGAATTGCGGCATAATTGCAAAAAAAAAAAATGAATAACTGCAGTTAAGCTATCGAAGCCATCCAAAGACTTAAACATAGACTTAGACATATCTTAAATGATATCTTAGTCCTAAGTGAGAACATCGATTCTATTCGAACTTAGGATGACATATATGGAGATAACAAACAGTATTCAAGCTCAAAAGTCCATTAAACAATACAGAATAGGGACAAAGCAAACATGGACCTCAAAACATTAGAGGTGGGATCAGGTGTCATGGAGGAGTGAGCATCCCCTACCTTAACTATCCTACCATGGGGTCAAAAATCTTGAATGTAGGATACTAAAGGTCTGTAACCGCTTCTTTGGAAAAAATGGTGATAGTACCATCTCTAGTTTCTGAGGTACAGCTCAATATTTATGCTTAGTGCATGTATATCATACTGCCTCCAGGACATCGAAGTCATCAACCCTAGGGTTGAATATTCTGATTGCATGGGTCAGTTTTCACATGTGGAAAAAAAGGATGATCATCATATCTGAGATGCAATCCTCAGGTTTTTATGCCTACAAATTTATACTAGGAAAATTAAACATCGGATTCGGGGAAACCGAATTCTCCTACTCAAATTCTATCTACCAATCAAATAGTCGCCTGCAAAACCATCGTTTATTTCTTGAAGCGAATAAGTCGAGAGTTGTTTCGAATTTAGACCTCTGACGTGACCCTCGATGGGATGACGTTAGATGTTAGTATAGCGAGTATGCTAGAATATCTAAACATCTTATTTTGATTAGATTGCGGAAACCGGTCCTTCGGATGAGACCGTATAAATCGAGGTCCCCTGTCGCAGTAGCTGAGAACCCTCATTGCTCAATGGCCCTTAGAGCCGAGTATAGGAAAAAATTTGCAGCTTTCCACTGGCAAGTTGTGGCGTCTGCATACGAGTGAAAAATTCTAGAGAGGGACGTTTAGCAACAAACACTTTACACTTGGCTAATGAACATCGGCTCGTGTACACCGTAGTCCTCTATCCTGGAGTCTGTAATTTTGAGAGTGGAATACTTGTTTTTTTTCTTCCATAAAAAATATAGTGATGGTACTATTTCTAATTTCCTAGATACAGCCCATTATTCTTTATGCATACTATATCATACCTACCTGCCTAGTCTCTGTTATGCCCGGGGACACAGGGCAAGGACTAAACTTCTCCACTTATCTCAGTCTTGGGCATTTCTCTCTCTAGTTATCCCGTGTTAGTTTGTGGTCTCATTTCTTTTTCCACAGTCCTTCTTCAGGTGTTCTTTTGGCGACCAGGTTTCCTCTTCCCTTCTGGTGTCAATCGAAGCGCTACTTTGATAATGTCCTTGGTGATGCTGGTCACATGCCCTGTCCGTTATATCAAGAAAGTGTTCAATTCGTCTGCCTTCAGGTGTTCTTTTGGCGACCAGGTTTCCTCTTCCCTTCTGGTGTCAATCGAAGCGCTACTTTGATAATGTCCTTGGTGATGCTGGTCACATGCCCTGTCCGTTATATCAAGAAAGTGTTCAAAAAAAAAACCTCACGATCTTTCTGTGACATCCATTATGGAAACTATAGAAGCCTGCATATGTCCCTGTATTTTTCAGCATTATGTTCCATAGAGTAGGACAAACTGAACGCAGCTATTATAGATTTTTCTATTTATCTACTTATTTTATTCATTTTCCAGATGCTCTTGAGGCTATTAAAAGCATTCTAAGCTTTATTTAGTCTGGCCTATATAACTTTGTCCACACCCCCATCCATTGTTACTATATTGCCTGAAATGTTGTAGGTAAATGTTGTTGTGTTGCTAAGGTTATTTCTATCTAACTGTATTCTTGCTTGTTGGTTAGTATTTAATGACAAAACTTTTTCTTGATGTTGATTTTTAGTCCAATTTAAATTTCTTTTAGTTTATTTTAGTTACTGATAGTAATTAAAGGAGATGCCCATCCAGTTATTGCAGTTAGTTTCTTTGGCAGTTTGATGATAGTTCCTTTGGACTATGTCGTAGGTCTTGTGTTATTATTCCAGGTCTTCGTTAATAATGGGTGTAAATTGTCAACTGCTAGGTTTTAAATAACTCGTTGGCATTTGGTCATTTTCAGGTGCTTTGTTGTTCTAAAGAAATGTAATTGCTCTGTAAATTTCAGCTTTAGATGGATCCTGTTTCATTTTCTAATGCAATATGTCTGCTTCCGGTATGTGTGCCAGCTCGTTAGGCTCCGGATGATTCAACTCTCCTTCGAAATTCTCTCTCCCTCCCATGACTATCGACAAATCTTGCTTTGGAACGTTTCTGAAATTTGTCGCAGTTCATTGAATCATAGCGTCAAAAGATCTCCAAAATGCAGTTATCTGCCCCTAATTGATTACCTATTCCAATTGAACACGTCAACAATAATTGGTTCACTTTAGTTCTCAAAATTAAATTAAATACAATATGGTTTGACATGCCATTACAAAAGAAAAATTCAAGAAATACAGTGTATACTAAAATGAATAATTACGTTTACTTAGTTTTCCAGAAAATCGAAAATGTCTTCTCTTTGGTTTCGCCATTCATTCTATATTCTGGAATAAATAGTGGAAAGTGACATGATGTCAGAGTATTAACTGCTGTGGGAAAATTTTAGTACAAGGTCATTAAAAGAAATTGTTGAAACTGGTTGATTTTCAAAAAGAACGATGAAACATATGGACATATCGAACAGAATTCAAGATCACAAGTAAAAAAAAAGAAAAATACAAAATAGGAGCAGAGCAAACACGGGCCTCCAAAACATCGGAGGCAGGAACAGGTGCAATGGAGGAATGCGCATCCCCTGTCGACCGGTCACACCCGCCGTGTGCTCCTTGTCATGATCGGGAAATAACGGGAAAATCCGTCGTCGATTCAGTTCTAAATAATAGACTAACAATTAGTATGAAAAACGTCAGCCAGCATTTGACTCAATGACAAATTGTATTTGCTGACAAGGTCATGGTATCGACCATAGAACTACCGAAATGATGACTTTAAACGAGACTGCTGATAGTCTTGTTTCATCAACTTGTTTGTCAATAGTTTACCTCGTTTTAGAAAGTGTTCATAAGTAGAGCATGCTCTTGCGTATCGAATCAACTGAGATATATAAACTCCTTATTGGGTGATGAAGGTATATTGCTGCATAAGTAAGGGAAGTTGACGATAGAAAAGTTATCACGTTTATCATTGAGCTTGGTAGTTAGATTATCATTAACGTCTTTTTCAAGTAAAATATCCAAATATGAAACAGATGCGTCAGACTCTGCGGTATCTTTTATCTCAAGCTAATAAGGATTTATCGTATCGACATAAGAATATCCAAATATGAAACAAATGTGTCAGAGTCTGTCGTAATCAGGATATATCGTATCGACGTAAGAATGGAAATTAATATTGTTTATTGACAATACGTCGTCGATATTTTCATGTCGAGTTGAAAGCCACAGCAAGTGTTTTCTTCTTTTCACGCATAAGATTTTGCACAAATTCTGATTCATATGAATACAAAAATAGGTCTACTAATAAAGGGGCGCAATTGGTACCAATGGAATTCTATTAGACTGTTGGAAGACCTGGACATCTATTCACAAAAAATCGTAAGTTTACGACTACGACTGGAACTTACGATAATCCTAAGATAAAAGTTAGGAGCTATTCATGAAAGTGGTCGTAAGATCGACACATTGTCGTAAGTGAAAATCGGTCGTAAGATTTTTCCTTCCTTGGTTACCGACAACTGCTCATGCGCAGTACGTTGTATGAGAAAAGCGAAAGTAGCCCTAGCAGACGATTACGCAACACCCGCGCGTCTTGAAAATGAGTGACAACAGCAGGAAGAAGAACTGGAGTGCCGGAGAAATATCTCTCCTCGTGGATTTAGTATCTGAGAGGAAAGATGTGTTGCGGGGGAGATTTTCTCCGGCACTAACCTCAGCAGATAAGGCTGGGGCGTGGGAGGTCATCACCACAAGGTTTGTTTACAATGTCAAATCGCTTTATAAAAGTATGCAACAACAGTAGATATGTGATTAACATGCAAGTGTATTTAAATAAAAATATGAAATATCCCAAAGTATGTGTAAACAATACTGAACAATGTCTTTAAAATGAAATTCCTACAGAAATTACATTTACAGGTGTATTGAAAAAGAGTGGTAGGGTAGGGGTAAACATCGCTGTCTAGGACCTATAACATTGTATTCCTTACATTGAGTATTCATTTTAGAAATTTGAATATGTTGTTCATTTATATTATATAATATTGTGAAATCCGGTAATCTGATTAGCCAATAGTGAATACGAAGTATTTATATTTGCTTGAAATTTACCGCTAGAAGCGAATAATGACTCGCACGAACTGTCTCTTTTTCACTTTCGCTTTAGTCAAACGAAGGCTGCGGTGCAGTCAGTAGCCTGAGTAGGCCTAGTCGGCTAGTGAGGAAAGATTTCTAAAGATATCGTGAAGAAATATGACGCCGAAAATACACAACGATTAACAAGGATATCTGTTAACATTTTTTTGGGAATATTTAAAACAAGCCATTCCATGGTTGAATTCGACTTTTCCACTCGGTGAGCATAGTTTTGATGCTGTTTACGTTAGACTTAAGAAAACAAACACAAGCATGTCACATATGGTTGTGTAGATAAATTGTTGCAGAAGACATAGGTATTAACAGTTTGTCAATGCATTTCCTCTGCAGGTATAAATAAGTTCTAGGGGATGGGGTATTCTGTGTTTATTCGGCGTTGTATACCATGATACATTGTGTTCTGCCTTATGGGTTAAACAAATTACATGTATTACCGAGAATTATAACCGAAACTTGTGTCTATCAGTAACATTCATTAAACATTTACATTCAAATTATTTATGGTTTACAACAGACACCATTTTATCTCTGTAAACATTAGGTATGTTGTATACATTGTACTAGGCCTACATGTAATAAATTTGGGGTATAATATATAAATAATGAATACATGTATGAATTAGGTCAATATACTTCATGTATCTTTGGTCAAAATCTGTCATCCTGGGTCATAATAAATACAAATTGACCTACATTGAGTCCATATTTGTATAATAATTTCATGTTGGAATTTATTATGTCGAATATTTTTTAATTTTTACATCTCAAAATATTTCCTACAGATTTGAAATTCTTTGCAATTTATTCATTTCTTTATGGAATTATTCAGCATAAATGCAGTTGGTGGAAGTGGGCGTACCACCAAAGAAGTGAAAAAAAAATGGCAGGACATTCAGTCTTCAACAAAAAAAAAGGAGGCAGAGAGAAAAAGAATCTCAGTTAAGACAGGGGGTGGCCCTCCCCCTGAGGACATCAAGGACTGGGAGAAGAGGGTAAGTTTTATATTCTGAAAAGGGGTGTTGGGAATTTTTCTTGATATTGATTTAAAAGTTATTGATCATTTAACTTGTAGCATACAAAATATTTGTCAAATTTGAAACAAATTGTCTAATGATGTACATAATTCAGTAGCAACAAAATGATAGTTTATTTTTTAGATATATTGGCATCAAATATATGAGCTTGGGTGATTGTTTTAGATAATTGGAATCATCTCAGACAAGGTCCTGTATGGGATTGAGGGGGGTACAGACACTCTGGAAGTTTCAACAGGCACTGGTATGAACATCATTCATATTATAAAAATTGTCTTAGCCTTATAATTTTACAATTACTCTAAGTAAAATTTGATGAAATCAAGTAAGTCATCAATGGATAGAAAAAAAAATCTTCAAATTTATTTGCACAGCAGATTGAAGTAATGATATATTATTAGTAATTATTTGCACATGTACATCAACAACATGACCATGAAGAGCTTATTTTAAATCAAATCAACATTCAGAACTACATATTCTGTTGTATATAATTTTAAAACTGTTAAGACATATGTATATTATTTTCCTTGCTATCTGGATAAATGAAGATTTGAAGTGCATGATAATTTTCAGGACAAAAAGCATGTAGTGAGAGTGAATGTCTCGGCAACATTTGCAGTACTAGTGCACAGGCAGTGCTACCTGGGGTATCTGTCACAGAGACCGGAGGTACAATTAAGTTTGTAACTGTTCCAGCTAATTTGGAAGACCAGACAGTTTTTATAATAAGATTGCATGTTTATGTTTTATATGTAAAATTTGGAGTGAATGATTTATAGATTAAGAAGGTTTAATTCAAAACAATAAATACAATGCATAGAAGTTGATGAGAAAAAAAAACTTTCCTTTAAATTGCACATATTAGTGATAATGAATTCATTGCAACATTTGATATATTTATAGCTACCTGTAGCACGTCAGCGGAGGGAACCAGTGAGTTTGAGCCAGGTATTTGAATTATAATACTATAAGTACTTGTTTTATTAGAAGATATAGCTATATGATTAACAAAATCTTTACTATATGAAATACATGGTTAGAGTGTTGAAATATAAGGTTGTGTAGTATAAAAACATAATTTTTATTGGTATATAAGCATGAAATGACAAGTCAAAAACAGTTTTGTCTCAAAATGTAGAAAATTAAAGCATAAATTATAAAAAGAAAAATAATAATAATAATAACACATTCATCTGCAGTAATAAAAATGTATTTTTACAGTGGTCATTAATAAGCGTAAAACTTTAGAAGAACAGGATGGCTCCAAGAGAAGCAAATGTAAGTACATGTATATACGGCTAAAAGCTTTATATGTGTATCTTTATTGATTTTGCTCCACCTTCTCTTTCACTTTGTAGAATTAGCATAAAATTGAGGGGAAAAAAGTCAGCATACAGAAATTTTTTTTTATTATTATTTTATGATTAAAAACTTAAAGTTATTGATTTTCAAATTCAATTACTTTAATCCACTTGATTACAGGTGAGAAACAAAGCAGCAAAAAGCAGAAGAACACAGGTGTGTTGATTTTTCATGAACATGATATCTTGCAAACACTGACAATTTTGGCCTCCTGATTCCAAATACATTCACAACTCTTATTTTAGGATTTTTAAAAATTATCTTTTGAGTTATTTCACTCAAAAGGACATTATAGAGGGAGAAAAAGTTATACTGCAGATCATTAATTTTTGCGACATCTTATTTTCACGAGATAGTCAATTACTCTTGAGACCAAAACTCGAAAATCCTATTTTAATGAACAATTTCAACATTAAAAGAAAAAGAGGGGGCAGCCCCCCTCCCCGGTTGCTACGTGCCTGATATACGCTTGGACATCCTTAATTATCAATGATTAAGGTTAATATTATATAACATCTTTTTTCTACATCGTCACTAGCAAAGACAGGCACGTAGCAACAAAGGGGGCTTGGAGGGGATGCCCCCACCCCCCTCCCCCAACATTACTTTTACTATTGAAAATGTTCGTTGAAAGACCGGTTCTATGTACTTCTGTATCCAAAAAATTGTACTGAAAAGTTGACATTGAAAAAAAAATTGCCTCTTACTAACCACCCCACCTCCACCCCCGAAATAGGATTTTCGAGTTAAGGCAATTTTCCTTTGGTTTGCCAACCTCCCCCTTTCAAACACGTGACTGAAAGATCTTGGGGGCATTTTATTAAATTTATTTCACCACACGTACCCCCCAATTGATTCCTTCTCCATAACTTTTGATTGGTTAGAGCTATGTCTTTCATATCTTACATGTATATTAATTGTCCCAAGACCTTTATATTTGACTTGTTGTCTTAATTAATTGTATAGATGCTGGTGACTTTGAGATATTTGGCCAAAGGTGACTTCCAATCGGAGTGCGGCGACCTACACGGGATTTCCCAACCCACGGTGTCCAGAGTTATATCCCGAGTTGTGTCAGCCCTTGACCTGCGACTGCAAAATATTATCGTGTTAATGAAAGAAAAAAATCAACAGAGAACTAGAAAATTACCTACACCAAGGATATTTCGGGACAGAACAAATCCGCTCGAAACAATGACGGACGTGGACATATTAGCACGGTACCGGTCTCTAAAAACGACATAGATATTTTCATTCAGAAACTCGAGCATCTTTTTGATGTCACCTCCAGATTACTTGTGTGTACAATCAGAATGTTTTTATCCAAATAATTTTGCAAATGACCAATGACAAGGTAAGTAAATTTACGAGTTCCAATTTTTACCTCTAAGACTGTAACCATAGTAATCGTAGACTTACGACAGCCTCGGGGCACTCGTAGAGTTACGATAATTTTTTGTCGTAAGATTATCGCAAGTATTTTTGTGAATAACCAAAATCGTACAAAAAAATCTTACGGCTGTCTTACGACTACGATTAGTCGTACGATTTTTTGTGAATAGATGTCCAGGTCAAAAAACGACATAGATATTTTCATTCAGAAACTCGAGCATCTTTTTGATGTCACCTCCAGATTACTTGTGTGTACAATCAGAATGTTTTTATCCAAATAATTTTGCAAATGACCAATGACAAGGTAAGTAAATTTACGAGTTCCAATTTTATAGAGTACACAGTTATTGTCCAGATCGGAGTACCTTATTTAAGGTTTATTGATTCTCTGATTAGGAAGATATCTCTTAATGACATAAGTGTCTATTATTTCTTTATAGGTTTGTCAAGTTAAAGTGTCTATTTTGTCCAATTTTTTCCTGCAAGCTATGCTATAATTGTTTGTATTTTACTTACAAAATTCATTTCTTTTGGAAAATCATTAGGGTTCAAGCAACATTTTATATGAGTGAGCAAGGGATTATGAATATTAAGAGTCGCCAAGATGCGTAGTCCCTCATTGGCTCTCCAAACGCTTTTCCATCGTGCATATTAAATGAAATGCATGGATATCATTTAAAATGTTATGAAATAAAATTTAGCATTTGAAACTTCCCAGAAAAGAATTTCACATAACCGACCCGAATTATTTAGACTGTCAAAAGAAACAACATGGGAAACAATAATAATTTTCCCCCGCTTTCGGTGTCTTTGTGGGTGAGATGTCATTTTTTATGACATATTGTGTCTAATATGAACATCCTATCATATGTCTTTTATTTAGAAATTAACAGTGACATTGATTTTTTTTTTTTTTAAAATAAGGAATCATGAAGGTCAAGGGGTAAGAAATCATAGCATGCCTAGAAATATCTTGTCACAGGTAATGTATATGTCAAATATGAAAATTATGGTCAAGGTTAAAGTTTTTTTTCATAAGTACGGAAATCTCCAAGGTCAAGGTCATAAAGTCAATATTGTTAGAATCCAATGAAAAGTCTTGCCAAAAAGATTTTTACATTTGTGAAATATGAAAGTCCTAGTTTCTACCTTTCAAAAGTTATGACAAAAATAAAAGTTAGGAATTTTTGTGTAAAAGTGGGTCAAACTCCTAGGTCAAGGTCAAAAGGTCAAAGTTCTTGGTACCCAAAGAAAGGTCTTATCACAAGGAATACACATATGAAATATGAAAGTCATAGCTCCACTTAATCAAAAGTAATGGGCAAGGTTAAAGTTTAAGTGACGGCCGGACAGCCGGACAGACGAATGAGATTTAATGCCCCCTCGCTTTCGCGAAAGCGGGGAACAACAAGCAAATTCAAAGAATTGTAGTCCCCTGCTTTCGTTGTCTTTGTTGGTGATGTGTCATTTTTATGACATGTTGTGTCTAATATAAACATTCTATCATGTCATTTATTCAGAAATTATCACTGATGTTGATTAAAAAAAAAACTTAAAGGTCAATCGTGAAAGTCAAGGTCAATGGGTAAGAAATCATAGCATGCTCGGAAATATCTTGTCACATGTAATGCACATGTCAAATATGAAAGCCCTATCTCTTCTCAATATAAGATCGAATAAGATGTGTTTGCGGAACATTGATTACCCCCCGTATGGCAACATAACGAAGATTTAACTTTTCTTAAATGCAAATTAAATATATTTTTACCCAAAGAAGGGTTTTCTCACGAGAAATGCGATTGTGAAAAACAAAATCCTTAACACCACCTGTTCAAAAGTTATGGTCAAGGAAAAATTTTTGATAGGTAGGTCAAACTCCAAGGTGAAAGGGTCTGAGTTGTTGGTTTCTAAAAAAAGGTCTTGTCACAAATAATGCATTTGTGAAGGATGAAAACCCTAATCCTATTCCTAACCGGTCAAACGTTATGGCCAAGGTTAAAGTTTTTTAAAAGTAGGTCAAACTCCAAGGTCAAAGGGTTAAAGTTCTTGGTATCCAATGAAAGGTCTTCTCACAAGGATTACATATGTGAAGTATAAAAGCCCTAGCCCTTACTATTCAAAAGTTATGGTCAATGTTAAAGTTTTTCATAAGTACAGAAATCTCCAATTTAAGGTCAAGATCAAAAGGTCAAAGTTGTTGATATCAAAAACGACATAGATATTTTCATTCAGAAACTCGAGCATCTTTTTGATGTCACCTCCAGATTACTTGTGTGTACAATCAGAATGTTTTTATCCAAATAATTTTGCAAATGACCAATGACAAGGTAAGTAAATTTACGAGTTCCAATTTTTACCTCTAAGACTGTAACCATAGTAATCGTAGACTTACGACAGCCTCGGGGCACTCGTAGAGTTACGATAATTTTTTGTCGTAAGATTATCGCAAGTATTTTTGTGAATAACCAAAATCGTACAAAAAAATCTTACGGCTGTCTTACGACTACGATTAGTCGTACGATTTTTTGTGAATAGATGTCCAGGTCAAAAAACGACATAGATATTTTCATTCAGAAACTCGAGCATCTTTTTGATGTCACCTCCAGATTACTTGTGTGTACAATCAGAATGTTTTTATCCAAATAATTTTGCAAATGACCAATGACAAGGTAAGTAAATTTACGAGTTCCAATTTTATAGAGTACACAGTTATTGTCCAGATCGGAGTACCTTATTTAAGGTTTATTGATTCTCTGATTAGGAAGATATCTCTTAATGACATAAGTGTCTATTATTTCTTTATAGGTTTGTCAAGTTAAAGTGTCTATTTTGTCCAATTTTTTCCTGCAAGCTATGCTATAATTGTTTGTATTTTACTTACAAAATTCATTTCTTTTGGAAAATCATTAGGGTTCAAGCAACATTTTATATGAGTGAGCAAGGGATTATGAATATTAAGAGTCGCCAAGATGCGTAGTCCCTCATTGGCTCTCCAAACGCTTTTCCATCGTGCATATTAAATGAAATGCATGGATATCATTTAAAATGTTATGAAATAAAATTTAGCATTTGAAACTTCCCAGAAAAGAATTTCACATAACCGACCCGAATTATTTAGACTGTCAAAAGAAACAACATGGGAAACAATAATAATTTTCCCCCGCTTTCGGTGTCTTTGTGGGTGAGATGTCATTTTTTATGACATATTGTGTCTAATATGAACATCCATTCCTATCATATGTCTTTTATTTAGAAATTAACAGTGACATTGATTTAAAAAAAAAAAATAAGGAATCATGAAGGTCAAGGGGTAAGAAATCATAGCATGCCTAGAAATATCTTGTCACAGGTAATGTACATGTCAAATATGAAAATTATGGTCAAGGTTAAAGTTTTTTTTCATAAGTACGGAAATCTCCAAGGTCAAGGTCATAAAGTCAATATTGTTAGAATCCAATGAAAAGTCTTGCCAAAAAGATTTTTACATTTGTGAAATATGAAAGTCCTAGTTTCTACCTTTCAAAAGTTATGACAAAAATAAAAGTTAGGAATTTTTGTGTAAAAGTGGGTCAAACTCCTAGGTCAAGGTCAAAAGGTCAAAGTTCTTGGTACCCAAAGAAAGGTCTTATCACAAGGAATACACATATGAAATATGAAAGTCATAGCTCCACTTAATCAAAAGTAATGGGCAAGGTTAAAGTTTAAGTGACGGCCGGACAGCCGGACAGACGAATGAGATTTAATGCCCCCTCGCTTTCGCGAAAGCGGGGAACAACAAGCAAATTCAAAGAATTGTAGTCCCCTGCTTTCGTTGTCTTTGTTGGTGATGTGTCATTTTTATGACATGTTGTGTCTAATATAAACATTCTATCATGTCATTTATTCAGAAATTATCACTGATGTTGATTAAAAAAAAAACTTAAAGGTCAATCGTGAAAGTCAAGGTCAATGGGTAAGAAATCATAGCATGCTCGGAAATATCTTGTCACATGTAATGCACATGTCAAATATGAAAGCCCTATCTCTTCTCAATATAAGATCGAACAAGATGTGTTTGCGGAACATTGATTACCCCCCGTATGGCAACATAACGAAGATTTAACTTTTCTTAAATGCAAATTAAATACTAGTATATTATTACCCAAAGAAGGGTTTTCTCACGAGAAATGCGATTGTGAAAAACAAAATCCTTAACACCACCTGTTCAAAAGTTATGGTCAAGGAAAAATTTTTGAAAGGTAGGTCAAACTCCAAGGTGAAAGGGTC
The DNA here is from genome assembly GCA_003671525.1 of Saccostrea glomerata. Lineage (NCBI taxonomy): Eukaryota > Metazoa > Mollusca > Bivalvia > Ostreida > Ostreidae > Saccostrea > Saccostrea glomerata. The sequence continues at coordinate 171,852 of PRKT01000161.1, read as the reverse complement.
TGAGTTGTTGGTTTCTAAAAAAAGGTCTTGTCACAAATAATGCATTTGTGAAGGATGAAAACCCTAATCCTATTCCTAACCGGTCAAACGTTATGGCCAAGGTTAAAGTTTTTTAAAAGTAGGTCAAACTCCAAGGTCAAAGGGTTAAAGTTCTTGGTATCCAATGAAAGGTCTTCTCACAAGGATTACATATGTGAAGTATAAAAGCCCTAGCCCTTACTATTCAAAAGTTATGGTCAATGTTAAAGTTTTTCATAAGTACAGAAATCTCCAATTTAAGGTCAAGATCAAAAGGTCAAAGTTGTTGATATCAAATGAAAGGTCTAGCGACAAGGAAAACATATGTGAAATATGAAAGTCGTAAGTATCTACCGTTCAAAAGTTGTGGCCAAGGTCAAAGTTTTTGAAAAGTAGGTCAAACTCCAAGGTCACGGTCAAAGGGTCAAAGTTCTTGGTTTCCAATGAAAGGTCTTCTCACAAGGATCTGTGTAAAAGTGGGTCAAACTCCAAGGTCAAAATTGGTGGTACCCAAAGAAAGGTTTTGTCACAAGGAATACACATGTGAAATATGAAAGTCATAGCTCCAGGACCACTAAATCAATGGAATTTTCATAGCCAAAATCATTTTGCATAACTTCGGTGATTTCGACAAAGTGAGTTGTTCCGTCTGATGTATCCTCTCACAGGCATAGCCATGCACATGCAGATCCCGGGTTATGAACAAATGCATGATCAATCCAATGTCATTCGGGACTCTGTCATCCTCAAACTTCGGTGTTTGAGGTCTAAACGGTTTAAAGACTGGATCCAGAATGAGACTGAACCGGCCATGATTTATGACTCAAAATCACAAAGAAAATGGGGGGGGGGAGGATGTTCGTCTGTGGATGTGCATTTTACTGATCTACAGTACAATATACTTGGCTTTTTTGGTTAATCCATAGACCTTAAGCAGGTCTTTGGTTAATCAGATTGATCTTTGACATATTTTATCAGATACAGTAACATGTGATAACAATTTACTTACCGGGTATATTAATATATTAATTACTGCGACTAAATATCTTATAAGTAATAATTATTAGAAAATCTCTATATAGATCTATATTTTTTAACAACTAGGGTGGGAATTAAGTACCTTTGAGACACACAAGCACACAGAGATTTTCATGCAATACATAAAATCAACAATTTCCTTATATATAGGAAAAAATGTAGGTCTATCCAGAGCTCTATTCTTAGACGGGGAATCCACCAGTATGATGCAACTCTATCAAATCCAAGACTCAAGAGAAGGTAACTCAGCTTCCACTGTAGGTGTGCGTTCTAGCAACCAATCAAATATCCCGTAAGAACGTTGCACGTCAAACGACCTTGACCGCCAACCATACTTTTTTGGAGAACGTCTGGGGACATGATAGAAGGATAAACATTACTGATAAACTGACCCAGATAGAATGTTTGCATCGAGACAGTTTGTCCGTCTATTTTCTACCTCTCAGGTAATGTATAGATAACAAAATATAGGTCAGAAGATATTTTTCGCGCGCCATTATTCGGCACATTGTAAAGTGTGCACCTGCGACTGCACACCAGATGGACTGCAGTATTTCTGGAAATTGTCAGAAAAAAAGACATGAAGGGGATCTTAAAGATTCAACAAATAGATCACTGTAGATAGGAATTTTCTTTTTGCTTTGTGATAAATCTGTTGTGCTTGAAGTGTGGAAGTTTCATAACATTTTTCTTTAATCATGTGATGCCACATATGCTACAAGACCTTGTGTCTATGATTCCAGCTGGACCAAATCATAACCATGATATTCTCGAAATTATCAATTTTAGCTCTGTCATGTCATGATTATTTCCTTCTATGTAAAGTTTCAGTTTTGGTAAACTGAAAATTTGCTGTCAATAATATGTATATTAGATAGACTGTTTGACATGCATGTGTAAAGGAAGACCTATGCAGGGTTTTCCTACAGTCTGAAGGACTTTTTAGCTCAGCTGAACACTCAAGTGGCTTTTCTGATCACATTTGACCAGCATCTGTCTCACGGTCTGTCCAGGCCAATTTCAAAATCAAAAACTTTCAACAAAGCGTCCTTGGGTGATGGGGATTCAAGTTTGTTCAAATTGTGACCCCCTGTGGTAGGGTTAAGCCAGGATGTGCTCAGATATGTGATGTGGCACATGGACCTTTTCTTTATCTCTTTAAACATCTACTTTCAAATGTTAATGAAGACTTTATAACCTGAGAAATTTTCATAAATCATAGGAGAAAGGAGAAAGAATATTCTCAAATTAAGGCAAAAAAAAAAAGTCTTGTTTCCTGCTATTCGACCTACCCTATTTTTTTGCACACGACCCTAAAGTTTTTTTTAGCTTTTTGGGGAAACATTGGAAATTGCAGGAATTTTATGTTCCAAAAGTGAAAAAAAAAACATATATTGAAATTGTATTTCATGAAATATATTTTTAAAATATGGACTTTCATAAAATTCCACTTGTCAATGATTTGTGCATCAAAAGACATGAAATTTCATTTCAAAAAATAATATTGACCTAGCTATGACATGTTTAATTTGATGTTGTTGTAGTTTATATCCCAAAAATACTGTTGGAAAAAAAAAATAAAAAAATAAAATAATTCAGATTTCTACCTTAATAGTACCTACCCTATTTTTTCAGGCTGGTAGCAGGAAACAAGACTTTTTTTTTTTGCCTAACTGTGAAACACAAGCTGACTTATTTACTTGTCTGAGTAGTTGATCTAGAATTCCTTGAATATCCATTTTAATTAGAACATTTGGACAGCAGAGCTAGTAGAAAAACTCAAGCTCTTTAGAACATTTGGAATATAAATTCAGATAGACAGCATCTGATTATTGATAAATGCATGGATTTAATTTTGTCCTAACTTAAATTAGACATAATTAAAGCTTTGAACCTTTGGTTGCTTCATTTACCTGTCAGTAATGTCAGTCACAAGTTTCAAGTTTTTATTTAAGACAAAGAACCCAACTGGGGTAAATGAATACAAATAATACAAAATTTTAATATATAAAGAAAAATGCATGAATGAATGAATCATGAAATAAGAAGATGAAATAATGACAATAGAGTTATGCCCCTTTATTATAGTAGAAACTGTGATATTCCCACAGGCACCTGAAGTGTGGATTGAAACCCCCCCCCCTCCCCGTTAATGAAATTTACGAAAATAATCTTCTTATATTATATTATTATTCATAATTCATCACTCGTACTTTTTTAATGCAATGTCAAAAAAGCAAGAAATTAAATTGATGGTGCTTTATTATAGCCCCTTCAATGTATCTGTGGTAATACTCTTCTGCAGGGCAAATTTTGTGGAGCTTTTGCTGATTAGATAATTATATGACTTTTTAAAATAATTGCTTTTAGTTTTACTTCATTTTTCACTAAAGTATTGTCCTGCAAAAGATCAGGTCCCCATTTATTGTTTAAGGGTCTATTGTTTATTATATCTTCAACTTGATGGCTTAATTAAGCAGTGAATTTGAATTGAGGATAACTGATTTCTAATTCATTGCTTAAATCAGCATGATTATCAATTGAATATCAGATACTTGTATTGAACTTGTTAATTGTGTGACAGCATGTAGATGTTAATTGCCACACTTTTTGCATATTCATCAAGAATCATCACTTTGCAAGGTTGATAATTTGTACATTTTGCAGAAATCTTCAAACATATGGTTCAACAACAACAACAAAATCTTCAGTGTTATTTATTATATATATTATTAAAATGATACAAAATTTTTTTTTCAATATAAAGAGATCTGCATACTGTAAAACACATATTTTTGTGGGGTCAAATTTTCGTGGGTATCTTCATACCTCGAAAACAACATAAATTAAACACCCATGGAAAATCCTAAATATGTGATTTCACAGTATACTCCTCATATTTACCATGCTTACAAAGATCAAAATAAGGTACACATGCAGACCTATAGTTACTTTACTTTTTATGTATACATGGATGAAAATAAATTTATTTATGATAAAATCAATAATCTACACTGAATTCTGATTCTAACAAAATTCATAATTTATGTTACTTTACTTTCATGCATATTATATACATATAGATGAAAATAAATTTATTTATAATAAAATCAATAATCTACACTTGTCTGAATTCTGATTCTAACAAAATTTATATGTTACTTTACTTTCATGCATATATACATGGATGAAAATAAATTTATTTACAATAAAATCAATATTATCTACACTGAATTCTGATTCTAACAAAATTCATATATATACATGTACATGTATTTACTATTAGTATTATCGATAATACTGTTAGAATTGTTTTTCCCAAAATATTCATGTGTAGTATTTCCTATATATTTATAATATTTAAATAAATTATATAAATATATATATTTTTGAATGATATTAAGTGTAATAATTAATATAAAATAATTTTCTAGAAAATTAAAAAAAAATGTATTAAAATTATATTTACTAGGATAAAAAAAAGATCTTTCTGAATTATTTTTGGACTCAGATTATATCTTTATTGGACATGAGATTTATAATTCTTATCTATCTGGAACAAAAGATAAAAAATTCAGCAAGAGATAGTGACAACACATTAATTAACATTACATAACAATATGCAACTGTGTCAACACTCGAGCAAGTAAATGTTTACACCCAGAGTTAATTCCCTTTGTCATTCACAATAAACAGGATATGTAGGTCAGACCTGCTGCTGATCATGTGACCTGTCTGACTACGTAATCCAGATTTACTTTTGCACGAGGCCTGTTTACAAACAGTGCTGGAATATCAAACTAGTCTGCTCTAGTTTTGTAAACCTGCTGCAGATCGAGTTAGAAAAGGTAGGCTGTTTTTTTTTTATCATAATAGCTCAAATGTAAGTAAATCTACTGCAAAAAATTGCAAGTACTTTTTGATATTTGAAGTAGGAACTTGAATTTTAAATCACTGTTAAATTATTAAGAGAAACATGCAAGGGAATATTTAAAAGGTAATCTAAATCTCTCTTTTTTTTAAACTGACGTGACTCTTGAGCACTCTTTCTTTTCCAGAATGTATTTAAAATGATTCCAGATTTGTGCATAATGGGGATTACATGAATTTTATCCTGCAAACATGAAAATGGTGTACACATGTTTTCTGTATAAAAACAAGGCCTGTATGAATAGGGTCAGGGTCGAATCCTCAATAATGACCCAGTGTAAGCTCTCTTTATCATGTTTATCAGGCTGTTGAATTTGTTTAAAAATAAGTCGATCAGTGTCATATTAACACTTCATATGGCCTTAGATTGCTTTTGATCTAGCAGACCGACATTTATAACTATAAAGTACATGGCAATTTGAACCTGTGGCCTGTACATAATATTTTGACAATGACACATATATAAGCACTTGATGAGTTATATGCATAAGTGGAATATTGTGTCATGACTGTCTGTCAAATTGTCCTAAATTATTATCACTAAATACTTCATTTCTTTAAAAAAAAATTTCAAATGGGCAGTATCTAATCCTGGGAATATTGAAACAAGTTTCTCCATTTGAGGTATATAAAGGTATATAATTTTGTAGTTTTAATGAGATCAATTAATGTTTGTCACATTTTTATTCTTTCAAACTGTTGGTGTATAATATTCTCACTGGTTGTAGTCATTTCGAATGTAAACATATACCGATGTAGATGAATATCTGTTGAAGGAATGGTAAAGAGGAATCATGTTGAGAATAAATGTTTATAAATTGGTAAACAGATCAGGTTTGAATGAATTTAAATGTTTGACAGATTAATGTTTTTATTACGACAGACTTGGTACGACAGAATGAAGGTTGCCGTGATTGGTCAGAGTTTGTTCGGAGCAGAGGTTTATCGACTGCTACAGAAGGACGGACATCACATCGTAGGGGTGTTCACTGTTCCCGATGTCAATGGCAAACCAGACCCATTGGGTAACATTTTATAACAAACTATAAAAATTATAGGAGGGAAAAAGAAGAAAAGGGTAGATGTCACAAAGTGTCTGCTTAGGGCTAATGTAATGATTACAACTTCATAATTACTCTGCATTTTTAGCTTGTAAATGGGTGACAACATGTCCTTACTGCACACGTATTAATTTTAACTGATTACCATCTATTCCATGAAAATTGGCAAGATTATAGAGGGATCACTTGTGTAGAAGACATGCTAGCATTTGTTCTACAATGCCAGTTATTAATTTTAATAACCTCGTGTCCTCATCCAAATAAATTGTATATGAAGTGCCAAAATATGTGGAAAGTGAAGTGTCATAATATTATATAATATTACATTGAAAGCATTCTCAAATTTAATCTAGGAAATGGGTCATACTAGGAGCTTTTCATTCATCCCAAAATAGTGTGTAGATTAGGGCTAACATTATCTAGAACAACTGATATCCTGCAGAAACAAGTGTACCATTATTGTGCAATGTAGGATACTTCCTATCATGTATCACACAGAATAATTGACATGCATTCATGAAGCCATAACCATAATAATTCATCTAGTGCTCTAAATGTACCGTCGGTATTTCAATCTCAGAGTGCTAGATGCATCTTTTGTAGGTTAAAAATTAGAACATGAAAGAAAAATGAAAAAAGTTTCATATCAGTTTATTGTACAATGCCTACAAATTGAGACGTCAAACTCTTACCTGCACAAAAACAGAGCTCCAGATAAGGTGCATATTTGCAGAAATATGCATTGATTTTTACAAATTACGCATTGAAAATTAAAATAGGGCGTACAATTACGCATTAGCAATCGTAGATAAGCATTACAACACAAAAGTACTGAGTACAACAGTTTGAAAAATACAAGTACAACTTACTTGATAATGTAAATTGAGGGTAACTAAGTGTTTGATTTTTCTCAAAACGAAGTACAGATTTAAAAGCCTTCTAGTGACCAGGAATATTTTAGTAATAGTGACGACGATCTCCATTTCAGGAGGAAGAATCAAAGATTCAGATTAAAATCAATTTTATAAATAGAAGGACTATGCACTAGGCATAACTTTCTTATTATGGGTTCCTAGCCAATTTTTCATTTCTCTCAACTTGCCATAATTTAGTGAATATTCTTTTTTCTCAGTTTACTCTTAAAACGATATCATCTTAAATGGAGGAAAAGTTTTCTGTGTCTCTGACTCTATGGTACCTTGACCTACTATAATCTTCCTTGTCAAAAAAAATGCTTCCTAAGTTTAGCAAAAAGTCTTGTTGGTATTTTCAAAATTTATTTAATTACATGTAAATGCAGGGACTGACCTTTTTAGTTTTTTCCCTCTTCAAAAACATGTATTTTGATTACAAGCTCAAAATAAAGGTCAACACATTTATATATAAACTAAATACTCTTCAGTCATTTTGCTGAAAGTCAAAATCTGCATTTGATTTGAAAATCAGGAAGTAAATACACTTTGGGTTAAAAATTATCTTGAGCTCTGCAAAAAAACACTTTTTATTAAATACATTTTGTTTTATTGTAGTAATTTAAAGTAATTTTTTTACCCTTTCATTAATTTGTGTTCTGTTTAGCTCTGGCAGCGGCTAAGGACAACATCCCAGTATTTAAGTACAAGAGGTGGCAGGTGAAGAAGGTGGCGGTCCCCGAGATTCTGGCAGAGTACAAGTCTGTGGGGGCGGAGCTTAATGTCCTCCCCTTCTGCTCTCAGTTCATCCCCATGGATGTCATCAACTACCCCAAGTACCAGTCCATCATCTACCACCCCTCCCTCCTACCCAGGCATCGGGGGGCATCGGCCATTAACTGGTATGTTATTTTTTATCTCCCCTAAATACCAAATCCTCTATTTGTAAATCAAAAAGTGTAAAATAAAATCATTATTTAAAATTTTTAATAAATCCACTAAAGGTTAATTTGATAAAACATAATTTATAGTCATAAGTGACATATTATTAAATCATAGTTTAAAATATCCATGAATTAAAGATTTACTGAATTCATAAATTATGTTTAGTTTTTACATTTAGTTTTAACATTACAAAAAACCTTGAAATTCATCATCATGTTTAGAGAGTGTTCATGCATGAACCTTGTTTGTAATGTATAATGATGGGCTTAGTACAAGTATTAATAATTCCCTTCCACCGTGTCAGGACCCTGATGCAGGGAGATAAGACGGGCGGGTTCTCTATTTTCTGGGCCGACGATGGACTGGACACAGGACCGATTCTCCTACAGAAGAAGTGCTATGTTGCCCCTGATGACACCGTAGACACCATTTACAACCGCTTCCTGTTTCCAGAAGGGGTCAAAGCCATGGTAAACCATTTACATGCAGTATTTGTCTGTATAAATTGAAGAATTTTATGAAGAATGTATTATTCCATAAATTGTGAACAGAATGCATTGGGAGTGAATAAAATTATTCCTCGTGACCTAATTATGTACATTTGTATCAATCATTTTAGGGAGAGGCTGTCCAGATGATCCACCAAGGGAGAGCACCTCGGATTGTACAGCCAGAAGAGGGCGCTACATACGATGCTCTTCTGAAAAAGGCCAATGTCAAGGTAATGCAGTGGATGTACTCTTACAGATTGAAAACTTAATGGTACAAAACTTGTATAATAATGGTACAATAACCTAGAATTTATTGTTTGAAGATTGACCTGAATCAGTCTGCAGAGAACATCCATAATTTTATCAGAGGCTGTGACAAAGTGCCAGGGGCCTGGATTGAGATCAAGGGGGAGGTAACTCAGCATTGAAAAGCAGAATTTTGCTCCTCCAACCTTAATATCAAAGAGATATGTTTGAGATTTATCTTTGATTTAAGCTGATTTCTATCCAGAGTTTAGCTGGTATATGTATGGTTTTGTAGAAAGTGACATTATTTGGGTCCAGACTTTGGAACAGAATGGAACCCCGAGGTACACAAGTGGACATACCTGGTGCCAGTAAACCAGCCATTGTACACAAGAATGGAATGGTCATCTTTGGCAACGATGGAAAAATGGTGAGTTAAACAATTCAATGTTAAAATTTTGAAAAGAATAAATGATTATGCTCCTGTTAAAATTAGCAAACTCAATGAAAATTGAATGATAGGTTTTTCATTAATATGCTTAGAAGATTACTTATATTTTATCCCAAAAAACCCTTTCAGAAATTGTATGAATCTTTCCTTAGGGAGCAAGAGATATCTGATTTGAAAAATCAATTCATCCTTTATTCTAATGGATATATTAATTATTTAGAAACAAAAGTAAGGGTACAATGATACACCTACCCCACAATACGATACGATATCATGTTATTCAGTTCACGATATGATACTTATCATGATACATGACATATAGGGTTAAAAAGTCAGACGTTTGTCATCATATACTTTAAACTTAAAAGTGTTATCAAATGCTCACTACACTAACACTAGGAAAGTGATAACCCGTTAAAAACAAGGCTGGAAAAAAGTGTGACTGCCGTTGCTGCAGTGTCATTGACCTCATGTTTTGTGTGGAAGCCATTTTGAAATTGTAAACAAGGAACCGAAACGGACAATTCAGATAATTACTTACCAATTGAAGCGAACCGTGATAGCTGAGTTTCTCGTATCGTGAATTGAACCGTGGAAAAATACACTGGGGTATTCAGTCAAATGGTTTATTTTTGCACTCTTAAACAAAAGAAAGTTTTTTTTTTAAACAGAAAACATGTACAACAAGTAGTTATTAAAGTAGGACTCAGTGTTTGTCCAGGGTTCGAAATTAACTTTTTTTAGCACTAGTCCGCACGGACTAGTGACTTCTAGCTTCCACTAGTCCGCAAATTATTCCACTAGTCCGCCCTATAGTATGTAAAAAGAATAACACAAATCTTAATTTTATCAATTAATTAAACGAAATATGTGTCCACACATCAGTTGGAAGCATGTGGTGAAAGAAAGAGGGTTTTCAACTTTCAGAATCATGGTCAAGTCTTTGTCTATTGATCACAATGTAGAAAACGCTTTATCGCGGTTGCGTTTCGCGTTTATTTTCAAACATCTAAGAGACTCGGAAATAAAATACGAACCAATTCAAGACTTATATCCGGATTTGCACTAGTCCATACGGACTAGTACCTTACAAAATCTGCTAGTCCGACACAATTTTTACTAGTCTCGGACTTACAGATATGAGTTAATTTCGAACCCTGTTTGTCATTTGATTGAAGAAACGTTGTTTTCCCAATCCCTTAAGTAATATATGTGCTTTATGTATCCATTGTGTACTTTTCCATCAACCACCAGGTGAATGTTAGTCAGCTACAGTTTGAGAATGGGAAGATGATCCAGGCATCTAAATTTGGCAAGGAGGACACCTCTCAGACCAAGCTAGAACTGACCCCAGAGGAGGAAAACATGATCAAAAATCTTAAGGTGTGGATCTAACAGTTTGTTTATAACAAACTTGAAACTTAAAAAGAAAAAAATATTATTTACAGTGAATATGAAAAAAAGTAAAAATTGAAAATCAGTTAGTAATTTTTTTTTCCAGACTCCATGGAAAATCATTTGAATATGGCATTAATGAAGTATCATTTGTAGTTTGACAAACAGTTTTGTTCAAGATAAAATAGTTTTTAACTTTCAAACACCCAATGCATAGGTAGCACTCTTAACCTACTGGGAAGATTAGATAAAACTAAAGTTCACATATCTTTGAATGTATTTTCTTATCAAACCTGTTTGTGAAGTGAAATGCCAGATACTTGTTTTGTAGGTTGTATGGGGTGGAATACTCAACATTGAAGTGGATGAATCAACTGATTTCTTTAAGTCTGGTGCGGGGTCCATGGATGTTGTGAGGTAAAAAGTTTTTGTATTTCTCAAATAAATTTAAGATGATCATAGAAATCACAGGATTAAACCAGCCATGCAAACCCCAATCTCTTAAGTTGAACTAAAAATAAGTAGAAATTTACAGGAAGTTGGATGTTTTCTGTTTTCAACAATTATAAGGACTATAAATGTTTTGAATTTGTTTGATCTTGACATTAGGTTGGTGGAAGAGGTCAAGGAGAAATGTAATGGTGTTAGTCTACAGAATGAGGATGTCTACATGAATGCAGGGTTTGAGGATTTTGCCAGTTGTGTGATCCGAAGATTCCGAGGAATAGAGGATAAGGAACCATTCACATTTGATGCTGTAAGTTAACGTATGAAAGTTAATAGCATGTACTGTTAATTTCTGATAAATGCTCACATAGAAGGAAAAAGATACACATGGAACTTAGAAAACTTGAAATACCATGTTTTGTTTATTGAGATTCATTCAAAGTTTGACTCTGATTTGATTTGTAGGTAAACATGCGAGTGAACAATATGGATCTGTCCTTCCCTCATCAGTGCTTTATTGACAACGAATTTGTGGACTCGTCTGATGGAAGGACATTTGACACAATTAACCCTAATGATGAATCTGTAAGTTTACAATTAATCCCAGTAATGGTGTCTTAGGTATAGGGTTAATCCCAAAAGGAAAATGTAATACTTGTACTTTTAATCCACAAATCAGATACTTTGCTTATCTTTAAAGACAGTTATGAATGTATGAATAGTGTTGATTTGTATACAGGTTATGCATATCAAAAAATTGCTTTATATTTTCCTC
>PRKT01000161.1:83946-148558 GCA_003671525.1 Saccostrea glomerata | reverse complement strand
GGGGGGGGGCTGCTCATTTTCTATGTCATCTGATCCTACATGTGTATCTCTGGTGTTTTAGAGGTCATTATTTGCTCTGCTAACAGAGGAAAAAACTTGAGGTCTCGAGTTTCTGTGGTAGCTGACTGGCATAAATGCGGCATATCATTTGTGCATATTCTATTGTAGTTGAAACTAAAAGTCGTGATCTATCATTCGGTGAATGTCCAATCCAAGGAAATCCCCTCCTTAGCCTCTGACGTTAAAAGTCATAAATGTATAGAACCAAAAAAGTCATATAGATGTACAAGATGATATCCAGATGATATGTTCATATTTGCCAGGTCGCCCGCGTGGCGCAGTGGTTATAGCGTCTGCTCTATAGTTGCGAGGTAAGGAGTCAGTCCTTACGTCGCGTGTTCGAATCCCACTGTGGGACGTGGAGACCGGTCCTTCGCATGAGACCGTATAAAACGAGGTCCCGTGTCGCAGTAGGTGCTGACACGAAAAAGATCCCTCCCTGCTCAATGGCCCTGAGTGCCGAGTATAGGACAAAATTTGCAGCTACCTGCAAGTGGTGGCGTCTCCATATGAGTGAAAATTTTTTGAAAGGGACGTAAAACAATTTACAATCAATCATATTTGCCAGTGGGTGTAAATTCTGATATATAGAGCTGAAATTGATATTTAGAAAAAGTTTGTGGTGGCTCAATGTTGGATTGAAAAATTCTGGAAGGAATGTAAAAGCAATTTTAAAGCAAACAAAGAGTCCGACTCGGTCATTCAGTAATAATGCTCGCACATCAAGTAATTCAGAAGAGACAACCTGTCTGGGGGCAATTAAAATCCGAGACTGTTCGAGAATTTTAAATTTCGCTGGAAACGTATAATGCAGTTTCAGAACTGCCAATCTTTTACTGCTCAGTAAAAGACTTTCTTTGTTTACGCATTTTCTGTGGATGTAGGCAAAAACCTGTCCACTTCTCTAAAGAGATTAGGCCTCACCCTAATAACCCCACATACGTCCCACAGTGAGATCGAACCGGCATTTATAAGCAAACGTTCTTAATTACGACAATTATATTTACTTATGTATTTATTTATTTAACAAAAACGAACACAAAATCGTACTTAAATTTTGACAATAATTATTACACCGAGAAGCATAATTCTGGTTACCTATCTCAGTCTATGTTGACATATATACAAAGTGACACGAATAAGACGCCGTACTAGCTGTGGATCACGTGGTACGGAATTATTTATTCTTACGTAGTACCTTACCGACAGTTTGATATCCTAGGCTTGTTACATCTATGATACATAAAGTAAGTAAACAACAAAAGTACTAAATTAAATGTGTTTTCTGTGCATAATTTTTAATCACTGATTTATATTTATTATCGATTCTTAATTTAAGTATTTTAACGCACTGGGGAAATGTTTAAACATATGAGGTATGGTGGACCATTCCTCTGTGTTGTAAATTACATGTACTTGAATGTTAATAAGATTGAAATGATTTTGCCGATTATCGTACAATTACTTACAGAATAAACTTTTCGATGGTCCTTAACATATGAAAAAGATATACATGTTTTAGGCCAAAGCGTCTGGAAAAAACTACTAATGCGTACAATCCAAACATTTGTCAGGTTATTAAAATAAATAAGTATAATTGGATTATTTTGCTTTAAAAAAAGCAAATGCTTAATAATGAATATCACCTTAAATTATGAAGATATATATTAGTAATAAAAAACCTCAATTCATCTTAGTATAAAAGTGATTTTAAATCGTTTCAGGTGATACCAGATACAATAGTTTCACGTTCATGTCCAAAATTTGCAATAGGATTTCATCGTTGATACTTGCTGTGCTTGTGGTAGTTTATTGTATTGACTACAAAATGGCATCTGTATTACCGTTCTCAAACAAGGAAATGTCTGCAGCTTTCTCCCGAGCTAACAAGAGGTTCATGCTAAGTCTACTGAAGCAGTTGCCATCAGAATCCAATATCTTCTACTCGCCGTTCAGCATTTCAACTGCCCTAGCAATGGTTCATATGGGAGCAAGAACAGAAACCCTGAAAGAAATGACTCAAGCCCTTCACTTTGAGGAAATGGACAAAGAAGTCCATGCAGCATTTGGATCTTATCTTGATTTCTTGTCAAAGGAAACCGGTGATTGCACACTTAAAACTGCCAATAGAATCTATCAAAGCATGAGGTTCAAACCCGAGGAATCTTTCCTAGAAGACTGCGACAAATATTTTAAAGCTACATTAGAGAGCGTGGATTTCTCTAAGTCCGAAGCAGCAAGCAAGAAAATCAATTCCTGGGTTAGTCAACAAACTGAAAATAAAATCCAAGATCTGATTCCAGCAAGTGCGCTGGATGAACTTACATTCATGGTTCTAGTAAATGCCATCTACTTTAAAGGAAACTGGAACCAAAAATTTCAAAGCAAGCTCACACAAGTAATGGAGTTTCGGAACACCAAGGAAAAAGTAAACACAGACATGATGTATCAAAAGGCCTCTTTCAATTTCTGCCACTTGCCTGACCTAACGCTTAGTGCCCTTGAGCTGCCATATCAAGGAAAAACCCTCAGCATGCTGATTGTTCTTCCCTTGGCTGTGGATGGCATAGAACTTCTAGAGAAAAATTTAACAGAATCTGTCCTTAAAAATATAGTTAGTAACCTAAGGGAGAAGAAGGTTGCCGTGTATCTTCCAAAATTCAAAATGGAGTCGACCTTTCAGTTGAAGCCATATTTGTCAGCCTTGGGTATGCCTTTAGCATTTGATGCAGATAATGCTGATTTTACAGGCATGGACAAAGATAAAGACGTTTACATCAGTGAGGTTTTCCATAAAGCCTTTGTTGATGTAAACGAAGAGGGAACTGAAGCTGCCGCGGCTACGGGTGTCGTAATGAAGAAGCGATCTATAGAGATTACACCAGAGTTTCGGGCAAATCACCCTTTTCTGTTTTTTATTCGAGATTCAGTTAATGACGTCATTTTGTTTGCTGGGAGATTTTATAAACCTGCTAGCGCCTCTGTAAAGGACGAACTTTAGTTTTAATAAGTAATGTTAACTACAAAATGTTTATTTAACTGATACAGAACTAGGCATACCTGCTTATCATTATAAATACTAACATTATTTTTTAATTTGCTGATACTAAAAAATCAAATATGTTCAAATGTCTTATATGTGAAAGAAAATATTTTTTTGTACATGATTAAAGGCACGGTTTTGGTTCAAATTTAATACAACTTGATTCAGAGGTAAAGTACACTAGAATACATAATTCTGTATATCGGTTTTAGATTTTATTGAACAGAAAGAAAAAAAAATGTGTCCTTGACATAACCTTGCTCCAAAAATAAAATTTTGTGGGTCACTACGGATTTTACAGGAATTTTACGCTTGGAAAGAGCTTAATCTTATGGGGATCGGAAAAGCATAAAGAAGCCACTGCTCAAGAAATATGTACAGGTTGTATGCCCGATTTTGTTCAAGAACTGAAAATGGGAATGGTTTTCGTAAGAAATAAAGGAGAAAATTTTCGGTGGAAGTAAATATAACAATATTCATAGCCATATAAGGTAAATAAAGATTTGTCTATTTAGAATTTCTATCAGCGTATCGGGCAATTTTAGAAAAAAAATATCGATAGTGATTTCTAAGTTTTGCCATTAATTATCACAAAAAACAAAGATTGAATTAATTGTATTTTTTGCTACACCCCCACATCAAACCCCAGCCGATTCTGATTAAACTCATTAAAATTTATAGAAAGGTCCGGAAACATATTTATCAGTGACAAATTTTAAAAAGAAACAGGCTATATAGCTATGTGTGAAGATTCTCAAAGTATACTTGCCAAAAAATTCTCATTACTTTTGAAAACAGCAACGAACTTCTTAAAATCACATTTACTTTAGTAGGAGTGCTCATGACGCTCTAAAATTGTATCTTTTAAGTGTTTTCGAATATATGAATAAATATTATAGCGCAGATTTGGCAGTGTGGCAAATGAGATAAAATAACGGTGTGAAAAAGCATGTGATAGAAAATAAAAATCCATATTTTTACATGAAACAAGTTAAAGTTAACCTGGGGCGTCAATTCAATTCAATTAATTCGATCAAAACCATGTAAATGGTACATGAAGTACAAAAACATATAAAACGTATGTACATATAATACAATGGGTCAAGCAGTAGGTGATAATTAAGGAGAAGCGCCCCATCATATAATTATTTCGTGACTATAAATCCCCCTTTTTACCTTAAAAATCATTTAAAAATCACCATACTATAAACCTGGCCTCAACCACATTTGGAATAAAAACAACATTTAATTGTGTTTGGCGTCACAAATCATTGCCTAAATCTGTCATGTGAACACCATCTGGGTGGAACAAATTCCTTTGATTTGCAGTTATATCTTGGTACCTAATACATGTAGCTGCTCCACCTAATTTATTCAATACAAAACAATGCAAAAGATGCTACTGAACTATTGATTCTTCGCCTACATTTTTCTCCCTCGGTGTTAGCTACTACATTTGACCAGTTTCTTCGTTGCAAGATATGAGACCAAATAATAATGCAATTTGGTAATCGCTCTTTTATTTTTGCTAAATTAGCTTTCATCATCATTTGTATACCTCTTAAAGTCGTATGTTGTTGTCCAATGTTGTTACCCCCACAGTGAATAATAATGATATCTGGAGTTTTGTTACTAGCTACCGGTAATAAGAAGTCTAATGTTTGGTTCAATTGCTCCCATACCATTCCACAGATTCCATGCCACAATATTTTTGTTTGGCCTAATCCCAGGTCCAACTGATTAGATTTAACTGCATAGCTATGTGCCCGATGTACAATTGAAGATCCTATAATTCAAATGATCCCTGTAGAAAATCAATGCAATTATTTTAATCAAACATGCACCATAATTTCTATCAATAACCTAAACACTTGACGTATATCTAAATATTTAAAGGACGAATAATGTATGATCTATATGCTGCCGTTTTCCATCTACCCATTTGTTAAATTTCCCCCTCAGACAACCCTTCCAAATATAAGTGAGTAGCACCCCCA
Source organism: Saccostrea glomerata (assembly GCA_003671525.1). Taxonomy (NCBI): domain Eukaryota; kingdom Metazoa; phylum Mollusca; class Bivalvia; order Ostreida; family Ostreidae; genus Saccostrea; species Saccostrea glomerata. The sequence goes on along the minus strand of PRKT01000161.1, from coordinate 143,458 downwards.
ATGCGAAATGAGTGGGTTTTGTAATTTGAAGTTTTGATATCTAGAAATTTTAAGGATTTATGTAACATGCTAGAAAACTGAAACTGTGACAATGGCTTAGAGTTAAAGTGAGCAAAATATACATCCCTTTCAATTTTACTAGACAACAGGGAAAACTCCTTCAACAAATTCACCAACAGTACCGATTCTGACGTGCAAGGCACCCAACCTGAAGCCCCATAGCCTAATTGGTCCGTTTTGGAACTTATTAGAAAGACTGATATTCCACTGTCTAAAATCTGAATATCATCCCTTCTTAGATCTATAACTTCACTTACTCTCAACAATGCAAAAAATGCCAAGGCAAAAGATGAATGAAATAATACTGCTTCATACGTTGATAAGGCCAAATGCGGTACTGCACTTATTAATCTGTGCAACAGTGCTAATGTGATTGGTCGACGCATATCACAAGATAAAGATGACTTTTTGTACCCTGCCATCAATTTCTTCACCAAAAACGACTCTAACGGATTTGTCCAACCATTTAAATTAATTAGAAAACTTATCCCTGACATGTAGCATTTGACTATAGAAAAGGAACACCCCTGCTCAGACAAATAAGCTATGAAATTTAAAATATGGTCAAGAGGTGGAGGCCAGGTTTGCTGAAATTCACAATTAACTCTAAAATTATGAAAACTCTGTAGACCTTGTTTATAAACTTTACCAGTATTTTCTGATATGCTAGCTTGCAAAAGTTTGTTTATAGTTTCTCCACAATTTCCCAAAATTGTATTGGTACCGTAGATGGAAACTGATCTGCCAAAGTGGTTAGCTGCCTGAACCTCGACCACTGAAATCGAGAAATTTCACCAGCCACATTATTCTGAAAAACACACCCAGGATATGTTGAGCTTTAATTTGAATATTAAATAGAAGAGTTTGCAGGAATAAGAAACGTAGCAGCACCATGACTCTTTTGTTTTTTGATATTTTTTTATTGATAATCTGCACTAATGCCATATTGTCTACATGAAGCAGCAGTTTAAGGTTTTTTAGTTTAGATGACCAAATACTAATACCCAATACTATGGGAACAAGCTCCAATAATTTTTTATCCCTAATTATGTCTGAAGACTAGTATGTAGGCCAGGATAAACAAGACCAATGATTTCCAAAAACTACCCCACAGCCGTATGCTCCTGAACTATCTGTAAAAAATTGTAAATATTCACTGTCGAGCCAATGTTGGGAAGGAGATGGCGTAGTACCATTAAAGTTGAGCAAAAATTGAACCCACATCTGCAAGTCCATTCTTTTTCATTTGTTTCTCTAATGAAATGAAATGATTTTTTAACTCCCTCCATTGACCCCTAGATCCTACGAGAAAAAGCCCTTCCTGCTGGTAATGTCTTAACTACAAAGGCCAATGCTCCTACCAGCCTGGGAGGGATTGCAACTGCTTGAGCGTTACCTTTTTACAACTTAAAACATTTTGGATTTTTGACAACAATTCCTTTATTTTGTCCTCTGGAATAAAAATCATTTGAGTTATAGTGTCAATGCCTAAGCCCAAAAAACAAATAAGAGTAGTTGGACCCTCAGTTTTCTCTACAGCTAATGGAACCCCCAGCCCTTGACAGAGTTCTTGAAAGTAACACATTAATATTTGACATTCATCTGTGGATTTCTCACCAGCAAATAAAAATTCATCTAAATAGTGAACTATTATACTCTCAATATTTGATCTATGCTGCACTTCCCAGTGAAGGAAAGTTGAAAACTTTTCAAACAATGAGCAAGATATCGAACAGCCCATGGGCAAACATTTGTCTATGTAGTACAAGGCGAAGTCTGCAATTTTGAAACCTAATAATAAAAAATCTTGGGGACATATAGGTAACAACCTAAATGCATTTGAAACATCAATTTTTGCCATGAATGCCCCCTCACCTTTGGCTGAAATGACTTTTAATGCATCATCAAAAGTTGAATAATTGACAGAACACAACTCTGAATCTATATAATAATTTACACTATCTCCTAAAGGATAAGATAAATTGGTGATCATGCGCCAACCCCCTTGTTCCTTTGGAAGGATACCAATGGGGTTACAACGTAAATAAGAAATGGGAGGATAAGGAAAAGGGCCTTACACCCTCCAAAGCTCTATTTCCCTGTCTATCTTGACTTGAATCGCATTTACAAATTGTTGGGTAGATAGCATGTTTTTATATTCTAACCGTTTTCTATCTCCATGGTAATTTAACTTAAAATCAAATTTAAAACAATTTTCCAAACATTTGGCATTCTCACAGTTTGGGTAATTTTGTAACAACTGTTCTAAAAGTGATACATTTATAGGTGATCTGCCCAATTCCCATAGCTGGAGCTGAAGGTCATTTGGCAACTTTAAACTAGTGCTTTTGTCCCTTCTGGAACTGGTTTCCACTGTTCCTGTAATAATTATTAGTAGTATTATGATTTACTGAAGCTGTTTGAAATCGGCTACCTTTGGTGCAAGTTTTCATAGGATGTAGACCGTTGCATTTAACACATTGGTATAAATAATTGCTCATGTATTTATTGCACACCCCTTGAAAATTAAAACTATAGCATTTTAAACGAGAAGGTGCTAAGCTAGTTTGAGGATTTCTCAACTGATTCCCACTTGCTTTATTACTTGGTGGTTGAATATAAACTAACCAAAGTTCATCTACAGATGCCCAACTGATTGTCGAGTTGAATGACTTTTTAAAACGAAACTGAATGTCATATTCTTGCCAACCCTGATACATATTATCTGCCCCTCTCTTTATCGTTGCCATATACCTGATCAAAGACAATGCTTCAGTAGAATGCTTTCCTAAATAAATAGATCCAAAAATCAAGAAGGCATCCACCCACAGAGATATGTTCACAATTTTCTGTTCTTTAACCTTGGGTTTAAGTTGGAATGTGCCATTTTCAAAAACTATTTGATTTGTAGGGGTAGACGTGGGGTCATGAAATATTAGTTATTGAGATGAACAAATTCATTGTTATAATTTTTTTCTTTCAAACTTTGTGATACAATGAACACCTAGGGGGGAAGCTGTACTTATAAATGGTGAGGGTAAAGCTAAGGAATTAACTGTGTGTATTGTACCTGGGTCAGTGAGTTATGCTCCCAGTCCCCTGTTCGTTATTTACCACGTCCTGCTGACCTGCTGGTCTGTATTAGCTGCATATCTGTAGCGTTATGGTTTTATATGTTTGTCTTTGATATAGTTATGGTCAAAGAGATATAGTTATGGTCAAAGACAAATATATAAAACCTTAACGCTACAGATCTGCAGCTAAGACTGCGTATGCTAGTCTTTTTTCCCTAAGCGGGGGACACAAATTCTCTGAATTAGCTTGTTGTCTTTGAAATTTACGGACAACACTTGATATTATTCTTTCAGCATGCTTAATTATTTTTATTTTTTTTTATTTTCACATATCGCATGGATGATAGAACTTAAAAACGAGACCGAGTCTAATTATTTCTGCCCCAGGGATTTTACAATTTTTTGATAATTAATTTTTATTGTTATATCTAATTTTTAAGATTAAAAAATCGAATGTTTACCATCCCTACTTCTTAGGGCGCCATCTCAAAAGTTGTCAAATTTTACTATTGGACCCTATGGGAAATTGTTGGAAAAGCGCCAGATTATCACATTTTATCCATATATTTTTACTTTTTGTTCCGATACTTATTTTAGGTTTCTCATAGCAAAACATTGACACTGCCATTATATTCATATAGGAGGATTTCTTTAATCTAATTTTCTTGTGAAATTCCTGTCACTTCTTCAGAGAAACAACTTATTCAATGCTTAAAATAGATCTATTTTTGTAGAAAATATTTAAAAAAACATTTACTTAATTAAAACAAACTTTGAAAGGCCGAGTCAATCAAAAACACAGAAAACGAAAAACAAAGCTGTTTTATTTAATTTAAGAAATGACTATGAGGAACATTTCCTTGAACTTGTTTTGACAATTGCTAATTGGAATACATGTATGTAACAGAACACAAACACCCTGGGATACTTCTGTTGTCTAACTTAGCATGGTCTGATCTTATTGATTTCATCATGACGAAAGCATACAAAAACTGGGGCTACTTAAAAAACTAAAATTTGCTAAAAATTCAAACGAACTTTTTGATAATTTGAAATCACAAGATTTTACCAAATTCAACAGCTTAAAAACTTACTACTTTTCAACTTTATACACAACCATTCCCCACGATAAATTAAAATCCAGGCTTTTTGATATCATTGACAGCTGCCTTTTCAATAGAAATGGAACTCGTAGATTTACTTACCTGGTAATTGGTTATTTGCAAAATTATTTTGTAATAAAAGATTCTTATTGCACACACAAGTACTCTAAAGTTGATATCAAGAAGATGCTGAAGTTTCTGGTTGACAATATCTGTGGTTTTTGGAGACCAGGTCTTCCAACAATCTATTGGAATTCCCATGGGAACTAATTGCGCTCCGTTATTAGCAGACCTATTTTTGTATTCATAAGAAGCAGAATTTGCAAAATCTTATGCGTGAAAAGAAGAAAACATTTGCTGCGGCCTTCAACTCGACCTTCAGATATATCAACGTATTGTCAATTAACAATGGTAATTTCCATTTCTACGTCAATACGATATATCCAGGAAAGCTTGAAATAAAAGATACCAGAGTCTGACACATCTGTTTAATACTTGGATATTTTACTTAAAATGGACGTTAATTGTAACCTAACAACCAAGTTATATGATAAACGTGACGACTTTAACTTTTCTATTGTCAAATTCCCTTACTTATGCAGCAATATACCTTCATCACATGAATACAGAGTGTATATATCTCATTTGATTCGATATGCAAGAGCATGCTGTACGTATGAACAATTTCTATAACGAGGTAAATTATTGACAAGCAAGTTGATGAAACAAGAATATCAACAGTCTTGTTTAAAATAATCATTTTGTAAGTTCTATAGTCGATACAATGACCTTGTCAGCAAATACAATTTATCATTGAGTCAAATGCTGACTGACGTTTTCATATCAATTGTTAGTCCATTATTTATACACTGAATTGACGACGGCTCTTCCCGTTATTTTCTGATCATGACAAGGAGCATACAGCGGGTCAACAGGGGATGCTCACTCCTCCATGGTACCTGATCCCACCTCTGATGTTTCGGAGTGTTTGCTCTGCTCTTTTTTGAATTGTTTTATGGACTTTGTGATTGAATACTGTTCGTTATCTCCATATCCGACTGTATCAAGAGATATTCTATCCCAGATTTATATAATAATTCTTATATTTTATTAGACCACACCTGAAATATGCTGTTGAAGTTTGGCCTGGATACACAAAAACAGACATTGAGAATCTTGAAAAAATATAATTATTTGCTGCAGGAATAGTAACTGGGCTTACATGTATAATTATTTCTTCAAGCAATTCATTATATTTGGAAACAGATTTGGAAGCATTTGAATACAGAAGAAACAGAAAAAAACTCATAACAATGAATAAAATGCAAAATAATTTATTACCAAATCATTTTGATTTAGTACCTGATACAAGAGGCAATATTTCAGGATACACTACCCGGAATTCCTTCAATTCTTTTTTTGCCAAAAATACAGATAAAATTATAAAATAAATCATTTATTCTGATACTGCAAAAATGTGGAATTCCCTTTGCCTTAAAAAAAAGGAAGCAACTTCTATTAAAAAAAGGGATAACCGTCTGCACAAGAGTATCATAAAACCTAAGAAATATTTTTTATATGGAAAAAAATCTTACTTATATCGCTGTAATCTATTAGCTAGTCTTAATAGTTCTTGTGGACTACAATAAAAGATGCATACCGTTTGTTTTTTGCTTATTAGAATTATATAAAAGCAGTGAATTCCTTAATGAATAAGCTATTGTCATTTAATTATTTACTAAGTATATGTTATAGAGGTATATTTAATGCTATGAGTGATTATTCTCTTGCAAAATGCTGAATTTTTCAGGATTATTTAAACTTTCTTAAATGAATGTGGTCGTTTTGCAAACTAATTTTTTTTTAATTATTTCAAATTATATTTGTACATTAAAGAAAATCTTATTTTCTTTCTTTTACTACTATGCATATGTAGTAGACCGTATAAATACATGTGTTTTATTTTGGCAATTTTACAAACTATTGTATTAAGAGAAAACAATTGAAGCTTTTGAACTTGCATCTGATCTTTTTGACTCTGTCAATGAAATATATGTTCAATTCAATTCCAACACAAATTAAAGTTGCAACAACAACAACAACAACAACAACAACAACAACAACAACAACAAAAGGCATTGTAACATTGTTCAAATTTTTGTCGAACATTGTGTCAAACTATGGATATCAAAACACATTGTACATTGTATTTCATTTGTTAATTTTTAAGAGGATAATAGATTTAAACTCCTTTGCGATTCGAAACTTGATATTTCTTGTCACAGTCGTAAATCGTTGCCATATTCTGAACTGCGCATTTTATACAAGGAAGTATAATTATTCAAATCAAAAACTGTTTGGACCTTATTTGTTGCTGCCGGACTCTCTGTAGGTTAAAATATTAAAAATCTGCATGAGTATATATATGAGGGAGGAATCAACATTTGTAGCTTTAGGAAAACCCCCTCTCAGATATGGTAACAACAGGAAATCTAAATTACACAATCGTTTTTCACTTAATATTGAATATTCTCATGTTTCTTGAAAATTGAGCAGTAAATGAGTTCTTTTCAATGTTATTGGATTTTTATTTCCGAATGATATTTGTTTTATCCATACATTATAATGGTTAACAAAAGTCATCAATTAGTGCCAACCTGTGAAATCAAAGTCCTGGGAGTACTGAATCGAGTTGACGTCTTCCAGTAAAATGTGGAATCGATCCATAAGTTAACTATCATATTATATAAATATTCTAAAATATATAAAACCCAATGAAAACCATAGATATTTAATGATCACTGTCTAGTTAGTACATGTACAGTTAGTTTAGCCCGTTATGCATAAATTATCCCATGTTTCCCACTATCGTTGATTTCCTGACATACTTTACTAACTAGACAGTGATTCCTTATATTTCCATTTCATTGTAAATTAAAAGTGTAGATTTAGATTGTAAAAATTTAGACATAGATTTAAAGTACACGAGGACTCCTATGGCAATTTCAATATAGTCCTCGGCCACTGACGTCAAACACAACGGTAGCTGGACGGGATTTACATGCATATTTGGATACAAAGACAGATGCGCACGAGATTTGCATGCATAATAGGCCTCCTTAGCTCCTGACCTATTAACCTGCCTAAAAAATCCGGTAAATTATCAAGAAATAAACACTGCTAACATTCTAAGAGTTATTACATAAAAATAGAAACGGAAATATATCGGGTATATTTTGAAAATTATTTTCCAACTTATTCTATTAACAAAACTAGACTTTGATATGCTCTTGGATAATGAATAACATTAATTCCCAACTGCTTTTTACTATTTCATGTGACTTGTAGCCGTCTGTTCTTTAAAAACAAAATATTCATTTTTTATCATGCCTGACAACAGAAACTACTGCTAATGTGACTAGTATTTTCTGTTCATTAACTTGATTCTTTAGCACAAAATACTTACAGTACGTTTAAATAGTTCGCCTACTTTCTATCTAAATAGCTGGCATTGTTAGAGTTACTTTCTGAAGTCTTTTATCATGAGAGATTCGTCTCACTGAAAAAATTTCAAAGTTGATAACTGAAATCTAACAGGAATTTTCCCGTCAATAGTAACAATTTACTTTTTTTAAAGTCTGTTTTTTTGCTTTGTTCACTGAACTCTTTGTATTTAAGAAAATATTTCTGTTCGTCATCACTTTTTTTTTTAAAGAAACTTGTTTGTTTTAAATCCGAAGTTTGCTATTGCGATTAACCTAGCTGAAAAACAAACCGAAAAGTATTTTTTTAAAAAAAGAAATAATTCAGTTGAAATGTTCAGAGCAGTGACAAAAAGATTTATACGTATTAAAGTAGCGAAGAACTAACAAACTTTCACCGTTAACTTTAGCAGATTATCTTTGATTACATGCAGATATTCCTCTCATTAGATACATGTTGTTGTTTCAGCACATAGATCGAAATATCTACAAAACCCCACTGATGCTTAAAATCTCAATTTTTTTTGGGTTGTGATAGTAAACACGCATTCACTCTTATACATGTATTATCAAAATTGCAAAATTATATTTCCTTGAAAATTAAAAAAAAATAGAACTTCTGTCAACTTTCCAAAGTTTACTTGTTCATTTAATCCTTTCAGATTATACTAAACCAGATACGAAAATTGCATCATTATGTCTAGAATTTGCACAAGGATTTTCCCGTTGATACTAGTGCTTGTGGTGGAACTGCCAATAGAATTTATCAAAGCATGAAGTTCAAACCTGAAGAATCTTTCAATTTCTGCCACTTGCCTGACCTAATGCTTAGTGCCCTTGAGCTGCCATACCAAGGAAAAACCCTCAGCATGCTGATTGTTCTTCCCTTGGCTGTGGATGGTATAGAACCTCTAGAGAAAAATTTAACAGAATCTGTCCTTAAAACTATAGTTAGTAACCTAAGGGAGAAGAAGGTTGCCGTGTATCTTCCAAAATTCAAAATGGAGTCGATCTTTCAGTTGATGCCATATTTGTCAGCCTTGGGTATGCCTTTAGCATTTGACCCAGACAATGCTGATTTTACAGCCATGGGCAAAGATATAGATGCTTATATAAATGAGGTTTTCCATAAAGCCTTTGTTGATGTAAACGAAGAAGGAACTGAAGCTGCCGCAGCTACGGGATTCGTTATGGAGCCTACATGTGCGGAGATGACACCAGAGTTTCGGGCAAATCACCCTTTTCTGTTTTTCATTCGAGATACGGTTAATGACGTCATTCTGTTCGCTGGGAGATTTTACAAACCTTCTAGCGCCTCTCTAAAGGACGAACTTTAGCTTAGAATGATGTTTATTAAAACAGTAATATTCATTTGATTGATGAAGGACTTGGATTCCTGCTTATCATTTAAATTAATGTAATAATCTTATTGTTTACTTTACTTGTTGATACTAGAAATTCAAATATGTTGAAAAAATGGTTTAAATATTAAAAAGTATAATTCTGAGTGAACAACATTGTTATCCCTTTTTGTTCAATTTCAATGTAACCCAATACACTGGGAAACTCATTAAGATGCATACAAGTGTACATATACATGTAATTTAATTATCGGTTTAAGATTTTATTAAACGAGTGATTGAATCAAATCAAATCAAATCATATTTTGTACTTGAATAAATGAATTATTCATTAATATTCAAATACAATAAATATAAGAAGAAAGTGTACATGGCCAATCGCTAAAATGTTGGGGTTTTCAATTAAGACGATTATCTTCTTTGAAAAAGCCAGAACCTCACAACACTTAAACGTGTCAGAAATGGAGCAGTTGAGGTCATTGTTGATAATCTAAGCGACACTACGAGAAGTGAAAAGCTAGACAGTTACTGTAGAAGTACTTTTTTCCGCGTGGTATTAATTTACGCTATGTACGCGGTCACAGATAATGCGCGGAAATTTGTCCAAGCGTACTTAATATAAATGTAAGGCATATAGTGACAGTCAAGAAAATCCGCGTATTTTTCTACCCGTGGATTACACAGAAATTGAGATTCCGCGGAATTATGACCCCGCGGAAAAAAGTACGTCTACAGTATTTGATAAGAAATGGGATACCCTCATGGGTGTCGTTGTTAAAAATACAGCGCAAAGTCTATCTGGGCTGTGGAGCGGGTGTAAACAATCTGCTACAGATGATCTCATAAAATGTATATCATCCAATTTCCATTCCGACGTCGATACGATATATCCTGGTGAGCTCGAGATAAAAGCTCGTGATGACTCTAACTTTTCTATCGTCAACTTCCCTTACTTATCAGCAATATACCTTCATCACCTGCATACGGAGTATATATATCTCAATTGCTTTGATACGCAAGAGCATGTTCTACGTATGAACAATTTCTAAAACGAGGTAAATTATTGACAATCAAGTTGATGAAACAAGAATATCAGCAGTCTCGTTTAAAGTCATCATTTTATAAGTTCTATGGTCGATACAATGACCTTGTCAGAAAATAAATTTATCATTGAGTCAAATGATGAGTGACGTTTTTCATACTTATTGTTAGTCCATTATTTATACACTGAATTGACGACGGATTTTTCTGTTATTTCCTGATCATGACTAGGAGCACACGGCGGGTGTGACCAGTCAGCAGGGGATGTTCACTCCTCAATGTCACCTGATCCCGCCTCTGATGGTTCGGAGATCCGTGTTTGCTCTGCTCTTTTTTGAATTGTTTTATGGACTTTGAGATTGAATATTGTTATCTCCACATCGTTCTTGAAACAATTAGAAATAAATCTGACAGCATATGTTTGATAATGTGACATGGAAAAGAAAAAGAAATTGGTCTCCAAAAGTATGTGATAAAAAAGATCCATTTTCTTTACGTTTCCATAAATATGAATGTCAACTTGGGGCGTACAGCTTGTATATACAAAGTTATAACCTATAACGTGTATTGTTTTAAATTTATACGTTTACAAATTGATATTCTATATAAAATTATATTGCAAACAGTATGGCTATTGTAAGAAAATTATAGTTGTCTGTTCTAGGATTATTATAGACAACTTTTAATTTCTTTTACTTATTCAATCATGTATTTTTCACGTATCGCCTTGATGAAAAGGCTAAATAAGTTGAAGTGCGCATTGTTTATATTTTCACTGTTCATATCATATAAACATTTAAATATCAAAAGATATTTTATTTGTAGAATATTAAAAGTGTTAAAAAGAATTCAATTACAAAACTCGATATACATGTACTTACTTTCATTTAATCTTTATTTCCATCATTTGGAGATTTGATTTGTTTGAACTGTACATTTCTTTTAAGGAAGTCTTAACATGCAAATATAATCATTACTGCATGGAATTACTTTTTCTTATACCCGTCATTAGATAATCACAGATAATAAGATTCAAAACCTACTGGAGAAAATAAAGAATTAAATATTGTATACTGATTTAACAATTAACATACTGTTTACAGGGAATTTTTCGCCCCCGTTTTATTTTCGCCCCTTTAAGACACGAAAACATTTTATTGTTAATACTCATGTCTGTATACTATAAAGAAGGCTTAAGATCAAGATTTAATAAATGAAAGATGCCTACAGATTTATCAAATATGAGAAATAAATTCCTTTAATGATGCTTTATAAATTTAGCTAGCCCAAATAAGGTGTATCGAGTCATAATTTGTAGTTGAACAAGATGAAAAACCACATTTTAAAATGTCATTTTCAATGAAATATGAAGAAAACCAGTCAAGAATGTGGGGTTATTTTCATATTCGATAAAGGATATATATCCAGATGTATCCAGATTGCCTTCAGTTTCCTAGAAAACGATAATTTGTATGTTCAATCTTAACCTTAAACCTTAGAAATTATGATATGAGTATAATTAAATGCTTATCCACTGGCTGTCAGTGAAATAGTTCTTTCATCAATCCCTTGACAGGAACTATGCCCCTCGGGCAAGCCCTCGGGGAATAGTTTCCTGTCGCAATTTCGAAAAAAGATATGTCCCACTCAGAGTCAGTATTATCCAAACTTTATTTCCCCCATTAGCAGATTTGATTTTTTGAACTGCGCGTTTCGTTTAAGGAAGTTTGAACAATCCTCTCTTTTAAAATAATATTAAGTTTACAATAGGTATCGTGGTTACTTTTCATATGATTTCAATTTGAATTCCATGAAAATGCCCTATTTTCTACATAATTCTGTTAAGCAGTAAAGTACGGGAAAAAGAAAGTTGAAATTGATTATGACGTCAAAATGGATCTAGCATCAACAAATTTGTCTAAAGTCATTTACTAGATGTTGACCTTTAATTTGAAAAAAAAAGAAATATTAAAAGTACTATTTGCTTTAAAATATTGAAATATCTACCTGCTTAAATAAAAAGCCCCAAAAGCTTAAGGTTTCGTCAAAGGTCAACATGTCTAAAAAATTATTTTTAAAATAGCTCCAAAACTATGTGTGGTATAAAGTCAAAATGTTTACAGTTTATAAATATATCATTGATTAATAGATGGAAAGTATCACTTGATAACAAATATTTTTAAAAAGATATTTTTTGAGAAAAATTGTATAAAAAAATGTGCATATTTATAGAAAAATGCACCTGCTTCATTCTGTCTTTTTTGTGAAAACTGTCATTGCAGAAATATTATATGTTTATCATTGAAGGGCAAGTTGGACGTGAATGGTCTCTGAAAGGCTGTTTTTGAAAGCATGACATGTATAAAGACAAGACCCCTATAGAATCTGCCATTTGCAATGTACTTTCACTTTCAAGTCTTAACATTTGGACAAAATAAACAGGGAAAACAACTTTCCAGAGGCAATCCAAGTCCAACTTGCCCTTCATTGATAAACATATTTTGTTTCCTGCAATAATGGTTTTCACTTAGAGCGCGGAATTAATTACTAGGTGTATTTTTTAAAAAATATATGCATTTTTAAGAAGAATTTTTCTCAATTTATATTTCTTTCAAGTATTTTTTTATCAAGTGATACTTTCTATCTGTTAGTCAATGAAAAATTCATAAACAGTAAAAGTTTTAACTTTATACCTCACATAGTTTTGGGGCTTTTGTATTAAAAATAAATTTTATGACATGTTGACCTTTGACGAAACCTTAATAAATAGATTCTACATCAAAGGTTTTATGAACAAGAAAGCGGATAAAGCTTGAATTACTTTTCCAGTGCGACAATCGGTAATTCTCGGTTATTGTTGCTGTATTTTGAGATGCGCATTTCATACAAGGAAGTAGAAATTAAAAAAAATACCCGAATTTACCTTCTTTTTACCTAACTTCTGTCATAGATTGTCGAAGGTAGGTCAGCAAATGTTACCTCCCTTAATAAAACTCTTAATAAAGTAAAGTTCCTTAACACATGATTGAGAATATTGAATAAAAAACCTTGAAAAAGAGACACAGAGTACTGTAATTTTAAAATTGAAATTACATGAATTATTCAAGAACTGTTTAATCTCAGAAGAGACTTAAAAGCTTGCTAATGAAAATACCTTTGATAACTGTACTGCCTTCCATGTAACTTTTATTCAATGAATTATAAAGACACGGATTACAGCAAGTTAACCACTTTATTGTCACAAAACAGTACACGTAGGGGCGCGGGTCCTATAATAGGCGCAAATGTGTCCCTGTTTACAAGAGGTGACGAGATCTAGTATAAGGTGATCGATGGTGTTTGGTAAAAAGCTAAAATAAACAAATACAAATATAACAAACACATGCTATAAACAAAACTACAAAGATAAAATGTTTGAATGAACTAGATCAAATTACATTGCTGACAAATTACATTACACAGTTTAACTCGCTAAATGTACAAAGGTTTTTAATGTCGCTTTACATTAGCCTTAAAGCTGCAACTTTAAAACAATAAACAGATAACTTGTAAAACTTACATTGTGATCGGCCACAGTTTCTCGGACTTTAAAAATGTCTGGATAGTACTACTAGTAGTTGAGGCTTTTACAAGAATGAAATTTGTGCGTGAAAATTCAGATTATATAATAAAACCTACACAGGAAACAGCATATTTTCATAATTAAAATAAATATCAAACTACAGGCCCTCCCAGTTAAATAAACAAAATGCAGCTGATTTTAGCTTCAGCATAAACAGCAGATGAGTCAGACAGCGAAATTCAAGCGTGAGAATATGGTTATAAAAACAATTGGAACAATGAACAATGTATTTAGTCATTCAAGGTTTGACATTGTAATGTCTTACATTTTGTATAGTATTATTTAGAATTGCAGATTGTACATTTAAGGTGCGTTAGTTCTCTCAATATTGAATAATCTTTTATTTTTTGAACATTGGGCACTGATTTAACAATTTTGCATATGTCAGAAAACTTTTTATGATATTGTTAAAATGGTACTTTTTTAATCAAACATTTTAATAATCAATGTACCGGTACTTCATCTACTGGCGCTGGATGTACACGATTTTGTGTAACGATTTTTGTTACAGGTTACGGGCAGTTTGTAATACTAGTATAACGGTTTGTAAACGATTCGCTTCTTCTTTTTCCAAAGTGTCTCCAAGTTTTTTTTAAAAATGACATACAGTGGATATTTCTGATGTCTGAAAAATGTAAGATAAAATCTATAAATCTAAGTTTGTTATAATAAGAAAATCCCTTTTTTAATACGGTGAAAATGATTGGAACCATTGCATTTAAAATTGCACAACCCGCTTAAGTCCATCACATTTTTATACCCACCGTTTGAAAAGCGGGAGGGTCTATAGTAATCGATATGTCCGTCCATACGTCCGTCCTTCCGTCTGTCAGTTACGCTTTGGGGTACCCATCTCTCATCTACCACTCCTCGCTTACCACCTAAAGAAATTTGATAAAACTTTTATAGAATCATTATTACATATTGCCATTGTGCACCTCCTATTTTACTTTTTGTTTTGACAATTATTCTGGCCATGGGTTTCCAGCAACAAAACATGGACACTCCAATTATATTCATATGGGAGGCGGGGGGGGGGTATCATTTAGTAAGCTCATTGCTCACAGTACCTCTAGTTTTAAAATGTATTGCTCCTGTAAATCGACCTTGAATAAAGGCACAAGAACAATTTATTGTTATTGTATGAATAATAGTATAAAGAAGGCTTAAATCTAAAAAAAAAAGAAATATTAGAATATCTTTTTGCTTTAATTTGTTGAAATATATACTTCCTTAAACAAAAAGCCCAAAAGATTAATAGATATATTCTACCTTATTTGCAAGAAAGCGGAAAAAGTTTAAATTACTTTTCCTTTGCGATAATCGGTAAATATCGGTTATTGTTGCTGTATCTTGAGGTGCGCATTTCATACAGGGAAGTTAAAAATAAAAAAAAACGATTTTACTCTCTTTTTACCTTACTCCTGTCATAAACTAAATAAAAAAGGTAAGTCAGAAAAAGTTACCTCAATTAGAAAACCTTTCTTCTTATGTAATTAAGCTTCTTGTACGCAAATGATTGAGATATTGAATTAAAAAAAGAACCTTGAAAAAGATACATAGAGTATTATAATTTTAAAATTGAAATAATTCAAGAATTGTTTAATTTCAGAAGAATCTTGTTAATGATTATATCATTGATAATAAAAGTGATGAAAGAAAATACTACTGAAGATGTTACTTTCCTTAAAAGTGAACAAATAGTATGATTGATTGATTGTATATTATTGAATCTTCTTCTCAAGAATTTTTAGCTCATATGGAGACGCCGGTAATTAAAGAGAGCTCTAAATTTCGTACTATAATCGGCATTCGGGGCTATTGAGCAGTGAGGGGACTCTTTGTGCCTATTTCCACTGCGACACAGAACTTCGGTTTATACGGTCTCATCCGAAGGACCGGTCTCCACATCCCACAGTGGGATCGAAGCAGATAATAAGTATTTCAAATAGCAGAAAACGATGCTAGATTTTTTCTAATAAAACTATTTATATAACACAATGTAAAACAATGCTTTTCGACTTCTATCTTGTCATGACATGCATTGTAAATAAGTCACACAGCAAAGTTTCTAAGATTTTATGTATTTTTTAAAAGGAATCCCCATTGTTCTGAAAAAATAAAACATAATGAATTTGATATGCATAAATATGAGTACTTTTTTTGTTAATCGGTCATTTCTGATTTTAAAAAATAATTTTCTAAAAAAAAAGAAAAAACAAAAAAAAGGAAAAGAAAAGAAAAGGAAAAGATTTAAAAAGAAACGAAAAACTATAAAAATTGAATTAGACTTACTATCAATCCAAGATTGAAATTATGTACATAAAGTAACATTGTGTGTAAGGGTCGGAAATTGTCTAGTAATTAAGCAGATGGGAACCAATTATATACTTTAACCTGGTAATGCGTTCGAAATTCTGAATTTTGGGGGATATTTTTCCATAATAGATGTATAATGAAATCTCTCTCTCTCTCTCCTACATGAAAAAAGTCAATAACAACGTGAACTTTGGTCCATTATGTATTCAAACCTATGTGTTCGTCACAATTTTTGCTGTTTTAAAGTGAATACGATGATTCTATCTGAAAAGCACAATATTCACTGAGCCAATTCATTAAAACATTAAGTCAGTAAAAGGAGTTCGTGCCATCTTACTTGTTTACATTTACTGAAGTCCTGGCCAAATAGAACGAAAGAACCAGGAAAGAATAAACATGACCTGTCGTATCTGGAATTTTTAAGACTATTCTTGGCAGGAAAAAAAATTGTCAGTCTGTTTTGTTTGATAAAAGGTGGAATTATAAGGGAAAATTTGCTTAACTTGAAATTCTGTTTTGGGTTCGAACATTATGGACAACCCTTCATATTATTTGTTCAACATGCTTAATTATTATTGTTTTTTATTGTTCACATATCACCTGGATCAATAAGACATTGTAACAATGTTCAAATCTTTGTCGAACATTATATCCAAATGTGGATATCAAAACATTCTGTACAGTGTATTTCATCGTTAATATGTAAAAGGACCATAGATTGAAACTCCTCCTCAAATCGAAACTTGATATTTCTCGTCACGGTCGTAAATTGTTTCATATTTTGAACTGCGCATTTCATACAAAAAAGTTAAACACCCAAACAAAGACTGGGTGTACACCCGACTTTCTGCATGTAAACACATTTAAAATCTGTAAGAGTATATGAAGGAGGAATATTTTGTGGGGACAAACCTTTTCAGGTAATTACATGAAATTTAAATCACATAATTAATTTACGCTTAACACACTAGAGTATTCTTATATTATTTAAAAATTAGCATTAATTTGAGAACAAATGACGAAAAACCTTCTTATGTTCATATAATTTATTTTTATACACATACATTAATATGATAGATATACATCATCAACTAGAGGTGCATTGTGGCAATGCTGTGTGATATCAAAGCACCGAGTGTCTTAAATCAGGTGACGTCTTCCAGGCTTTATCCCAAAAACTGGTATTTTTTTTATAGTTACATTCTGAAATCTTGTGTCATAAAAGACCCTTTCCACTGAAAAAATTCAAGCTTGAAAACCGCAAATAAACAAGAATTTTCTTTTCAATAGTCACAATTTAATATTTTAAAAGTAACTACCCAGTCGCCTGATCCAGCTTTCCATGTTTTGTGTTTATTCCTCTGTTCACGGAACTATTTTTGAAAAAATATATAACTGTTCGTTATCACCATTTTTTTCACTTTTAAAGAAACTTGTTTTTTTAAAAGTTCGACGTTTGAGGCGTCGATTCACTTACTGATAAAAGAGAAAAAGAAATAGGTCAATTGCAATACAACGTATTTACATGTAAGAGTGTATTGATAATGCACAGTGACATAAAATCATTCACACACGTATTTTTACGAGCACATTTTGCCGATTATCCAGGATAACATGCAGGATATGCTATTTAATAGTCCTTTTATGACAGATACATGTTGAAGTTGTAGCAAAAAAAAAAAAAAAAAAAACCTTTGGGTGGTAAAAATGTACTCACTCTTATTTTATATTGTTATATTTGCTACATTTCGAATATTTCCTTAAAAATTAAAGAATAAAATTTTGCTAATTTGTAAAGGTAATTTATTAACTTAATCGTTTCAGATTAAACTAAACCAGACACAAAAGTTTCATCTTCATATCCAGAATTTGCAAAAGGATTTTAGTGTTAATGCTTGCGGTAGTTTATTGTATTTAGTACAAAATGGCAATTAAATTACCTTTCTCAAACAAAAAGGCGCCTACAGCATTTCCAACTAAAGAACTGTCTGCATCTTTCCCCAGAGCTAACAAGAGGTTCATGCTAAGTCTACTGAAGCAGTTACCATCAGAATTCAATATCTTCTACTCGCCGTTCAGCATTTCAACAGCCCTAGCAATGGTTCATCTGGGAGCAAGAATAGAAACCCTAAAAGAAATGACTCAAGTCCTTCATTTTGAGGAAATGGACAAAGATGTCCATGCAGCATTTGGCTCTTATCTGGATTTCTTGTCAAATGAAACCGGTGATTGCACTCTTAAAACTGCCAATAGAATCTATCAAAGCATGAGGTTCAAACCTGAGAAATCTTTCCTAAAAGACTGCAACAAACATTTTAAAGCTACATTAGAGAGCTTGGATTTCTCTCAGTCTGAAGCAGCAAGCAAAAATATTAACTCCTGGGTCAGTAAGCAAACTGAAAATAAAATCCAAGATCTGATTCCAGCAAGTGCGCTGGATGAACTTACATTCATGGTTCTAGTAAATGCCATCTTCTTCAAAGGAAACTGGGAAATAAAATTTGAAAACAGAAGCACCAGAAAAATGCAATTCCGAAGCAGAAGAAAGGAGACTTTTTTAACAGATATGATGTATCAAGAGGACTATTTCAGATTTTGTCACATACCAGACCAAATGATTAGTGCCCTTGAGTTGCCATACCAGGGAAAAACCCTCAGCATGCTGATCATTCTACCCGACGCCGTGGATGGTTTAGAGCATCTGGAGAAAAGTTTATCTGAAGATGTCTTCAAAACAGTAAACGGTAACTTGAGAAATGTGGAAGTTAAAGTATATCTTCCAAAATTCAAAATGGAGTCTACCTTCGAGTTAAAGCCTTATTTGTCAGCCTTGGGTATGCCCTCAGCATTTGACATGGAAAAGGCTGATCTTACAGGAATGAATAAAGAGGAGAAAATTTGCATAAACAATGTCTTCCATAAAGCCTTTGTCGAAGTCAACGAAGAAGGGACCGAAGCTGCTGCAGCCACATGGTCTGGTGTAACAGTCATGTGTGCGAAACATACACCAATATTTCGGGCAAATCATCCGTTCCTATTCTTTATCAGAGATTCTGTACACGACATCATATTATTTGCTGGAAGATTTTATAAACCAACAACAGTATATGAACTTACAACAAACAATTAAACATGAATTATTCATTTGCATTGCACTGCGAGGCATGATACTGTTATGAAAATATTTTCACATAATAAGATATAAATAGATAAAATTTGAGTTTGGTGAATTTACTAATGTTGTTGAGGAATTATCGTTTAAAGCTTGTGCAAACTAAAAAATGTCATTCTTAATGTATGTGGCTCACTCAAACGACTGTTGAGATGAATATTAACTTTTTCAATAGAAATTTGCATTACTCAATTTGTTGGGGAACAAAACAAACATTTTTATAACTGTACAAATACTGTATATAATATATGTCTACAGACAGCCACAAAAACCCGTCGTCGTCTTTCTATAATTTGTAAGTATGCGTCAAAGATGCAGTTCTTTAATAAATGCAGTGGGGACTAATAGGGACTGGTTTTGTATTCACAAAAGCATTGACGATTTTCATTCGGACAACATATGTAGAGATATGACAAACCCTTTCATAAACATAAATTATGTAGTTAATATTGTGAAACAGCATTAGTTTGTTATGAAATATAAAGAGAAAACGAGCAGTACTGTAATCTCAAAATAGTATTTGATATTTTGTTTTAATTTTCATTGTATCGAATGATAACATCTTTACTTGTGTGTTTTGTACAACACATTTCTTATGATATGAAATAAATATGCTATTACTGTGTAAAAATTATATAAAAGAAATCCAACGTGCAGATACTGATGTGTAGCGCTACTGTTCTACAATTTGAGATCTGATATTTTGAAGATTGGTTCAATAAATACCTGTGTGCAAATGAAAATATTTAAATAAATAGACGCTTAATAAACGCCGCATTTGGTCTAGAATAATGTAAGAAACATGAAATATAATGTAAAAGTTTTTTTTTTTTAAATTACAAAATAAGATGTTGTTTTTACGGAACAATTAAGCAGGAACTGCTATTCAATACTTTTATGAATATTGATGGATATGAAGGACATGCGTAAACTGTAGTTATACACGCCTTGTTAAATGCCTAATATCAAGCGCAGATACCTCTTATCCCACGATCTACATTCAACATGCTTGACGAAAAGTAAAAGAGACCCGTGCACAGGAAAGGACAATAAGATGCACTTGGATTGGGAAGAAAAGCCTAGCAGAGTGGAATATGCATGACTATCACATCATATGTGTGAGTGGATATATGGATATGTTTATATGTGTGCTAAAAATCCTTTGTATTTTGCTTTTTTAGACATTTAATGTTTTTATACTGTAGAAGTACTTTTTTCCGCGTGGTATTAATTTACGCTATGTATGCGGTCACAAATAATCCGCGGAAATTTTTCACAGCGTTGTTACAACGCACTTTGAAAAATTACGCACTTTGAAAAAATTTTTCAAAGTGCGTTAAAATTTGGGACCAAGCTAACGCACTTTGAAAAAAATAATTTTTTTCAAAGTGCGTTAATATCGACCATATTAACGCACTTTGAAAAAAAAATGGAAAGATTGATCAATATTCCTTCAAATAATCGGTATGATAAAAAACAGATTCTGGTTTGATAATTTTTTCATGATAAAGTCACAGTAGGACCTGAGATATTGATGTTTTAAATATTTAAGGTTTTGATAAAATAAAAGGGAAAATTTAAGGGTCTTGAAAAAAAGAGTGACGATTGTTTAAGTTCATTAATTCGTTTCTTCTTTTTTTTTAATTCTAGTCTTTGATAAGTAGATGTAAAGGTGTATAGGGGGCACTAACAGAGGACAGCTTCAAGCAACTTAGCATTTATCATAATAAAAAGGGGCCAATTTGATTGTTCAAAACTATGAAAATTCTTTCTCTCTCATACGTTTTACTGCACTTAAAAATTTCTAGTTTTCATCTGTTTTAATTAACTCATTTATTATTGAAAGTTTTCAACGTCATACCAGTTAGGTAAATACATAATTATATGAATGCTTTGAGTATAGCATAGACACGGAGACTGGACGAAGGGGCCAAGGGAGGGGATGGGGGGCTAAGCACCCAACTTATTTTGGAAAGATATATACATCGTATAAGAATTGAAAATGCAGCTATCCTTTTTAGGTTTATTGCTCCCCTCCCCTGTTTGTTACCAACACCTATGTATTAGAAAGATAAAGATTTAAACTGAGGGATCTTATACCCGTCTTCTCCTCTTTTCGACGGAAGTAAATCAATTCATTTTTGAGGTTAGGGTTAGGCTTAGTTTTTTGAAAGATAAATAACAAATAAAATCTTTCCATGACTAAAATATGATTTTTTTTTCAAAGTGCGTTAGGTGTATCCATGGTAAAATATATTGATGTAGACTCTTAACGCACTTTGAAAAATTTTTTCAAAGTGCGTTGAATTGGTCCAAAATTTAACGCACTTTGAAAAAATATTTCAAAGTGCGTTGATTTTGTCCCAATTTTAACGCACTTTGAAAAAATTTTTCAAAGTGCGTAATTTTTTCAAAGTGCGTTGCCACAATGCTCTGGCACAATTGTGATGGTGTTATAAAAATGTCATGAACTAAGTTAGTACCACATTAAACGTAAAGTCGTTGATTTTTACAGTAATACTATCGAGATTTGTCAGCAGAAAGATTATTCAACTACAGGAATTATTCAGCAATCGATTAATTGATTATATGTTGTTTAATGTCCCTCTCGAGAATTTTTCACATGGAGAAGCCTCCACTCGCCGGTGGAGACTCTTCTCTCTCATACGTTTTACTGTACTTAAACATTTCTTGTTTTCATCTGTTTTAATTAACTCATTGATTATTGAAAGTTTTCAACGTCATACCAGTTAGGTAAATGCATAATTCTATGAATGCTTTGTGGCAACGCACTTTGAAAAAAATTTTCAAAGTGCGTTAAAATTGGGACAAAATGAACGCACGTTGAAAAAATTTTTCAAAGTGCGTTAAATTTGGGACCAACTCATCGCACTTTGAAAAATTTTTTCAAAGTGCGTTAAGAGTCTACATCAATATATTTTACCATGGAGATACTTAACGCACTTTGAAAAAAAAATCATATTTTAGTCATGGAAAGATTTTATTTGTTATCTATCTTTCAAAAAACTAAGCCTAACCCTAACCTCAAAAATGAATTGATTTACTCCCGTCAAATGAGGAGAAGACGGGTATAAGATCCCTCAGTCCAAAACTTTATCTTTCCAATACATAGGTTTCGGTAACAAACGGGGGAGGGGAGCAATAAACCTAAAAAAGGTACGCTGCATTTTCAATGCTTATACGATGTATATATCTTTCCAAAATAAGTGGGGAGCTTAGCCCCCCATCCCCTCCCCTGGCCCTTCGCCCAGTCTCGATGTCTATGCAATACTCAAAGCATTCATATAATTATGTATTAACCCAACTGGTATGACGTTGAAAACTTTCAATAATAAATGAGTTAATTAAAACAGATGAAAACTAGGAATTTTAAGTACAGTAAAACGTATGAGAGAGAAAGAATTTTCATAGTTTTGAACAATCAAATTGGCCCCTTTTTATAATGATAAATGCTGAGTTGCTTGAAGCTGTCCTCTGTTAGTGCCCCCTATACACCTTTACATCTACTTATCAAAGACTAGAATTAAAAAAAAAAGAAGAAACGAATTAATGAACTTAAACAATCGTCACCCTTTTTTTCAAGACCCTTTAATTTTCCCTTTTATTTCATCAAAACCTTAAATGTTTAAAACATCAATATCTCAGGTCCTACAGTGACCTGAACATAAAACAGTTATCAAACCAGGATCTGTTATTTATCATACCGATTATTTGAAGGAATATTGATCAATCTTTACATTTTTTCAAAGTGCGTTAACATGGTCGATGTTAACGCACTTTGGACCATGTTAACGCACTTTGAAAAAAAATTATTTTTTTCAAAGTGCGTTAACTTGGTCCCAAATTTTAACGCACTTTGAATTTTTTTTTCAAAGTGCGTAATTTTTCAAAGTGCGTTGTAACAATGCTTTGAGTATAGCATAGACATCGAGACTGGGCGATGGGTCAGGGGAGGGGATGGGGCTAAGCCCCCCACTTATTTTGGAAAGATATATACATGTATAAACATTGAAAATGCAGCGTACCCTTTTTAGGTTTATTGCTCCCCTCCCCCGTTTGTTACCGACACCTATGTATTGGCAATCGGCAATCCTCGGCTGACTCCGCTACGCTCCATTCAAACCTCGGATGTGATTAGTGGAGGAATACGCATCGGATCCTTACATTTCTCCGCCGGAAACTGCCTTATCACTCATTTCAAATCTCGCTCTGCATAACGTTCTTCAAAAATGTTTCTTTATTTGTGCAATTCTTTATCGTAAATATGTTTTGATTACATCCTAATGTTAAAAGGCTTTAAAAGCGAGAACAAACTGTTGAGTGTGCCACAAAATAACTTCGATTTCAAATTTATGACATTTGAAAGAAATTCAAATAAGATCACATGACTGAATCAGCAAGATGGTAGATCACCGTTGACGTCCGAGGATGTGTGCGAGGTACGAGTCATCCGAGGAACTCCGATTGATGTATTGGAAAGATAAAGATTTGGACTGAGGGATCTTATACCCGTCTTCTCCTCTTTTCGACAGGAGTAAATCAATTCATTTTTGAGGTTGGGGTTAGGCTTAGTTTTTTGAAAGATAAATAAGTAAAATAACAAATAAAATCTTTCCATGACTAAAATATGATTTTTTTTTCAAAGTGCGTTAAGTGTCTCCATGGTAAAATATATTGATGTAGAATCTTAACGCACTTTGAAAATTTTTTTAAAGTGTGTTGAGTTGGTCCCAAATTTAACGCACTTTGAAAATTTTTTTCAAAATGCGTTGATATTGTCCCAATTTTAACGCACTTTGAAAATTTTTTTCAAAGTGCGTAATTTTTTCAAAGTGCGTTGCCACACAGCGTACTTGATATAAATTTAAGGCATATATTGACACACTAGAAAATCCGCGTGATTTTCTACCCGCGGATTAAACAGAAATTGTGATTCCACGGAGTTATGACCCCGTGGAAAAAAGTACTCTACGTTATATATTTAAATAATGGATAATGTAAATAAAAATGACTGTTACAGTGACACCTAAACTTTACTAGTTGTTAATGGTCACTTATCTCAATGGTTTAAAATAAGACAGGGCGTATGGCAGGGAAGTGTACTGTCTGGCTTTTTATATTGATATATTAATGATTTCTTGAATTCATTAGAGGTTTTATATAAAAATTTCGGTATCTATAATGTAACATCCACAAACCCTGCCTTGGCTAACAACTAAGCTTGCGTAAGTTAATTTCCGAGCGGGTTACAAACAAAATTTTGGACATTGCATTAAGTACTCCTGTTTATGATACTTTTCATTTAATGTATATTTATTAGTTTTGTAAAGGGAAAGCCCACAGTACAGCAGCTTTGGAAATTAAGTGGTGAAAACATTACGTTACGTCGAGTATAGGCTATACAAATTTGGAAATCCTTGAGTATGAAGGAACTATATGAAATATATGGAGATAAAGAACAATTTTCAAGCTCAAAATTCCATTATACAAAACAAATAAGGAACAGAAACAACACAGATCTCTAAAACATCAAAGGTGGAATCAGGTTTCATGGAGAAGAGAATCCCGTTTGCGAAATATTCCTGGTGCAGGTGTAAAGAGGAATGGCTCCTTTGAAATGATGACCAGGGGGTCATTTTTGATGTCGAATAATGAACCCCAATCGAAGGAAAAAAAATCACATTTTTAGAAAAAGAGCCCTTGGGGTCCTTTTTATATGTGTCTCATAAAAAATTGACCCCCGTTGAAAAATGACCCCCTTTTCAACAAAGTGATATAAAATTTAACAGGAGAATGATAACAAGGTTTGAACCGAAATGTATAATTTTCTTTACGCCCTTTTGACAAGCAATGGACGAATGCGCAATTAAAATGCAAAAAGACAGCATTACATTTACATGTTTATTTCTATCTATTTAGTCTATTGTGTTCTCAGCACTGTAAAAAGACGCCCAAAAATTGCAGAGATGGGATTACTTGTAGATGCCTAGAGAGCGTAAGCATTCCCTGTTTACCTGTCACACCTGCTGTGAACACTTTGAAAATATCAGGTAAAAGAAACATTTCGTTCTCGTATGTAGTTTAATAGCAAAGGCCAAATCATTGACCCAATTATCTGGTACATGTACAGTATATTTCTTGACAGGGTCATTAAAACGACCATCAAATTTGCGAAATGCTGACTTTGAATGAGTTTGTTGAAACCCTTGTACCATCTTTTTACATGATTTTGTCAGGAGCCTGCCTCGATTTAAAAATTAATCGTGCACTCAGGTATCGAATAGCTTGGTAGACGTAAACATCATACACAAAAGCGATCGGAATATCACTACACAAATAAGGAACGTTCACGACGAAAAAGCTTAAATTATACCGTTTGTCAGACAATTTAGTTGTTAGTTTAAATATTGTCTGTAGTTTGTAGACAAATATGAAGCAAACACGGCAAATTTCAGAAGGTTCGAAATATATACAATCGAATTATGTGCATTCAAATTTATTTAAAAACGGTGGATATTTAAATGTAAGAGGAA
This sequence comes from Saccostrea glomerata, assembly GCA_003671525.1. Lineage (NCBI taxonomy): Eukaryota > Metazoa > Mollusca > Bivalvia > Ostreida > Ostreidae > Saccostrea > Saccostrea glomerata. Next base: position 117,670 of record PRKT01000161.1, on the reverse strand, counting down.
TGTTTTATTAAATCTACTTTTAAACAGTGACACATTTGTCAAATCAATATAGAAATATTTCACTATAGTGTATATTGAAGTAGATCAAAAGGCCTCTAGGTAATTTAGGCGCCTAATTACATGTTATAGGCGTCTAATTACATGTTAACAAATATCGTCCCATTGCAAATTATTAGTTTCCAGGCAAACATTTCTTAGGCGTCAATAAAAAAAGTATATGTCTATCAATAACTCTTCTTCTTATTTTCTGCTCTTTATAAAAAAATGTTGATAGATGTTATAAGAATATCATTAAGTCAATTTAGAATGGTCACCAATTTAGCGACTTATAGAGAAGTTTTATAAGCGCCATTTTAAATATTTATGCACCAAGGCAACTAAATCAGACGCTGATTAATGTTAACAATTTATCATTAAAGACAGACCATTCAATTGACTTTCAAGGTAAACATTTCACATTTATTGATTGAATTCGAGGGCAACATCCGTTTTGTCGGACCAAAGAAACAAACAGTCTGCCTGAGGCCTTTAGGCGGAAGGCAGACAGTTTGGTTCGAGGGTCGACAAAACGCATTTTGCCCGAGAACTCAGTCAATAATTGTTTTGTTATACCTTTCATTTCGTTTTATTTATTTTTTTTTGACATACATGTGGATTGTATTATTTACTATCTTTTGTGGTGTAATATCAGGTCCGTCATTGTTGAACACCAACGAATGAAAATGAGATTAAGCCCCGGCCATTCTGTGTCTCACCGACCAGTCTAACATCTCACTCAGCGGTCCAACATCGATTTTTTTGTTATGCCCGCTCAGCAAAGCATTAGAAATATTAGACTTTTTTCGTATATTTTTGTATAGGAACAAATTTTTAAAGGTATAACAAAAGCATTTATTTTTCCTACATTAAACTTAAAAAATTACTGGCTATCCTTATGTAACTCCGAGTCTCACTGTGTTTGGCTAGGAATTGAGCAAATGTTAACAAGAAAACTAATGTATATACAAAATTTACATGTATTCCAGTTAACGTGTAATCTAGCACATCATTTTCATATTTGAATGTTTTACTGACTATATGTATGAGCTTTAGGAGCGAATCAACAACTAAATTGGATGACAAATAAGGTGATGGTATTATTTTCCATCTTTGTTTTTTTCTTTTATAGTCTGTTTTCCTCTGCAGATAGTGTTTACAACTCCCAACATAATCGATACACATGAGTGAAAATTCTCGATATGATCGTTAAGCAACATACAACAATGACCAATTTAACAAAAATAAATTTCTGAAAAAGGCAGGGCTCTTGCAGACAGGTTGATATTTCCAGGATTGCAAAGCAATCTCGTTTAAAATCATAGTCTCGTCAATTATATGTTATGATGCTTTATAAGTTAAAACAATCTTGTTAAAAAATAAAGCCTTTGACTTGACCGTATTTTTGTTGATATACATTTTATATCATTTGATAGACCTTATTTTTTCAAAAGCACTTCAGCTAAGAAATGATTCTTCCACCAGATCATCACACAAGTCTCATAACTGATCAACAGGATACATGTACCTACCTCCTCTTACCAGGGCACCTGAACCAACCTCTGGAATTGTCAAGGATGTGTAAAGTCTTGTTGAAATGTGTGTTGTTCAATTTAGTTGTTTTAATTTTTTTAAAGATACTAGATACAACATAAAAATATTAATTTTGGAAATTTCATAATCTTTTTATGAGTTTCCTTCATAGTTCATGATTTTGTTATTGTTATGTCTCTGTGATGAACTGTTTTCGTATCTGTAACGGTGTGTTTAATATGTATATCTATCTATTGCATTCCCTATGTATCCGTGCTGTATTGTTTGTGTGTCTGTACATGTACATGTACATGTTTGCTTTTATACGTATCTTTAACTGATATGTCCTCTAAATGAGACTGTGTGCTGTTCTGTTACAAGTAATTCTACGTTTATATTGTGCTGCATGTTTTCATTGCTTTACTGTTATATATATTTTAACAATGTCAGTCAAAAGCGCATTAGAGCTTGTGTATTTTTTTGATAACATACTGATATAAATAAAGCTTTTCTTATCTTATCTTTATGATGTTACAGTAAGCATATTATCTGCTGAAATGGAAGTTAATATTTTAATTTTCCATAAAAATCTATGATCATGTGTAAGAGGAAGAATTGGTGGAACCAGAGATCAGAACACCTGACAAGAACTGAGAAAAGTTTTGTTAGACTCTGGCAATATACCATTTTTTGGTACTCACTTATATGGTTTATTTTTTTTTTTATCATTAATTGTTATTATTTTCGGTTATTATTAAAAGTATTGTTATATCATGAAAAAGTTAAGCTTAGAAATAATTGTAAATATTTTTGGTGATGTCACGTGGGACACTCTGTTGCATGCTGGTCATTTCTTGTGCTTTCCTAGAAAATGTTGGCGGAAAATTTAAGCAGAATTTCGGAAAAAAAAAATTGTCATTCATAATTACAACTAGCATTTTGTATGTAACAAATAAGTATGCAAACATTATAAGCATGCGTTTAGAAGTTTTTAAACTTATTTTAAAGATATCTTTAATTTCTAAATAGTCTCTCTATTGAAGTCAAAGTGTTCATTGTTTACATGAGATATTGTAGTACTCGTTAGATTTAAATAATTTCAAGTTTTTCTTAATCATATAATATCTACAGTTGTGTCTTTCTATTCTTGAATAGATGCATTAATGAACCAGATGCTGTAACCTTATGCTGTAAACGTCACATATGCCCCTTGTTTAGGTAATGTATTAGTTTATTTTATATAAAAGATGTGTGTATAAATTTTTATGACATTATTTATTATGGGATGAATGATATAAAGAGTAATGAATTAAGATAAAATCATTATTGAAAACTATTTAAATAATTTAAAAGATTTGTAAACATAATATTTTTAGCATGAGAGTTGTACAAAAATCTTTATCTTTATCTTTATATTATTGTAGGAACATTGTCAACTTTTTGTTTCTTCATATGGAGTAAAGAACCTTGAACACACAATCATTGTGTTAAACATGCATACATAATATTTTGAATTTCAAAAATAATTGTGTTAAACTCTTACCTTTGCGTAGTTATCAAGTTTAGTTCAGAGACAATCCAATTTTTGGGGATACCGTAGTATACTGAAACTTTATATTGGAGTATTCAATGAAACTGGACTGCAAGAAAAGCTGTCTTTCCACAATTGTTATTAAGAAATAAATCAAGAAGCCACAACAACATAATTTATTTTAAAATAAAACTTTAGGAAAGACAATAGTTATATTATACCGGGGCGGTGTGAGTCTTAGCACTTGTATTGCCTTTGATAACTTTTGCTCTGAAACATAGTTTCCCTCGCAATAAATCTTCCAGGAAAAAAATTAACATACAGGACATAGACTCAATGAAATCCTTTCTTAATTATTTCAAAGTGAGATCATTTGTTAAGTTAAAAATGTGCTGTGTAAAATGAATCTAATAGAAAGGTTCAACTAAACAAACTTCTAAACAGGAATTCAAAATTGAATAAAATGTTACTGAAACAAAAATAATCAACACAAAAAGGGGTGAGTTAGTCAAACCTACCACAAACCATAATAAAAGTAGCTTAACCGAACGGAAAATTACTAACCCAGGCCAAGATTGATATACTCTGCATTATTAAATGTATACGTACGTCAATAAACAACATCAATAATTCAAGTCTGTGTAGATCGCTGATGCAGACAGATTATCTAGTCTCCGAAGGGAGGCCAGGTGTGCTGTTCAGGCGTTCTCGGGGGTTATCGATTGCTAAGTTTTCTGAATTGAAGTGTGCAGCATTGACGATTAAAATATCTGGACCTTCAAAAGAATGATAGAGAACAAACGCAAGATGAAAACGGTCATGTGAAATCATTGTGCGTAGTCTTATTTAACTATTATCTCTCTACAAATATGGTTCGTTTGGATAAAATACTTTTTATTTGAAAATGGATATCCAAAGTACTCCGGTCATGGACACAGTACCCGCGCCCTTTGACCCTCGAGCAACAGAGGAACTGAGCAGTAAGCCTCACTTCCGGTCTCTTTGGCGGGAAAATTGGGTGTCGGTTATGACAGATTGTTTAGTGTTTGGAAGTTTTGGGATGGGTGTAGCAATACTTGGACCTACTTTATTTGACCTCGGGTGTCAGACGAGCGCCAGTTTACGGGAACTACAATGGGTGTTTTTTGTACAACTTCTGTTAACCTTAGTAGGTTCAGTGTCAGCCGGATGTCTCGCACAACGGTATGTTACAAATTTTCTCGAGAATATAAACTTTTGAGAATATTTTTGATATATTAACTGTTCGATGAACGCAAACTTCCGGGGATGAAAATGTGTCGGTAAATCACCCACACTTTATCTGTTGAAGTAAGGGGATATCTACTTAATGTGGGAGGGGGTCTGTTTATACACTTTTTATAATTTTGTATTGTTCTATAATATCTGTTTCGTATATTATACATTTTTTAAAGATAGATAACTGCTTCCTTTTATTAACTTATAAGCCTAATAGCTTTTTTCCTTTGCAAAATCATCAAAAAGCATTCACTAAAATAAGAATGAGTTATATAAAAATCATTTATATCGTGTCTGGTTTGAATTTTTTCTTTGTACATGTATTTCATGAAACACATCGAAACCAAACAGACAAACAGTACTTGTTTGAATTTGTTATATATCTATATAGTTGACAAAAAATAAACACAATCATATTCTTTTGTTGATACCTGCAATTCTATAAAATACATTTTACAAATGAAAAATATTAACTAGAGGCACTGTGAGCACTGAGCTCACGAAATGCTACCCCGCCTCCCAAATGATTATTATATTTGTCAAAGTTCATGTTTTGCACTTGGAGACCCGAAATAAGTGTCAGCTCAAAAGTGAAAACGTATGCACAGTGGCATTATGTAATCACGAAAATGTGAAAGTATAATCAAATTTTATTCAATGGGATAGAAGGAGTCGCGGATAAGAGATGGGTACCCATCAATATTATAGAAAGAATGAGAGTATCCATGCTCTCCTAACTGGGAAATCCAAAATATGTCGGATCAAAAAGTTAAAAGAGGAGGTGCACAATGGCACTATGTGACAAAGATTCTATGAACGTCTCATTAACCCTAATCAAACTTCATTAATTGGTAGAAGATGAGTTGAAGATAAGAGATAGGTACCCAAAATCTAATTAACAGACGGACATAGATCCCGATCACTATATCCCCCACATTTTTCAAACAGGGTTATGCTGAGAGATCACTTTTTAGATATGATAACATGATGCATTGAAAAAAAAATATTGGCATGAAATCAAACTTTTTTATTGAAAATATTTTACAATTATCACGAGATTTATGATGTATCAACTGCAACAGGTTTTTAAATAATATGGATTCTCGAGCTTTAGTAATTTGTTAGACAATGTGTAGAAGATTATATCTGCCAGTGTCAAGCTCAAATATGGCAATGCTATTACAACAAACAAATAATTAATTAAATATTGATTCCTTTTCCTTTTTTCCGTTTTAATATATCATAATATCCTTGAATTCCTTGATGATTTAGCAAAATATAACAAATTTTTGCAAGTCTACGTAATCGTAGAAAAGAGCTCTGGTATATTTGTTTCGAGCGTTTTAAAATTATTATTTAAACTAATCAAAAGTGTCGTGATGCGCTAGAGAAAAGCGGATAAAATTTTATAAGTTCTGGTCATTTTGATAAAAGCCATGCAACCATTTATGCTACACACAAAATCCCACAGAGCTAACTACATGTAGATACAGCACGGACGGCGTGTTGTTCTGTAATAAATTGGCGAAATATCATCATGTTTGTCTGGCAGTGGATCAAAGCCCTGGACAGTATTATCAATCACGTACATGTTTTATTAATCTCATAGAGAACTGACATAAGAATATTTATATGCCTATCCACCGACAGAATTGACCCATTTCAGAAAATACGAACAAAGCTCCTTATAATATCACTGCTTGAAAAGTGGATGGGTACATGTATATATATGTTAGTGATCGGGATTTCCGTAGGTCCGTCCGTTCGTCTGTAACGCTTTGGAATACCAATATCTTATACGCAATTCCTTTAATACCACTGAATGAAATTTAATGTGCCTTTCTAACTAAACGTTAACTTCAATTATCAAAAAATTAAATAATTCAAAAATTATTTCCTGATATTCAGGTTATATTTTGTACTATTGATCCTAACGACCAAGTGACATATGTGTAATTATATCCCTGAGCTGGGATCATGTTTTTTATATATTGGATTATACCAACGATCGATAAAGAAGTGACCGAGGAACAAAACTTGACGTTAAATTCTTTTACTGTTTTAGAATGAGACTAAGTTTTCAACTTGATTTTGATAGAAGTTAATCTCTCAGTCATTTGGCAAGAGAACTATGGAACATCAAATACTAATATTTAGTGTAAAAATTTGAATTCTGTCTGCAATTCAAAGTGAACAGAACACAACTTTTAAAAAGCACTTGAAGCTGAGGGCCTATTCCTGAGAATACATAGGCGCAATATGTACACAATGTACTGAGTATTATCATAAGAAGCAAATAAATGGTAAAGCTTACTGCGACTCTGTAATAAATTGGCGCAATATTCCCGTGATTGATTTCCCGCGTACGAAAGCCCTAAACAACGATATTAATCATATACATAAACTTACTTTCTACATCACTGCCGTAGCGAAGATTAATATATTTTAATAGGTTTCCAGGATTTTAAGTTTGGCATGAACTATTAAAACTAAATTAAATAACTTTCTTAAATTTTGATTTAGAAAGTGATGTTGTAAGGTAAATTAAATGTCTTTAATACATGAGATAGCATATCATTGACGTTTGCATTCGATTTTTAGGAATTTCAAAAGTGTACGAGATATAGCATTTTTATTAAATATGTAGTACTTTTTTCTTTTTAAATATTTTGATATTTTCCCTCAAAAAACTTTTTTAGACGGTCGTGCAAATTTCAACCAGCCTGTCCCAATTTACAAATTTATGAAGGAATCGAATGCATGCTTAAGGGTACACTATGTATTGCAAAACCTAGATCTAGTAAAATGTAAGGTTAACAGAAATTGGAATTATTCTCGCCATAATCCAAAACGTGTCGGAAATACAAAATCAAGAAAAAGGGAGTATAGAATAAAGAAAATGTTGAATAATTTCCATCATGCATCATCAAGGGTCTGTCTATGAAGTGTGGTAAAATAACATTGAGTGGTCTCTTTGATACAATGTAAAAGATAAATGAGACTTATTGAAAAGGAAAGAATAAGTCTATGGAATGATAAGAAGGACAAATAAATGTGTCCAAACCAAAAACTGCAAAGTATTAAATAATAAATATGCTAGAATTTTAAATGGAAATTTATTAACATTGAGTAATAGGTGACATCTGAGGTCAATATATATTTTTGATTATACAGATGCAGCATTTATGATTTAATTTTTTTGACAAATTATATATATTGAAAATGTATTATTATTTACAGAGTACAATGTTTTATGAATTATGTTCTATATTTAGTTTATTAATTGGATTTTGTTATTGGACTGCTACATGTAAAAAATGAAATAAAGTTACTTCTCTAACTGACATTTTAATCAATTCATCTACAGTATGTGAATCTCAACTTGCCTTAATATTAATATTACATGATGGTTTTTATTGTTTTATCAAAGATGTGATTAGATTTATAATAAATTTGATACTAAAATGACTTTAGCATGAACATTAAGCAATTCTTATAAACATACATGTAGGTTAATATTTAAAAGCTGTCGTGTAAAAAAAAATTAAAATGGTTCTTGGAGAAGAGGCACAAAAAGATCCTTAAAAAAGATGAACTGTAACTCAGTGCATTCACAGCAGTTTTAAATTGCCAAAAGTTACATTACAATTACATTACATTAGTTTGATGTTTTACAATTGCGTAATAAAGGATATTCAAATACGATTTCATCAATGGAAAAATGCGTTTATTATCCAAAAAAGGAATTGGCATTTAGATAACGTCATATCCATCAGGCGTGGATCCTCTAGGCATTACCAAGTCTACATCTTCGTTATATATGGACAGACAAGCATTAACTCCTTCGTAAGCTAATGGAGAGATTTATGCAGTTCGCAGATGAAAATAGGGAGTTTTATTTCTGAATTTTGCCCAGAATTCCCCATGAGACATGTATCCAATCTCATGTATTTTAGATCAAAAACAAAAGGCGGAAGAATCCATAAAAATCAATGTTCAGCGAAAAGAACAATGGTTAAGATACAAAGAGGGAATTGATCAGCTTGTTCCTAACTTATCAGGCTTTTAGTATATTGTAACATCAAACACAGTGATATAGCCTAGGATAAGACCGCAGTGAACCGGGTCAAAGTCATTAACATTAATAAAAGAACAGCTGTTAATTAAGCAATAACCAGTGAGCAAGCTTCAAAAACTTCAAAATAGAAAACCGGATGAACAACAATATATTTAACCAATAACAAAACGCTTGCCAATCATATCTCATTTTAGTATTTTTGTAACTTTTGGCAGAAGAGATGTTTTTCTTTCATTTCATTAACTACCGTAGCCTTATCAAGTTCAATACAAAAATTACGGACTGTTTAAAATCTTTTTAGTTTATTGATGTTAGATGAAGCAAGCATATCGCATATTGCTATTAGTCTAGAAGACGAATCAGTTTTACTATTATTTCTAGCTGGCATATAACGCATATTATGTTAGTCTAGCAGATGTATCACGTTTTGCTGTTAGATCTAGCAGGCATATCGCATATTGCTGTTGTCTGACTATATAAAAGATATATAAGTATTGCCGATCTAGCAGATACATCACCTATTATTGTAAGTCTAACATATATATCACGCATTGCTGTTGGTCTAGCAGATATATCACGTACTTCTGCAAGTCAAGAAGATTGATATCACGCTTTGTTGTTGGTCTTGCATACATACTACGTATTGCTATTAATCTAGCAGATATCACGTACTGCTGTTGGTCTAGTATATAATTCACTTATTATTGTTAGTTTTGCAGACTATCGCGTATTGTTGTTAGTCTTGCAGACTTTCACGTATTGCTCTTGGTCTAGCCGATATATCAACAAGTATTGCTGTAAGTCAAGCAGATTTATCACGTTTTATTGTTGGTCTAGCAGATTTATCACGTATTGCTGTTATATCATGCATGCGGAAAAAGTGCCCAAGGTTATATTTAAATATCTATTTAATAAGTCTTGGATATAAAGTACCATTATATCATGGCATGTTCTGCATTAAAAGAACTAGAAAAATGTGCAGAACATCAACAAAAATACATGTATATGAATTTATTAGGTGTTTTCGTTTTTATTTTTAGAAAGTTTTTTTCTTTAAAATATCAGTTATCGATAACCTAGATTAATATAATATAATAAATTAATAAGAGCTCATCCAGGTTGATATAAGGAGGATATACTAAGTACTTGCTTCGTGTTTTCAATTAACATTAGACTTATATAATGTGATAATTGATTAAAAATGAATTGGAAACCAGAGCAAACGTTACATCATAAAAAGATCTTGTAAAGCAAGGGACCACTAATTTATTTAATAGATAAAAAAATATTTTTGTCAATGATTGTATAATTTCTACCAGTCCTCTTGTATTATAAGTTCAAATTGATTAAGGCATCTTTACATGCGATAGTTTTAATTTTATTATGCATTTTACAGCTGATCTCTGAATACCCTCTCACCATCAGACAATTGAATTGAACAAGTGCACGAGCATCAAGCATACTAATGTGTATCGGAAATGTTGAATTTTGTCCTCTACAAAAATTGAAATGGTTCCATTAAAATTTGTATATAAAATTGTCATACACAAATTTTTATTGAAAAACTCAAATGTCTGTAGCTGACAAAATCAAACTTCTTTCAAACACGTTTGCACTCTTTTAGCATTCGTGTTGAGTTTTTGACCACTAAACTTACTTTACTGAAATGCTTCGCACCGCATTAACCTGGGTATATTATGTCAGAGAACCAGGCGGTCTTTCTACATCAGCAGCTTGGTACGTTGATTATGGTGTTTTGTCCTTGCTAATGAACGGAGCATATTTGACTCCTATGGTTGATTTGAAGTTAACGTTTGAACTACCACGTGCATTAAATTAAAAATGGTTCTATTGAAACTGAACAATCGTGATAGGAGTTTGAAAAATTGACAAATGCTTTACAGCTTCATTTATCTGACTTGAACAAATCCGATATTATTATTTTTATTAAGTCGATTGTTTATTTGATTAATATTTTTTATATGCAAGAACACGAAATACGCGGACATTTTTCACATCTTGAGTTAAGTCATCAGCAAAATGACATCGTTAAAAACCACTCTGAATGTTCACAAAAGTACTCTGAAGTTAACTAAGTTATTGAAGAAATACTGAAGTTCCTAATTGATAATAAATTTCTCTAGTTTTCGGAGACTTGGTAAATTTTCCAACAAAATTTTTGAAGTTTAAAGGCACTAACTCTACTCCTTTATTAGTTGTCATATTTTTATATTCCTATAAAGCAGACTTTATTCAAAAACTTCTGAACGACAAGAGAAAAAACACTAGATGTGGTCTTTAATTCGAAATTCAGAAATAACAACGATATGTTTTAAATACATCCCAGTAAATTTAAAATTAAAGACATTATCAGGGTATGCAACGCCCATTTTTTAAAAATTAGTTTGTTTGGTGACTTTAGACTATAGGAACCAAGTAACGAATAAGTTGTATGACGAACGAGATAACTTCAACTTTTCCGTCGTCATTTTTTCCTTATACATGTAGTCATATTTTATTATAACGGCTTATGTTTACATCTCTCGACGTATTCTGTATACAACAGCTTGTTATGAGTATGATTAATTTTTGAAAGAGGGCATGTAACTTATATATAAAGCATGCATTTCGAAATTGTGTGCTTGTTCTACTGACCTTTTTAGCAAATGCAACCTACCATTGGGTAGTATTTTGGCTGAATTGTGTCATGCATATTGATAGGCCATTGTTTTTTTTTTACGGAACTGAATTTGGAAAGTTTCTTCTACCTGTTTAAATATATATAGGGCTCACGGCGGGTGTGACTTATCAAGAAGGAACGCTTACTTTTCTCGATCCCACTTTTAGAAGTTTCCTATTTTTTGCTCTCTTCACATATTTGTATTGCTTATAGATTCTTTGAGATTGATAAATGTTCGATATGTTTACCTTCTACATAATCAAATCCTTACTGGATAGGCATTTAATCCATGTAGCTATAGTTTATTAATCCTGTAATGAAAATGGTCATTTTTGAAATTCGTGAACTCTACGTAAACTGTCTACGTTAACGATCGATTTGTTTTATCCCTGAGGGACTGATTTAGTATTCTATGTCCCGTTGCCCATTTAATCAAAACTTTTATAGGTAGAGTCCAGATTTTTCTGCCAACAGTTAATATCAGAGGGTTCATTTATGAGATCATATGTATCAAATGTCGTAAAGAGAGCGCACTGATCATCAATCATTCATATCGTTAGTGTTATGAAATTAGTATATAATGCCAAAAGTAAGCTGTAGTAAACTACATAGCAATAAAGGGTGGAAGAAATAAAAAAAGGGTTATTTCAAATAATATATATTTAACTCTACCCATTACACATTCATTGTGAGTCCATATACTATAACCGTGTGACAAAAAATCGCAAAATTCATCATGTTTAGGATGCAATTTATTTCATATTTGAATATCTAATATGGAAAAGGCTTTATGTTAAACATGTTGTTAACTTAAAATTTTAAATCGTCTAATTCATTAGCTTCCAATACAGCAACATACCCTTATGACTTGTATATGGGATTTGCTTGTATATCTCATTTGATTTGATGCGCATGAGTATGCTCCAAGTATGGAGAATTTCAAAAACGCGGCAAACGGTTGGCAAGCTACTGCTGAAACAAAAGGATATGAACAGACTCGTTTAAAGTCATCATTTTACAAGTTTTACGCTTGAAACAATGTTCCTGTCAGCAAATTAAACATGTCGTTAAGTCAAATGTTGACTGGCGTTTTTCATACTAATTATTATGTCATTATATATCCGCTGAATTGTCTTCGTATATTTTCTGTTATTTCCCGATCATGACAAAGAAAATGTCTGGTCTGACCGGTCGGCAGGAGGTGCTCACTGCTCCATGGCACGTGTTCCCACCTCTGACGTTTTTGGAGTTCCATGTTTTATTTCACTTCCGATTCGCATTGGTAAAATTGACTTTGAGCTTGAATACTGTTAGTTATCTGTATCTTTCTAAGGAAAAAATTCTTCAAAATTATATGTCAGTTTTAAATACTTTTAATATCCCAAATGACCAGAGTGAATCTGAATAACCATATTTATATTGGATTCCGAAACGTGATAAAACTCTTCACAAACAAAGATACATAGCAGTATCCAGTTAATGTTCTACCAAGCCTCTTCCTTTACTCCTCACTTAGATATAAACAGTTGTGAAGGAGAAACTTCAAGAGTACTGTGCAACAATATAATCGAAAGTGGTGTAAATCATATGGGGATACTTAAAAATTCCAAAGAACTTTTGGAAAATTTGAAATTGTAAGATTTTACCAAAATCAACAGATTAAAATGACTTTTCAACTGTATACACAACCGTTCAGCACGATAAATTAAAGTCCAAAATTTTTGATATCATTAACAGCTGGTTTATCAATAAAAATTGAACTCGTAAATTTGCTTACCTTATCATTTGTCATTTGCAAAATTATTTTGTTAAAAACATTCTGATTTTACACACAAGTACTCACAAGTTGACGCCAAAAAGTAACTCGAGTTTCGGATTGACAATATCTATTTTTGGAGACCAGGTCCTTGAACAATTTATTGAAATTTCTATGGGTACTAATTGTGCACTGTTATAAGCAGACCTGTTTTGGTATTTATATGAAGCAGAATTTGTCCAAAGTTTTATACATGAAAAGAAGGAAATACTTATTTTGGCATTCAACTCGAAATTAAGATATTGGCGACGTATTGTCATTTAACAATGGTTATTTCTATTCTTACATGTTTGTCGATATGCTATATCCTAGTGAGCGTGAGATAAATGATACCACAGAGTCTAACAATCTGCTCCATATTTGGATATTTAACTTGAAAAGACGTAAATGGTATTCTAACAACCAAGTTCTATGATAAACGTGATGACTTTAACTTCTCTATCGTCAACCTCCATTACTTATGCAACAATATACCGCATAGCGGATTATTTTAGCGGGGTGCTAATTTTTGCTTATTTTGGCGATTTGATAGAAACCTGCTAAAATTTTATCGCTGAAATATTCAGAACTATTTTATGTGTTCATCTGCAATGCGCTGAAACCCTATGTCCCTTAAAATAAATCACGGCAAAATTATTTAGCAGAAAACCTCAATTTTAACACCCGCCAAGAAAACCCGCTATACGGTACCTTCAACACCTGCATTCGGAATTTATATTTCTCAGTAGATTCGATACGCAAGGGCATGCTCTACGTATTTACAATTTCTTAATTAAGTAAATTATTGACAAACAAATTGATGAAACAAGGATATCAACAGTCTCGTTTAAAGTCATTATTTCGTACGTTCTATGGTCGATACAATAATCTTAAGCTTGTCAGCAAATACAATTTATCATTGAGTCAAATGCTGACTGACGATTTCCATACTAATTGTTAGTCTATTATTCACAATGAATTGTCAACGGATTTTCCATTATTTTCCGATCATGACACAAGGAACACACGGCGGTTGTGACCGGTCGGCAGGGAATGCTCACTCCTCCATAGCACCTGATCAAACCTTTGATGGTTTGGTGGTCTAGCTGTGTTTGCTCTATTACTATTCTGTATTGTTTTATGGACTTTAGAGCTTGAATATTGTTCGTGATTTCCATAGATTTAACTCAATATTTAACTTTTTAAATAATCGAACATGCATTTTTAAAAAAAAACTCTTTATTGAATATATGCTTTTTTAACGTCGAAACGTAATTTTTCTGTTGTGTAAATAAAATATATTTATAAAACATTTAAGATTTCAATTTTCTTTTAGATTTCTACAAACCTGAGATTTCTTTTTACTTGAATGTACATATTATCTAAGATAGGTACAGGGTATTGTTGCAGAGGATATTGTTTCAAAACCTTAATAAATGAGAGAGAGAGAGAGTTTGCACAAAAATAGACACCAGGAATATTACTTATACGTATTCTGCGAATAATCTGACTGGATTAAAATAGGTTCAATTCAGAAATAATAGATTTTAGATTTCATTGCCTGAGAACAATGCCTGTATCTGACGTCAAAAATGTACACATCATTGACTATCAAGTGTCAATACATCCGGATGTGTGAAAACGGAAGTTCTACGAATGATTTATCGGGACTTAAATAAAAGAAGCTGACAGCAAGCTCTGAAATAAATGGAAATTCACAACTCAGACACACAAATCCTCCATTTCTAATTTAAATCCCAATTGCAACAATAATTGAATCGAAAATTCACTCTCAAACGATATTTCTTGTTCAAAACCAATTTTGCTTCAAATAATGCGTGATGATTATAAATCTAAAACGGAATTTCTAATTATAGTTAGGTTAACGAAGCTAAAAAAATAAAGTCAAGTCCTTGAATCCTTAGATCTCATGTATTTGGTCATTTCTTACGATACAACGAAGAGAAAGAGAGAGAGAAAAAGAGAAACAGAGAGAGAGAGAGTGTGTGTGTTTGTGTGTTTGTATCAAGTCCATCTGACGGAAGAATTCATGGATTAATCAAAATACCAATATTATGGAAAATATATGTATATTTAAATTTCAAAAAAAATCATGTGTCCCGAATGGTAATTCTATTCATTTTCGAAAGTAAAATGCACCACTTTAAAAGCAAAACTTATGACAATTAAGAGCATGTTTGTTTTCCTTTTGCTCAAAATAATATATGAATTCATGAAAGATAAAACTCAATGCAAATTCAAAATAAAATTAAAGCTTTACACAGGAAAATCGAGCTGTGGAATGTTAAATTGTTTTATGCTTGCATGAGCTTTCAATGGGTTTCGTAATTTTTCAGTAGAAAATTTACGCCTTTCATTAAATATTGGTCTGCAAATTCAAGATGGATGACATTTTCGATTTGCTAAATTATATTGTAAAGCGATAATGAAAGTAAACTTTTACATAACAAATCATTTAAAACTTTACAAAATAAATCAGTGAATGACATGAATAAGTGATGTAAAGTAAATGTGAAAAAGAGTTATCTACCGAAAATATCCACAGACAATACACTTCAATGAATATAACACATACCCCAAGAAACTCGAGAGGTGGGATAAGGTGTCAGGAGGAGTAAGCATCTCCCGTTAATTAGAGACACCCACCCGAAAGAAATTTATCAAAAGCAAGTCTGTTTATGTCAAATACATGAGATAATACTTCCACCTTCGCGTTTTATGGATTCACTCAACAAATGATAATATTTGTTGGATGAACAAGTTCGTCTAAAAATGCGAGGAAGCAATGGTTTTGTCAAATGATTTGATATAAATAAACTCTGCAATGCAGTCGAAGCCTTTGAAAGTCGATTCAATTTTTGTAGACCCATTATCTAGTAAAAAGAATGGCTCGTACATTTTAAATAAAGTTCAATATCACGTGATTTTATGTCCATTCGTGCTCATATGATTGAGATTGATAGGAGTGCATTCTTTTATGCTTTTAATCTAACAATATAAAAATCCATCAGCTCAGGCTTTTCTTCAAAATGATAGATGATGCAGTTCGTACAGTAGTTACAATATAATTGGAATAGCATTTTTCATTTTGATCTTTATGGCAACAAAAGAAATATTGGAAATACGATACCGAATTAAAATCATCCTAACTGATAGCCTTGAACATATTTCTTCTCTGTTGTGTTCTTGGAGACTGACTATATGTGAATACTAGTAATTGTATGAGGCAGCACATGATTAATGTACAGATCTAGTTTTACTTAAATGACCAATCTCTGTCTATAGGGACCACCACGTGTCTGCCTTCATATGGAACCTCAGTGTCAGAAAACGTGTAAAACGACCCGTAATTCCCTAGATACCCAAGTATCCAACAGTCTTCAGACGTATAAGAGTTCAGTCCTTGTCTTTGTAGGAGATTTGTGATCTCCTTTATCTTGTAGCCTACATGGTAAAAAATTAAACGGAATTTGAAAATTGAGAAAAAAATGATCCAAAATAAAAATGCATTCCACTTAAGCCATCTTTAGACAATAAAGTATCCACAAAAATGTTGATTTTCAAATCCAAACTTAAAACGTTTGACTTTATATTAATATTATGTGAGGCATCATGATTTTTGCGTTCCATCTCTCAGAAGAATCAATTTTGAATGTACATTAAAGACTTTAAGGCCTAATTGGTGGCCTATTTCCCTGTACACAATTAAGAGAAGCATCATAGTTCAGTGCATGTTTTATATAAAAAAGTTTATGAGACACCCAATTATTTTTTGTGTAGGTCCTTGTAGTAATTTTTTAATGATTACTTTCGAAGGGAAGTCAAGAATAGTAAGAAATCGATTAAGGAAGAAGTGAAAAAGCTTACAATAGCAAGATTAGGACTTGACTTGATTGGCACTTCTGAAAGCGGATTTTTATTCATTAGTGAAGAATTCTTGCCGTTAACTGATTTTTATCCGGTAACATTTTCTGTACACCACCAGGGATTAAATGATTAAATAAATCTATCAAAGAGTTTACTTTATATAAATGTCTGGACTCCACATTTTCTTCCTTTAGAGAAAAGTTGATTTTATATTTACATAATTATATGCGTAACTGGCATTGTCTTTATTTTCTCAACTGATTTAGCATGTTCAGATGGCTGTAATATAAAGTTAACGAACAGTTATCATGCTCACAAGTCAAAAATACTATGCAGAAGGAAGCCTCTGAGAAAAAATAAATTACAAGTGGGATCAGGTTCCATGGTAGGGTAAGCATTCCATTTTGAACTATCTCAACCGCTGTGAGATTTTTCTCGATCGGTAAGACGGAGAAATTCTCTCAGCAACATGTTAATCAGTAGAATGCTGCGGGTTAAAAACGTGGAAGATAAATAAACATATGTAATAGATATAGGAAAAACTTGGATGCATAGGGTTTTTTTATCTTCCAAGTTTTTTTTCTTTTTTTATTACATAGTGTATGTTTATTTATCTTATATGGTAAAATAAAAGTGGAAATATTTTCATTGGTTCGGACCTCCACCTTTCTCCTTTGCTGGTCGTGATAACTTTTATTTTCGATTGCACATTCCTCCGGTTCAATTTTCAGTTCGATTGCAGCTTCTGCAAATCTACTTAATTGTTGCTTAGGCCACACCAATAAAAAATTTTGTTCTTCGGACCCGCGCGCTCGTATTTAAACAAAACTATACATATAATACTAATTTAAAATCCCCGCACCATGGGCATTCTGTGCTGTTTTCTGTTCCATTTTCGCTCTATTTATCGTACTTTTAATCTACTTACTCTGCAAATCAGAAAACATATAATTCTCCGCTCAAATTTTTTCTCGCCCCGCCTAAAAATTTTGCCTACAATAAAGTAATAATAAAATATTATTTAACCGCTAGCCCGCTCGTACTTTTTTTCATCAAATGTCCGACGAACAAGAAATTAAATTGGTGAGGCCTTACGATAAATTGAATGCCACTTTCCTTAAAAAAAATCTCGGAACTGAGGAACAGATTTAAGACGAATCAGTTCCGCCGCCATTTTGTCCAAATTGTGCCTAGATTTTTGTCACATGGTGATAAAAGTCACATGACACATTTACTTAGTGCAGATATCCCGGAAACGAGGTATTAAGATAATTTAATATGTAGGTATAAGGTAAGTTCACAATAAAGAGTTCTCAGGTGGAACAAAACCTTAAATTGTGTGGTAAAGATGTCATCCTTCTTTTACTTTCATAAATATACAAAACTTGCTTTCAATAACTTCTCCAGTCAAATCTAAATATGACAAAAATTTGCAAGACATTTTGTTATATTTTGTACCTAGTTCAATTTATGAATGAAAATAATGTTGTGCATTGACAGAACGTTATTTATCTAAATATAGTATTTAAAGGCCACAGCATATACCCTGTACTTTATTTTTTATGTAGAATCTGTAGATAAATTCTGACACATATTAGTACAAACACTGGTTTGGTAATAAAACAGGAAGCATAGTTGTGTTTAACCTGTTTGGTTTCCAAGACCAACTCAACGCCAATACTTGGATAAAGTGGTACACTTGCCTGTAAAATATCTAGATGCATTTTTCTCGTTAGAAGGATTTCAAACAAGATATGTTTGTGAAACACTGATGCCCCCGTAGGCAGCTCTAAATTTTTGGTATTCTAAGGAAGGTCTTGTTACAAGGAAAACACTTCTGAAATATGAGAGCCCTTAGGTTCTAAATGTTATGACCAAGGTTAAAGTCGGTCAAGGTCTCTTTAAATGAGCATAAAAAATATGCATTAATATTTACATTCGCTGTGTTTTTCTACTAAGCCAACTGTGAAATTGATTTGAAAATCATTTTTGTGTATATTCATGCGTAGAAATATACATGGAGAAAAGTGCGTTACCGTGACGTCACAATAGAGCTACAGCGACGTTAGAAAAAGTATAACAATATAGGGCAGCGAGAAATTCAAATATTGAGTATATTTTCGGTGCTACCGTACATGTAAAATGTAAATATAAGGTATGTTTTTAAGTTTAGTGTGAATTATTGGTGTTAGAATCACACAGACTTGTCACGTAGGCATATTAGCGCGCTTCATGAAATATGCCTACGTGAAAAGTCTGTGTGATTCACACACCAATAGCATACACAAAACTTGAAAACATTCCTTAAATAATTCTTTGCACTTTAAACATGTTAAACAATGTTAAATATTAACTTTTCAAAGTGTTGAAATCTAAAATTGATTCGATTCCAATGCGAAACAAAGAAACGATCTTAGCTCTTTGTGCAGTTGTGTGCTTTTCTTATATAAAAAAACCACACAGACACAGATTCGCGATGATCTTTTTTTTAATGTACATGTATGTACTTTTTGGCAATTTCTCGTTTATTTGTTTCAGTCTTCGATACACTATTTCAGAGATATCTATTGAGTAGTCTTCTGATTAGCTATTTTAAAATTGATAAAAAAGCTGTAACCAATAAACTAGGGCACAAGTTAAGACAAAGTGCTTCTCGATGACAGAAGATCACTTTCAGGATGTAAAGATTAATTTTTTTTGACAGACAGACGGACAGTGGAAATTTAAGGATACCTTAGTCCCCTTCAGTTTCACCGTACGGGAATAATAAAAACTTTCAAGATTGAAGCAACATAGAATAGCTCAACATCTGAAAATTGAACCAACAACCCCGGTATAATGTTATTAGCTCACAGTACTGACCTGTAAAATACATTGGTTGTGAAAACACTGTCTTAGAACGATCGATGGAATTGCAAACAAAGTTTTCTTTTATTTATTAGTTATTTTGGACGACTACATAGTTGAATACAATAATTATTTTCTGACATGGACTAAAATACAGTCCTTTTGCTTTGAATGTAAACATTCTTGTAACTGGGAAGCTGTTTCACAGAGAATTAGTTCATAACATATGTAGGTCAGCAGAAATCCATCAATCACTTGTCCAGGTTATCTTCAAACATCAAAATAATGTTGATTTTTGATATGAAAACAGACTTGACACTTCTATGAAACTCCAGCTTGTCAAAACAGATTATTCAAAACTAAATATCAATTTTTGGACATGTACTCTTGAAAACATGTGGGTTGTTTTTGACACTTGCTTGAAAACGTTTAGTCTGTTGTGAAATAGTAGTGCGGCGAGAAAAGTGATTTCAATAAAAAAAAATTTATACAGTTAATGATTCAGAAAGTAATTTAAACATGCTACGCTTTCGAAATAAAAAGAAACTAATACTGTTAAGCAGCGAGTTCAATAGAAATCTTTACAAAGGAACCAGACTTATAAGCAAATGATCAGCTCAAAAATGGAAATATTCGTTGGAAAAGAAATTAAGCTTCAAATGCAGCATCAGACTTTTTAAATAAATCGTATGAAAAGAGCACTTAAGCAGTTTTTGTATAAAATGAAATTTATCATGACACAATAGAATGACACCAATAGTGATACCATTAGCAATAAAATTAACATTTAACCTTATCTTATAGAAATACATAAATATTAAAATATAATCACCAAGTCTGTCTACAATATTGCTATTAAATGTTTCTACTCTTGGTTTGATGAATTCCCAAGGGACCTTCAACAATCTTACTTAAAAAGGACATTGAAGTTTTAGTCCTCAATCAATTTATAGATCAGTTGGTCAACCAATCCATCCATTATTCAATCAATCAATCTTTATTCAATCAATCAATCAATAAATCAGTAATACAATATGTTGTAGAATTGTCCCTGTCCACGTGCTTATGTTGATCGGTATGATTGGTCTCCCCTTCACCACGCTATTAGTTCCCGCCTGTACCGAGTTTGGAGAACTCTTGGTAAATCTAATGTTGATGGGATGGTGTATGGGTTGTATAGACTGTGTTGCTAACCTCAGAATGATTTTGAGATTTGGAACAAATGTCTCTCCATTTCTGCAGGTAGGACTTACAGATTTGTTTAGTTTGCTTTTTTTCTGTTAACTATCCCATTCAGAGCTTAGAAGATATCTTGCAAAGAAGAAAATATTTTTTTGATATGGTTTAACGAGGAAACCGAAGTTTCTTATGTTTTAATGCAATTATATTATTAGGCAATGCACTTCAGTTATGGTCTTGGAGCATTCATTAGTCCCATGATAGCTGCTCCATTTACCCTTGATATTGATTGCTCTCAGTCATCTCATGATAAATCAACAAAAGACATTGAAACAACATCGAATGTAAGCCAACCACCAGTATCAACGCAACCGGCAGTGTCACGTGCTCAACATCTTAGCCATTCAGAAAGAGCTTTCTTCATTCTGGCTAGTATCCAAGTAAGAACGACAACTTAGTTACAGTACAAACTTTTATTTTAAATAAAACCAAAGCATTAGTCGAAGAAATTAATTGCAGTTCCTTTAAACTGGTAATCGATCACATGACCTGTTTACATACAACATTTTTAATTTTAATGATATTTCAGTATTAAAAAATTTCAAGACATAATTTTTTTATTCACTGAAAATATTTTCAATGATGGCTATGCGGACTTCACTAAATCGATAAACGTATGAATTGAACTTTAAAACGTATTATCCAAAAGCGTGCTTAATAGGACCAGGCGTTGATGCATTATGATTTTTATTGATATTAATATACAATCTGTTGATCTGTTAATGGTTTAATATTTCTTTTTTCTGACTTGGCGTTTTTGACAGTTTTTCTTTACAGCTGTTGTAATAGTGGTGATTATTTTGGAGAAGAAGCATATTATATCATCCGGAGCCACGGTGTCTCAGTCAGTCAGCATGGCGTCCGTTCGTTCTGATTCATCAGATCAAAGTAAGGAAGATTGAAAAGCACAGTACACAAAACATTTAAAACAAATATGATTAATCCAATAACTTTTGATAGAGAAAACACATTTAACAAATTGGTTTTGTTCTTCAGTTCTATTGAAATAAAGTAGACATAACAAACATTGAACATACAATATTGAAAGTATAAACAGAAACAATTGAAACAAAATTTATTCGAACACAGATTTACTGCCTAAGTTATGAAAAGGGTAAATGCAAGCATTGAATGAACACAAGCAATACACTGCTTACATGCACAAAAAGAAATTAATCTGCAATAGAACTTATACATTTTTTGTAACACACTTAAATTGTTCAGCTGAAGTCACTTGCTTAATAGGCTAATGAAACTATAGATAAACTATGAACAAATATAAAATTTAAAGTATACATAAGAAGACATTAATGGAATCCTTGTATTTTTCTGGAGTGTAAGACCCAAGTGTATCTTTATATGGCTTTATACGTTTTTGAAGAGTGTGTCCTGTTTGTATTTTTCAAGCCTACATGTATGCAAAAGTCAAAGATAAAAGCAAAATGTTACTAAAGGCAGAGAGTCTTAAACTGTTTATAAAATGGTACATGTTTCTGATACGTTGGTTAATTCTATAGCTTATTTTTGGTATACCTTATTAGATATGAGGGATGTAAGTGGACAAACCTACTGCTTCTGCTGTGGAACAAGAGAAATCGTGATAATTATTCTAATTACTTCAGTATCCCTGTTCTTCTACGACGGATTGCAGGTGTGGAACAACTCTGGGAATAAATAATTATTCGAAAAAAAATCAGCTGTTTTACATCGATAAAAACCTAACTATTCCATACATTGTTTCTACACTATATTTTCATTTGATTAAAATGTTTTAATGTCTTAACAGTCCTCCTATGCTGACTATATATATTCATTTGCCGTAAAAAATGTGAAAGGTCTTCATAAAGGAGAGGGAGCGTACCTGAACGCTTGTTTCTGGGTAAGTGTGTGTGGTGATACGGTGTCTTCTACCTATTCCCACTTTTTAAAAATCTCAATTCCACCTATTCCCACTTGCAAATAACAATAGATGTTTTGATATAGTAATTATGTTTTTACAGTAATTAAACTAATCAGTTAGAGTGTGTGTATATTTGAAAACATTTATTTCCTGGCCATCCAAATAACTACATGGATGTGTCTGCCAAATTAATATTCGGTTAGATATTCCGAAACTAGAATTTTCTACTTTAAACATTATGAAAGAAAATTAAATTATATAATTATTTTGATACCATTTTGTAAAATTGATTTGTCTATTTCCTCCTAGTACCTATTTGAGTTATTTACCTTTCCACGCCATTATGGTCGGTGTTTAATTTTAACAATTAAAATTTCTAAAATGATTCAGAGTTTTAGAATGTTAATATAATTGTTCAAATTTTTAAATTTCAACAACGCATACTGATAAGGTACATATTGAAATCTAATATTTTAGTTAAAAAATCTAACTTTCCAAATTTCAAAACAGGTTTTATTATTTGAATGTTTTACAATTTTGCGCAATTCAAATTTCCAAAAACGATTTTTGTTTTTTGAAAATTTAAGTTTTTAATCTACGGTTTGTTCAGAAAGTTTACGCTTAACTATCCAAATTTCAGTAACATATTTTGTCTTTTAATTACTTAAAATTTTGTTCAAACTTCTATATTTCAGCTTTCAAACGTTTTATATTTTTAGAAATTTAGAACTTTGATTCAAACACTCAAATTTTAAATATTCTTAAACATTTTTTACATTTTGAGTGTTAGTCTTTTACTTAAAATACCGAAACCATTTCAAAACGACTTCTGGTCAAGCAAAAGATTTTTTACATAGTAAAATATTTTACTGATATTCAAAATTCAAATCGGGTTTGGAAATTTGATATTTTGGATATTTCTATTTTTAAGTAAAATTTAAAAAAAAATTAAGGTGTTTTGGTTACTTGAAATTTGAATGTTTGAATCAAAATATAAAATTTCAAAAAACTCAAACAGTTTATAAGTTCGAAGTAAATTTTAAATAATTGAAAGACGGAAAATGATACCAAATTTTAGATAGTTAAGCGTAAACTTCGTGATCAAATGGTAGATTAAAAACTCAAAAGTTTTAGATACGAAAATCGTTTTTAGGTAATTTGAATTTTAAATAGTCAAGGCAAACATCTAGAAAATTCAAATTTCAAACTGCTTGGAAATTTCATAATTTAGATTTTTAGACTAAATTATCAAATTTCAATATACCAAATCAGTTTGAGTTTTTAAAATTTAGAAACTTGAAATATGATATTAACATTTAAAACTCTTAACCATTTTTAGAAATTTGAATTGTTAAGTGTTACACGGACCCAAAATGGGTCCGGATCTGGCGTCTGTTAACCATACCAATAAACTGTTATGAAGGCGCTCAGTTTACTATAAAAATTCATTATTTATATGACATTAAAATTTCTGTCGACAGAAATGTTGATTAATTACACCAAAGCAAACTAAATATCAATATCAACAATATCTTGATTTGGTTATTGTTTCAGTAAAATAACTGTACCCGTCCATGTCGACAGAATTAATTATATAGCGCATTTTTGAATTTGTTAGCATGACCAGGTGCTATTATACGACTGAAGACGTCCAAAAATAAAAAAATTCTATGCTTAGATATTCACTTATATGATTCACAGGGAACCTTTGCCCTAGGTCGACTGATCGCCATTCCATGTGCCACAAGACTGACTGCTACCTTTATGCTCACCTGTAATTTAGTGAGTATTGATTCATGTTGCTTTGGCCTGCCACGTGGTTCTTCCTTCTCTTCTTTTTTTAAAATTTATTATCTTCTCTTGGTCTTTGTTTGCGTTTTGAAAATAAAGTGTTTTATACATCAATACCTTTTTATTTTCCAGAGTTGATATATTCCAGAGAGAAAGCACTAAATGTAAAAAGTAACCAAAATCTAGACACCTTTGAAGTAGATTTATTGTATTTTGACAAGATGTGTGCAACCATTTAATAGGCAAAACAGCCCTAGAAGAGATATAATAAATAATTCGATTTTAAATTGAATTGTACACGGTGCATTATGTCTTAAAAACATATTTTCTCGTTTTGGAAGCGATTGATGATAAAACTGGAATATACACAGCTGTACTGTAGTATAATTAAAAATCGATATGATTCCATTTGTGGCAAATTGTTATTGTACCTTTTACTCATACCAAAAAGCAATATTATGCCTGGCCAAATTGTTTTTCTTAAGTTTAATCACTTCAATTATTGTCTCATAACATAATAATGGTACATGTAATATTCAGATCGATTATCTGCGTTAAAAGATACCATTCCTTCCTTACAACCATTTAAATTGTATTTTTCTGCTGCTTATAAATATTTCCTGCCTATTCCCCTTCATAATGCATAAATTTTGATTGTTATTTGATTATTTATGAACATTATCATACTTAAAAAAATATTTACTGTATGTTTAATAATTTTGTCTAATTCACTCAAACAACAGGCAAAGAAATAATACAATACCCTACCTGATGAATTAATTTTACATTTAATTAACTTAAACAACGTCAAATGGTGATGGTGAAAATGTAAGATGTAGGAATGCATTGATTTTATGTTATTTGGATAGAAACGATTTTCTATATACATATGCATATCCAAGCATGGCGACTTTCAAAAATAAAATTCATACTCAAGTTATTAATTTTTTCCCATACAAACCATCAGAATATATAGCATTATAATTCATATCATAAAAAGTACTTTTGTTTCTCTATATGGCATCATCTTTAGAATATATTTTAATTTTTAGGGTGGATGTATTCTCGCCCTTTTATTCACATTGATATTTCGAGGGAACCATGTGATAGCATATTTCGGCACATGCGTATTTGGACTCTTTCTTAGCAGTATGTCACCAACTATTATGTCACTTACCGAACTATTTATTGACATCAATGGTGAGCCCGAATTAAAGTATTTATTCAATTCAAAGCTAAATTTCATCCTGTCAATATCTTAAAATGGAGTTTTATGAAGAGACTTACTTTTACAATTGACAGCTGACTTTTACAATTTAAACATAGACAAACTCCAATCACTAAAATGTAAAAGTCAGCTGTCAAATGTAAAAGTAAGTCTCTTCATATAATTCCAATAATAACACATTACAGAACGACGATTTCATTCTGAAAAAAAAATGAATTCTTTCTAGTTTGTAGATTATGAATTTCATTTCGAAAAAAAATCATGTTAAACGAATTTTTCTCGAAAGATATTCCTCAACACGCATTTTAGAAAAGTGAAGTGTTTTTGATTTGATTATTGTCAGCTCCTATAGCCTCCTGCCTGGTAGTTAGTGCGGCCCTGGGTGAAACACTGTGTCCAGTTATTGTGGGCAACGTAAGTAATTTATGCAACTTCTAAATAACAAAGCATTATCTTTTACTACTGAAACAGCAACGAAATCTTTTTTTGTTCGAATTTAACATGCTTGCATTTTGTGTCGGGATTATAGAGTTCTTCAATATCTTTTAAGCACCCTTATGTTTCCAGCCATCAAGGCGCTTGTCTTGTATACAGATAATAAAGTTTATTTTACATTAGACGAGAAACAATATGTCATGCACGGTGTTATTTGCTAATAAACAGAACTGGCAGCTCCATTTTATTGTATGGATTGCTTTATTGTACTCAACTGCATTCTTAAGTCCCGGAGATTTTCCTTTCAGTCAATTTATAAAAAGAACTATCCGAGAATCATCTTGCATTGTATTTGGGTTTTCTTTTTTGCATTGATTGCAGAGATATTGCATTGCTAACAAAGCAAAGAAAGTCTGTTGGAGAGTGACATGAATAAAAAGTAGACTTTCTTTAGGAATTGTTTACTGGTTATTTGAACAAATTGTACATACATGTTCATTGTTTGTATTTTATGCATTTTTTCTGCGAACAAAATGTTATATAAGCTTGCAACTGCATTTTTAAACATTTTTATCATGTATGAAACATTCTAAAGACCTAACCAGATTTTTTCAAACTAGGATAATTTGGGACCGCGAATATATACAATTTTACATTGATAAAAATATCTTTACTGTCATGTTTTTATAACCCCCTTTGCAACAATTTTCAGATTTGACAGATATAGTTTTGAAAAATCCCAACGATTTCCTCTGCCCTGCCTTTTATCTTAAACAATATATGATTTAATTATGTGAAAAGTAATGACATCGATAGCATTTTTATGATAAGGTACAATAGTTTATAAATAATTAATAGTGTCATACGGAATTATTTTGTTCACAGCTGTTTGTAGCCGCTGGTCCGCCAAGTTTCCTTGTATTCTGTTTTGTGATTGCTGTTCTATCAGGACTTCTCTTTGGTGCTCTCTTCTTTTTTGGAAGGAATACTCCAAAATATAGAGGTTTGTAATAAATAGTAACAAATGACGTCCTTTTTTAGCTTTTAAAAGATATTTTAAATAATTATAATTCTTAAGCCATCTTACTTAATCCGTGTAAATGTTAATTATAAATATTTAACATCATACTGGTTTTGATATTAATTTTTAAATATAAAAATAAAAACCATATTATTATGAGTTCAAGTTTTCTATCATAGCACTAAATAAGAAATATAATTTTCAGAAATGTACATTAAAATAAAAACTAGTATACCTCAATTAAATGTTTGAGAAAGAGATATTACCTATAAGTGTGTAATTAATCTTTTTTTTCTGATAATATACAGGTTTGAAGCCTGGATCCTTTATCTGGATAACAAAGTTTGGAAATCCCAAGGAAGAAACAAATCCTTTTAAGCCCATATCAGTCAAATATTACTCCGAAAAGGACGAACATAAAAGGCAATCCCCAGAAGGGGGAACAGAATTTCCAAACAATATCAATGAAAATGAGAAACAATACTGACAACGATGTGTTTCTTTTCTTGAAAAGTATGATAGTTTATATATTGTACAAAGAATGTCAAATGTGTGTATAAGGAACTGTGTTGATGTGTATTTTATCATATCAAACAATAACCCAATGAAGAGGTGACTGAATTGACATGGAGAACTTCAAAATAAGACCTTTCTTTTGTTTGATTTGATATTTTGAATCTAGAATATTTTTGAAGATGACATGTTGTGCGTCTTGAATTTAGAAGTTTACATTGTATATTTGAAGCATAATTGCTATTTGGAGACACTTTTACGTGTCCCAGAATGTCTGCTAAACTTTAGTCATATAAAATGTCATGTAAAATGACTAAATACTATGTCAAAACTTATGTCTTAAATAAAAGATGACATTACCGTTTCCTTTAATCAATATTGTTTGGAAAACTTACCGTTCTGTGAATAATGATGTCAAATTCATATTATATTTAGAATTAATTATAAAAAAAACTTTTTTTTTCTAGCACATATGAAAGAGTAACACAAAATTTCAGTCTTTCTTCTCCGGGAGGATAGGGGAACACAATGCAAGAATAACTAGATTCTTGAAAAGCTTAGATAAATTTGCTAAAATATATCAAAAGAAAAAGAAATTCAATTGATTTTATTTTAAACCCCTTCAAACTTTTTTAACATCACCCATTGCGTGTTTGCAATGGGTTGCATGAATAATTTAATGGCTTTGAAACTTGCACACTCTTTTTGCTCAGGGAACTACCATTTGTGTTTTCATATACATTGTAATTACATAAACCAGCACTTTTCCTGTTATGAACTACATCTAATATCTTTCATTTTCTTGATAACGTAAGTTTTTTGACTTTTTTCATACGCCAAATTTTTATATTTCATGCAAAGGTATTTTGTTCTATTTTTCTTACCTTGCCCGGAAGTTGAAGTAAGTTATTCTGACCCACATTTGCCTGTTGTCATTCTTTGTGTCGTAGGACTGTGGCAGAATAGAAAATTCAATATAAAGAAAATGATTGACGCCATTATAACTTAAAGAAATATGTACTAAGCATTCTCAATATGTGGACAAACGCTTGTCTGGCACATAAGGCTTCAATTTTTAAAGGCCATTCGAAAGACACTCTACTTTTACGTCAAATTTATGTGTAAGTCGCATAAACATGCAGTTAGCAGCTTTAATGAAGGGCATATGGGAAAATAGTCTGCCTTTTTCGATTTTTATATGCTTGAGAATACACTGAAAAATATATTTGAACATTTCAGTCCAAAATCTTATCTCCAGATTTTATTAGATTCATGCTCATGAAAGTAGAAAAGTATTATCTAAGTAACTCTTACTTTGGGGCTTTTATATGTGTAGTGATTGCGGGAAGGCAAACTTTTTGCCTTTTTTCACAATTGACAACTCATATATATTTTTCTCAGCCTTAACAATAAGATCTGTGTACAATACATGGAATGGTATATTTGGGAAATAAAGAACGGAATGGTGTTAATTTTTTTGACTGCAACTACAGTGCCATTGTCTTCTCATTCATACCGGTGAAAAAGAATTACGAATCTCAAATTTACTTATGAATATTTTATTTTAAAATATGATCAACTATTACAGACATGCATTTGGATATTTTGTCTCAATCATGAATATTATTTGAAACGCTTATTCCTTAAACACAGAAGGATCATTCAATCTTCCAGCAAATAACAGTACGTCATTTACTGTATCACGAATAAAAAACAGAAACGGGTGATCGGCTCGAAACTCTGGAGGGATTCGAGCAGATTTGAATTTTATAACGATCCCCATGGCCGCGGAAGCTTCAGTGCCTTCTTCATTGACCTCGACAAAGGCTTTATGGAAAACCTCACTGATGTATGGAACTGGATATTTGTATATGCCAGAAAAATTTGCTCTGTTTGGGTCAAATGCTGACGGCATACCCATTGCTGACAAATAAGACTTCAATTGAAAAGCAGACTCCAGTTTGAATTTTGGCAGATAAACCTTAACTTCTTTCTCTCGTAAGCAGCTAAGTGCATTTCTAAGTACAGTCTCGGTCAAACTCTTTTCCACAGCTTCTAAACCATTCACTTCAGTAGGGAGGAGAATAACCATACTCATTGTTTTGGCCTCGTAGGGAAGTTCAAGGACATCAAACTTCAAGCCTGAAATATGACAAAGTTTATAAGATTCCTTCTGGTACATCATATCCGTCATGAACGTTGCTTTGCCATTTCGAAATTCCATTTTCTTCGTGTGTTCTGCTTTAAATTTACTGTTCCAGATTCCTTTAAAATAAATGGCATTTACAAGAACCATTAATGTTCGTCTGTCTAATGCTCCTGCCGGAATGAGATTTCGGATTTTGTTCTCTGTTTGCTGACTTACCCAGGAATTTATTCTCTCACGTGACATTTCAGATTTAAAAAATCTACAGACTCTACTGATGCATTGAAATATCTTGCACAGCTTTTAAGAAATAATTCTTCTGCTGTAAACCTCGTGGTTTTGTAAATTCTATTTGCTGTTTTCAGTGTATTGTTTTCAGCTGCCGTAGATAGAAACCTTAGATACGTACTGTATGCGGAGTAAAGGTCTTTACCCAGTCTGCCAAAATGGAGAACTTGATTCATTTCCTCGAGAGTTTTTGCTCCTGCTCCTAAATGAACCATTGCAAGGGCAGTAGAAATACTGAACGGCGAGAAGAAGACGTTGGCATCCGATGGTAGCTGCTTCAACAGGCTCAACATAAATTCTCTGTTTGCTTTTGTGAAAGCTTTAGCAGTGTTTGCGTTTTGAAAGGCAGGTTCACTCCCCGTAATTGTATGAAGAGCAGAGTAAATGAGTAAAATTGCAAAACATGCTGAACGTTGTCGATCAAAGGAAGCAGCAAGCATGGTTCAAATGACCTCCTTGATACCAAGTCCTCCCTAAAATTATGAGAAATGATTAAAAGACAATAACGATCATTAATCATGGGCCACATCGCTTACCTGAATTACTTTGACCCAACTTCAGCTTTTCCTGCATTCTCATGTTTTTGCACATAGTTTTTTTGATCGACATTTGTGTCAAAATCCTTTTTACTGGGACTGTAATTTGAACCAAAAAATCTAAAATACAAGGAAGCATTTCACTTTTTTAAGATTCTTCATAACTTTGGTAATATTGAGTAGAAGATTTCAAATAACATTCTCCAAGTAATTAACTTCCCTTACTTATGTAGCAATATACCTTCATCTCCTGCATACGGAGTGTATATACCTCGTTTTAGAAATTTTTCATGCAAAGAGCATGCTCTTGCGTATCGAATCAACTGAGATATGCTAATTGTGTTATAATATACACTCCGTATGCAGGTGATGAAGGTATATTGCTGCAGAAGTAAGGGAAGCTGGCGATAGAAGAGTTAAAGTCATCATGTTTATCATAGAGCTTGATTGTTGAATTACCGTTAACATCTTTTTCAATTAAAATATCAAAGTATGATACAGATGTGTCAGACCCTGTGGTATCTTTTATCCCAAGCTCACCAGGATATATCGTATTGAGGTAGGGATGGTAATGACCATTGTTAATTGACAATACGTCGTCGATATACTAGTATCTAAATGTCGAGTTGAAGGCCACAGCAAGTGTTTTCTTGTTTTCACGCATAAGATTTTGCACAAATTCTGCTTCATATGAATATAAAAATAGGTCCGCTAATAACGGAGCGCAATTGGTACCAATGGGGATTTCAAAAGATTGTTGGAATACCTTGTCTCCAAAAACCACATAGATATTGTCAATTAGAAACTCGAACATCTCTTCGATGTCAACTTCAGAGTACTTGGTGTGCAATCAGAATTTGTTTTAACAAAATAATTTTGCAAATGACCAATGACCAGGTAAGTAAATTAACGTGTTCCATTTTTATTGAAAGCTGTCAATGATACCAAAAAGTCTGGACTTATATTTATCGTGGGGAATGGTTGTGTAGAAAGTTGAAAAGTCGCAAGGTTTTAAGCTGTAGATTTTGGTAAATTATTGTGATTTCAAATATTGACTAAAAAGTTCTTGGGAATTTTTTACTATCCACATCTGATTCACACCACTTCTTGAATATATTGTTGCACAGTACTCTTAAAGGCTTTTCTGTCAATATCTTAGTGAGAAGTAACGAAAGAGGCTTGGTTGAACATTTCCTTGAACCCGCAATGTATCTTTGTTTGTAGGAATTTTGATGAAGTTTCGGAATCCAATATATACATGTATAGGGTAGTTCAAAATCCTTTTGGCTCTGTTGATTATCAAAAAAATTTAAAACAGACATATGATTTTGAAGAATTTCTTCCTTAGAAATGGATGTATGAGTTTAAATTGGATTAGCATTTGTAGAATTAAATCCAAGTTCTTCTAAAAAAGAATTTATATAAGGAGCCTTACAAACGAAGACAATGTTGTTACCTGCTTTGTCGGCAGAGAACAGTACGTACTGATCATGTAATCTAACTAATTCTTTTTTCAATTCTGGATTGATGAAAACAGAAGGATAGATGGTTTTCATAATGCCCCTCAATCTTTTAATACGCGACTTTAACATGAATCTGATACATTTAAACCATTTTGACAAGGTGTCAACGTCTTCTTTTTCA
The DNA here is from genome assembly GCA_003671525.1 of Saccostrea glomerata. Lineage (NCBI taxonomy): Eukaryota > Metazoa > Mollusca > Bivalvia > Ostreida > Ostreidae > Saccostrea > Saccostrea glomerata. The sequence goes on along the minus strand of PRKT01000161.1, from coordinate 85,284 downwards.
TATCTGGCCCATCTTTTGCGTAATTTTCGAATAATGGTTAGATGTTAAAGTCCAACATGCTATATGAACCCTGAATTTTGTATGAAACAAAATGATTGATGATTTGAAACACATTAAGTGTAATGAAAAATGATACTTTCCACAAAAATTTACTATAGACGTCGTTGTAAAAACTCCTAGCAGGGTTATAAATAATTATAACTCGATAACTTTATAACGCGTTTAATTTTAATGGTGTGATTTATTTTCGTAACTTTTATTAATAAACAAAATATATAAATCTGCAGTCTTATTTAAACTGGCGCAAGTTATAGCGTGTATACTTTTAAGTAAAGTAACTCAAAATTAAAGAACAGTGCTGGTATTTTCGTGTCTTGCTTCAATATTTGCATTTTCAGCCAAAGTATATGAATGTCATCGGAAATGAGGATTCAATAATGTATTTTATGTATAAACTTTATGAAATAAATGGGTTTTAGAGAAAACAGTTAAAAATAATAAAGGCCCGTTTTATCAACATTTTACATAGGAAATGCATTGAAAAATTTTAAAACATTGATGTGACAAAATCCATAATGGAATGCTGGCTTGATAGGTAAAAAGGACTTGAATTAAACATGTTCGGTACCGTTAAACCTGTTCAAAAGTTCTTGAAAAATTCTATACGAAAGCCAGAAACGTTGCCAATGTCCCCAATAGGAGTGTTTATTGTTTCTCTAAATACAAAATTTCATTGAAAATAGACCCCCGATTTACAAGAAATCATTTAAAAACGCTATTTTACATAAACATTATTAATCAAGGGAAATAATTCACAATTGGGGTTTAAAAGCCCATTTTGTACTTTAAATAGATCATAGGTATCCAATGATAAAAAAGATGGTTGCTATATGATAAAAGTGATGACTTTAACTTTTCTATCGTCAACTTCCCTTACTTATGCAGCAATATACCGTCATCACCTGCATACGGAGTATATATATCTCAGTTGATTCGATACGCACGAGCGTGCTCTACGTATGAACAATTTCTTAAACGAGGTAAATTATTGACAAGCAAGTTGATGAAAAAAGAATATCAGCAGTCTCGTTTAAAGTCATCATTTCGTAAATTCTATGGTCGATACAATGACCTTGTCAGCAAATACAATTTATAATTGAGTCAAATGCTGACTGACGTTTTTCATACCAATTGTTAGTCCATTATTTATACACTGAATTAACGACGGATTTTTTCCGTTGTTTCCTGATTATGACAAGTAGCACACGGCGGGTGTGACCGGTCGGCAGGGGATGCTCACTCCTCCATGGCACCTGATCCCACCTCTGATGTTTCGGA
>PRKT01000161.1:54255-70535 GCA_003671525.1 Saccostrea glomerata | reverse complement strand
GACGAAGAGAAGATGATGGAGATGATTAATCAAACCATACAACTTCACCAGTCTACCACTTGTATCGCACCAAACATTACTGTGCAGTACTCAAAAGTAGGAATTTCCTGGAAATACTCACTGACTTGTGTTAATTGCCAGTTCAACTCACCCGAGTTTGCCCTATTCCATGAAATTCATCAAGGGGGTCCTGGACGAAAAGCATCAGTATCTAACATGGCCCTGGCATATGCCCTTCAGGACACTTCACTAGGAGCTGAGAAAGTTATAGAATTCCTTAGCTGCAGGGACATCCCACCTCCCACTAAGGCCTCTCTCCAGAAGCTCCTGTTCAAAATAAGTAAAAATATTACAAAGCTAAACAAAGAAGATATGCATCAGAAGATACAGAAAGTGAAACAGATCAACAGGACCCGAGGCCATCCAGAGGATGTCATTAACATCTCAACAGATGCCCGTTACAACAGTAACATCATGTTCAGCCGTAAGACTCCTGGACAGAATGCAAATCAAGCCTTTTCCCTGGCCGTCAAAACCAACACTGATAGAAAATACATACTTGCCTGTGCTCTGCAAAACAAACTCTGCTGGACAGGTGCATGGCTAAGGGGCAATGGACTGGAAGTGTCTTGTCCTGGTGGTCATCTCAAGTGTACGTCCAATCTACCACGGGCAGAACTATTTTCCGAGTACTAGATGGGGAAGGACATCGGCACACAGCTCGCACAACAAGATGTATTAGTTTGGTATGTTACCACAGACGGCGATGCCCAAGGTGCCAAAGGAGTGGATGCTATGGAAAGTAGAGCGCCTTGCTGACCCCGTCCATCTTTGGCAGTCACAGTTTGGTGGCAGCAACCGAGCAGTTTACAGTGATGCAATGTTCCATACAAAGACCAAAGAAAAGAAGAAAGAGCTACAGAGAATATTCAGCAATGATCTAAAGTCAAGATGTGCTTTGTTAGTTAAAGAACTGTTTACCAGATTTAACCGAGACCTACAGAAGATAAGTGATTTCTTACCTAAAGTCCTTGAGGCCACTGTTCTGTGCTATACTGGTGACTGCTCCATGTGCGCAACATATTCTCTTGTATGTGATGGTGGGAGCATTTCCAGCTGGTGGAACTTCAGCCGTAAATTGGCCATATACAGAATCACCACCCTGCAAATGAGTGAAAATGACATTAAGATTGTAACAGAAATTCTTAAAATGAAACTAAGTGTGGAAGCCATCAATGCCATGAAGCTGCTAACTGATACAAATGCCAACGAGTCTTACCATCGTAGTGCCAGATGCAACATGCCCAAAAACATTAAGTTTTCCCGTACAATGGAGGGTCGTCTTCACTCAATGATACATCGACGGAACTTACCTGGAACATCAACCAGACTGAAGTGCGAATCAGGTGGAATACAGTACTTTGAACATGGAAAGCAACAACTATACAGACTTGACCAAAAGTTCCTACACACTCAAGCCTATCACAGAAAGGAGATAGTAAAGAGTAGAAGGAACAGACTATACTGGCCAGGAAAATGGCAGAGCATCACCAGTACCATGAAGAACAAAGAGAAACTTCGGACTACTGCAAAGGTCAACTCGACTATAACTGACACCTGCTGCACGTGACCACCCATATCACAAGAACGGAGGATTACGATACAATCTAAGACTACGTCCTGGAAGAGAGTGACTCAATTAACCATTACGTAACATTAACAATATTTATAAACTTAATTAAACTAACTAATTAACTTTGTGAGGAGTGATGCATGTCTCTCCCAACTTCAGCGGTGTAACATATTAATAAATGTGATAAACTTACCTCGATTGTTAATTGTCATTCATGTTTAACTCAAACCGACACTGTGGGTATGGTGGTGGATGCCCCAGACAGGTGCCCCCAGATTTGCAGGTCTGTCGCTGGTTATTGATGCCCTGCGGCTCCAGAACAATAGTGTTGTGGCATAAATGAGATGCAACAATTGATGCAACCAACTCATGGTAACAGTGATGTAGCATGATACTGAGTCTATGCACATGCATCGTCTGCCACCTGTTCTTTATCGGATACTTGTAGCATACAACACCATACTTGTTGTTGCTGCTTCTAGCCCCCGTCCAGATGCGACACTGACCATTCAATCCAGGGGCAGAGCCCCGAGTCTACCTTGGCAACATACTTAGTAAAAAATGCATTCATGGTTAATCTTTGAGAAATAAAGTGAAAGTTAGCAGACGAAAGTCAGAAAACTACTAGACTGAGGCCAAAACTCAAGTCAATCATATCAGGCCACATCTCATTTGCATAAATTAGGTCAAACAATTAATGTAAAGGAACCCCCCCCCCTTCTTTTTTTCATATTTTTTCTCCAAATATATTTTCAAAATCAGAATTTTATTTAAAATATTGTCATAATTATTCAATATTAATCCCATAGTATACAAAAATGGCCGTAAAGTTGATCAACGTGAGTTTTGAACTTTGACCTGATAGGACATGGACTACCAATTATTTTGCTATACATTTCTTTATAATATAAAAAATCATTAAAAACAAGAGGCCTATGGGCCTTATAGGTCACCTGAGCATTATGCAACAACTTTCCAGTGATTGAATTTGATTCATGTTTTAAGTTTTAAGCCAGATGCTATGGCATTCACAATTTTGAAAGAGGCATCAATTTGATCATCATAACTATACACATAGCAGTTGCTTAGTTTGGTTACTTAATACCCATAGACAAGGCAGAGGAACAAAAAAAAAACATTTCAACTAATCAGTAATATTCAGCAATAATCAGTAGTGCCCCTACTACACATGAACCCCTGACCCTTAGGCCTAGATCCACACATTGCACAATTTTTATGCTCCGCCATGAATATGGCCTGGGCATATAGTGTTTGTCATGTCCATCTTCTGTCCTTCCGTCCTTCCTTCTTCCGTCACACTTTGCATTTAGCTCTGTTCAAAGCTAAGTTTCAAAGAAACTAGAAAACTGACCAGTCAGCAAGGGCCCCGCCATGGGGTAGAATTATAAGGTTGAAACTTACGGAATGATTTAAAAACGTACCAAAAATAAGCAACAGCAACTATATTCTTAAAATTTCAAGATAATTCCTGAATATTCAAAAACCTGTAAATAATATCCTTGTATTTATATTAGGCAGTAAAGAACAGCTTAACACTGAAATGTATATTTAAACAATAATGAAGCTTAATTATGTTATCTAAAATGTCAGCCTTCAATGAATGCAAATATCATGAAGGCGTGACCCTAACTTAAAAACAAACAGCATGCAGTTGCAGACAAAGGTTTTCATTAATCTTTAAGTGACAGATAAAGAAAAGCCTACTAAATTTTCTGCAGCAGGCTAGATAATTAATCCCAAGGGATTAATTGTACCTCTCTCACCATTTTCTTCTGAACCCGTACGAAACAGTCCGGGCGGCTTAGACACGGCTCAGGCACGGATTCCTTCTCCAGAAACCCATGCTTTAACATTTCGTGCTCCTATGTAAAGTATGTATGGAAAGCCGTGCCTAAAAGTGGTCGAGGCACGGACACGGCACAGGATATTGGCCGAAATATTTAAATGAGATCACACGGTTTTACAAAACCCGTGTCAGAAACCCATGCTTGTTTCCATATATGGACTCACGGATTCTGTAAACCCGTGTCTGAAACCCGTGTCCTTTTCCATATATGGAGACACGTTTTTGGAAACCCGTGTCAAAAAAGCCGTGCTGTATACCATATAAGGAGTCACTGGATCTGTGCATTTGTTTAGATCTAGGTCATTGCCTTTAGAGAATCTCCTGATGTAACTGTGGATGCAAAATGGTGACTGCATGAAACCAAACTAACTTCACATTGCTTTACATTAATGCTTAGTTTAAGAATTTCAAAAGTTAAAAATCTTATATGAATGTGTCCATTTACTTTCTGTTATAGATTAAATTTATCAGCTACAATCCATGCTAGTTTTTAATTAAGAGCTAGTAGATTCTAGTAGCTAAGTCTGCACAATATGAGAAAGAATTTACTTATAATAAAACTTTCACTAGCACAGTGATGTCACATAAAATATATACTATAAAGGATTAGTGAAAGTCCAACTTAAGTCGTTCAAATAAACCTTAACTATTTCATCATGTTCATTGTCAACATCGCAATACAGGGAAATCATGAAAATTGAAAAATTGACTTATTTATTCTAGATAACACTTACTGCATTTAGTTCAAAAGTGAAGAAATTATCCCAGACTGACACAAATAGAATTCCAACTGACATCTATTTAGTTAAATATCTTTTAAATAGAGCAAAAAGACACATTGACTTAGCTCATGACCATGAATCCCTCCAATTTAATATTCAAATAAAGGAAGTTATGATTGAGCATGCTCAGTAAAAAGCCGTGAGATATAAATAAATAGTTTAAAGCAAAACCCGCCTGAGTTAAAAACCGTCTCCCTAGGACACGGATTCCCTGCCTCCACACACGTTTCAGTGAGTGAGGATTCCTCACTTTCAGACACGGAAGCCGTGTCCGTGTCTTGGACATGCAGAACCCGTGCAGCTTTTTAAAAACCTGTGCGGATTCCGTGTCTTAGCCGTGCCCAAGCCGTGCCTATTTCACCTCGAACTTTCGTACGGGAAGTTACAATAAGAACTTTTTCAGTATTAATGATCATAGAATGGGAGTTTTATACAACCTAGTGATATCGATCTTAAATTTTGACCTCCTCTGTAAAATTTTCCTACGGGTGATAACTTTTTGAAAAAAATCTAGGATTTTTTAAAATTCTTGTTACAAATTGGAATGAAATTAAGAAGTGTGGTGACGTAAATCAAATGTGGAATGTTTTTAATGCAATTTTTTTCAAAGTCATTGACAAGCATTTACCTTTTAAACAACGGCGGATAAATGTCAGAGGAATGGATAAATGATGAAATTTTAACTGAAATGCACAATCGCGATTATCTACACGAAAAAGCACTACAAACGAAATCAGCGGAGGACTGGGATCTTTATAAGGCCAGCCGATACCGTGTTACTCTCAAGATCAGAGATGCGAAACGGGACTTTGTAGAAGAAGCAATGGATCAATGTACCAATCGACCAAAAGATATGTGGTCTAGAATAAAACAATTTCTACCATCAAAGAAAAATTCTTCAACATGTACACAGTTACAAACGGAGAGTGGAACTTTAACATCTTTTGAATCTATGGCTAACTATTTCAATGATTTTGTCTGTAGCATTGGATATGAAATAGGGAAACAGTTTGATTCCTCTTTACCGGAAGTAGAACAACTTAAACCGCCAGGTTCATTTACAATTCCAGAAATCGTAATTGAATTCATTGCAAATGAAATTGTTAAAATGTCATCTTCGAAAGCCACGGGTATTGATGGTTTGTCTGTAAAACTTTTAAAGATGTCTTTTAATCATATAGGTGATATATTACATTTTATTTTTAATGAATCTATATCAACGTGTACATTTGTTGATGCATGGAAAAGAGCAAGAGTAGTTCCATTGTTCAAAGCGGATGATGAAAATCTAGTAAACAATTACAGACCCGTATCTATTTTGCCAGTCGTTAGCAAAATTATTGAGCGTCATGTTTTTAATTCTTTTTATGAATATTTATCAAAGAACAAACTGATAACTGAAAGTCAATCAGGTTTTCGGCCAGGTCACTCATGTGAAACAGCACTAGACAATCTAACAGATAAATGGTTTAAAAACATGGAGGACGGTAAACTTACTGGAGTTCTGTTTATTGACCTGCGTAAGGCCTTTGATACTGTCAATCATAAATCACAAGCTGAGGTCATTTGGAATCTGTGAAAATACTTTTAAATTTTTTCAATCTTATCTTTTAAATCGTAAGCAAAGTGCCAGCTGGCGAGGTGCTCTGTCTCGAGAAAAAGAAATATCTTTAGGTGTCCCTCAAGGGTCAATTTTAGGACCGTTATTTTTTATCTTATATATCAATGACTACTCAAAATGTCTTAAACACTCGTCAGTCACAATGTACGCAGACGACACCTCGCAGGATGTAAGCGATAAATGCATAGACGTTATAGAGAAAAAACTTCAAGAAGATTTAGAATTAGGAATTCAATGGATGATTAAAAATAAGCTCAGTATAAATCTCCAAAAAACGCAGTGCATGCTTATTGGCACATCCAAAAAGGTTACCAAATTGTAGAAATGGTGATTTTTTTTCCCTTTCTGAAAAGTTCCACTTCCATGAGTACATCGTACCTTAATTTTTCTTGGCATTATAGACTTCTTGAACTCTGAAATATTAAATATTTCATTGAACTGCGTATTTATTATTTATTTGAACATGTTTAAAATCCACCTATTAACTCTCTTTTTTTCAATAGTGCATAAGTACAGTGTAATTTTACTAATTTATCAAATAAAACCACGTACCATTTGTTTGTTTTTTGATTTTATTTTATTTTTATTTATCATCTTGCTTTTTGTTGAATTTATAAATTCAATTATTTTTTTTTCTGTTTTAAAATATTTTTTTTTAAATTCATTGAAGCATTCTATTTTTTAAATTCCTGTGTCAAAAAAATAACTTCTGGTAATACACTCTATCATTGTATTTGTTTACACAAAATCATTAAAGAAGGCGACAATATAAGTTAAAAGAAATTAATAAGGCATTATTTAATAATAAAGAAATTCCCCATGGGGCACCCCATATTGAAGCTATGAAGAGTTGTTCCCCGTAAGATATCCTTGGATACTGTAAACAAACACAGTAAGCCAAGCTAGCGATTTTCGTCAGCTTCGCTGACGGCGTCAGTTCTTTAATGAATTTCAAAACATGTGTGGGGTTATTCTAAAAGCGCTCCTTAGCGCGGGGGTTTATGAAGATACTATGCATATTAATTTGAAGAGGATTAAATTCTGAATCGATCTAATCTTGTAAAACATATGCAACCTGTTCTAGAAAAGGGTGAAAATTTTGTCTGAAAACTACTTACTTTATGAACTCTTCTATCATGGTAATATTTGTATCTGTAATGGATTATTTGGTATCATTTTGTTCTGTAAATTCTCCAGCGTCTGTTTTTATAAAAGAAAATTCTGACGCACCTTTGTTGTACTGGAAACAGCGGAATGAAAAAGCGCGACAATTACTACCTACTATATTTCAGGTGTATGTTTTGCATTCAAACGCATTTTCAATTTTGATGTAAATAAAATTATAAGAGAGATAAATAAAATTAATAAAATATATTTAACAAAGTTTAATAATTTTTTTCATATCTTTATACTTGAAATAATTATTGAGAGCGAAAAACAGTAAAATATGGGATTTGAAAAAGCATTGTTTTGGTAAGAGTCACATAGCGTTTTTATTAGCTTAACCACTGCAGATAAAGAGGTGCAGATTTTTCATGTGTTTATAGGAAAATTATTTTTATTGAATAGTGAAAAGAAAATATTTGACTAAAGGTGCCCTTTAAGCGTTGGTGCATCCAGATTCTATTGCATTTTTGCGTCTTCATTAAAAGAATATGCAGAAAGTATAATATCAATTTAAGTTCAAATTCACAAAACATAATTCCATGAACTTGTAAACCAAGCCCATTATCGGATTTTTACGATTTTAGAAAGGGGTGGGGGTATGAACATTATGGCAGTTTTAACAATCCCACGGCCACCAAACGGGACCTCACAAGCTCCACTATCACCCCTGTTGTTAGAGTATGTCATGTCGCAGGTTGAATTACTCAGGGCTACTGTGTTTAGTCAATGGAGACAACTTTGTCCCTGCGACACCGTAACAACCATACTAAATCCTTAATTGAGAATATCGATAAAGGAGATCTGAAATACCCAGTACATTTTCTAGTACTTTTAGAAAAGAGAAATTTCATGCAAACAGGTCCCATATTCATGTAACACGTCATGTAAGCTTTGTAAAGCTTCATCTTTGCATAATACATTGGTGCTTTTTTATTTTTAGTTTGTTAACTATCCTAATTTGACGTAGCTAGCTGAATTTTAACTTGAAAGTCGAAAGAAAGTAGTATTGAGACAATATAAAAAAGCTAGACTTACAAATTCATTTATCAGATCTCTAACTGTAATGTAACAAAACTATAAAATCCCAAATCCGATTGCCACAACCTAAATGGTCTCATTTAATGAAGAAAAAAAAACAAGCTAATTCAGAGAATCTGCGTCTCCCACTTATAGAGAAAAAAGAAAAGCATGCGCAGATCTAGGGATGCATCTCAAGAAAGTTATGGAAAAATTTAGTTGTGAAATCTCAAAAGTTTCTTTAAATATTGAATGGAAATGAAAGTTTTACACACAGTCACAAAAAAAATAAATAGGGGTCTTCCTTCGCACTAGAAAGTTTTCGATGGACCTAAATTTAGCAAAAGTTACCTCCCGTTGGTCGCCATATTGGAGGTCGACTCGGCGAATTTTCCTCTTTGTCTTACCAAGTTTAAGAGAATATAGCAGAAATATTTGGTGGAAAATCTTTATTAAATATTTTTTTTTTAAATAAAGGAGGCTTCCAAAAATTTATATACTTCAGAAAAATAATGATTCCTAATTCAAAATCGCAATTATAAAAATTTAAAATTGGTTGAACAATGAAGGAATATGAGCATTTGGACCGGAGGAAACTTTTGCTAAATTTAGGTCAAGTGAAAACTATCTATAAGTAGCTGTATAAAATTTCCTTTAAAAAGCTTAAAGGCTTATCGAAATATTGCGCGGAAACAAAGTTTTAGTAAATTTGTAGATAAATCAGACAGAATTTTGAATTTATTACCTTGACCTTTTGACTTCCAAATGAAGAGGAGTCGTCCATAGGCCATAATGAGTTGTGTAAACTTTCACTGCAAAATCTCAAAGGCTTCTAGAGATATTGCAGGGAAATGAAAGTGTTGTAGACAGACAGAACTACAGTGACGAGTTTAGAAATGTGGATGGTTCTTAGAATTTTTTCTCCTTAGAACTGGAATATGAAAAAGACTTGGAAAATATTAGTTACATTTCAATGAAAAAACAAATATAGACAAATCACATTCAATAAAGGTTTACAGGAGAAAACATTTTTCAGAATATGTTAACATGGTGCTAAAAGTATAATATAATCTTAAGAAAAAGATACCAAGCCAGGTGAATTTTATTAGGAAAAACTAAATGGTAAAAATCAGCCTATGTGATATTGCTAATTTTTTGACATTTTGATCTTCCTTTTAAAATTAACCTGGCTTGATATATTTTTCTAAGGTTTAAATTACACTTTCAGCGCAAAAATAACTTATTCTGAAATTTATTTTCACCTGTAAACCTTTACTGAATGTGATTTGTCTATTTTTATTTTTTTAATTGAAGTATTACTAATATTTTCCAAGTCTATTTCATTTTCCAGTTCTTTTGAGAAAAAAATCAAAGAACTATTAACTTTTCTAAACTTGTGACATGATATTAAATCTTTTCAAAGAAAAAAATTGTTTGTATCATCTGTCCTTAAACCAACGGAATGACAGACAGACCGAAATCAATAGCGAGTGCAGCGAGGCGGCGCGAAGCGCCGCTCGCGTAGCGAGCTCCACACACACAAGAACCTCTGATTCTGGGGCTTTAAAATTCACAATTTTGGAAGAGGCACACTTTCTCATTATAACTACGCACTTAGTTTATTTAATACCTAGGAGTATAGAAGAAGATTTTCAAAGAATTCATGTATTTTCACAAGCCTTGCTATAGCACTGCAATTAACTCCTACCCTGCATATTTCCATTTCCCTTTGAGAAACAGGTAAACAATGGCCTTTTTACACCCTTTCTACCATGCACTTAATAGCAAAATTCCCATTATTCATCATTTTATAATTTTTTTTCAGACCCTTTCCTTTCCATCTATGCCCTAAAATAACCCCATTCCATTCCCATATACACCCCCAAGATTTATTAAGAAAAAACCTCTATTTTTAATCTGGAACTCTTTGCATGGTCAATGATCAATTATACCTTTTTTGACCCCCACCCTACCCGTGAGGGTCATGATTTGACACACTTGAATTTACACTACCTGAGGATGTTTCCCCATAAGTTTCATCTTTACTGGCACAGTGGTTGTTGAGAAGAAGGTTCTAAAAACATGCCACCAAATTTTCATTAATTCCAAATTATCTCCCCTTGCATGAGGGTGTGGACCTTCATTTGAACATCTGAATCCCCTTCACCCAATTGCAAGGATGCTTTGTATCAAGTTTGGTTGAAATTGGCCTAGCAGTTCTTGAGAAGAAGTCAAACATGTGAAAAATTTATAGACAGACGGACAGACAGCTAGACCGACAGACGGACGCTGGACAAAATGTGATCAGAAAAGCTCACCTGAAGGCTTAGGTGAGCTCAAAACTGAAAATGCTTTACTTGAGCATGTTTGTATGTAAACATGACTATTCATGCTTGTTATTTGGAAGAATATTTTATAATTTATATGTACAGTTGAACCTTGGGATATGTGTCTTTCTAAATTTTATAATGCATCTGTTTGCATACATATTTCATGGAATCAAGTCCTAAGCAAAATTAATGCATTGTTCATGTGGGACACAAGCAGAAAGTAATCACTCTAATCATCAATATATTTTTTTTATTTTCCTAAAATTTGTCTATTTTTACCTGATAAACATATGTCTTTCTGCTTCTCTGTTTTTGCCATCCAGCATCTACAGCAACAACTACTCCATTTTTGTTAATCTAACTCTGAAAAATAGTTAAATAACAGATATCAGTTATTAACCTGTGAACCTGTCTCCTTTAGAACACCCCCCTAATGAGCATAACAAGCTGCATAATTATCAACACAAATTATAGTCTGTACATGCATGATTAAAACTTATATTTATCAGTATATTTCTATTAACTTGATCTGAAGATCAATTGTCAATTGTCCTAGATATCTGTAGAAGTTCGGGCTTTACCAGACATATGATTTTGAAGAATTTCTTCCTTAGAAATGGATGTATGAGTTTAAATTGGATTAGCATTTGTAGAATTAAATCCAAGTTCTTCTAAAAAAGAATTTATATAAGGAGCCTTACAAACGAAGACAATGTTGTTACCTGCTTTGTCGGCAGAGAACAGTACGTACTGATCATGTAATCTAACTAATTCTTTTTTCAATTCTGGATTGATGAAAACAGAAGGATAGATGGTTTTCATAATGCCCCTCAATCTTTTAATACGCGACTTTAACATGAATCTGATACATTTAAACCATTTTGACAAGGTGTCAACGTCTTCTTTTTCATATCTGGCCCATCTTTTGCGTAATTTTCGAATAATGGTTAGATGTTAAAGTCCAACATGCTATATGAACCCTGAATTTTGTATGAAACAAAATGATTGATGATTTGAAACACATTAAGTGTAATGAAAAATGATACTTTCCACAAAAATTTACTATAGACGTCGTTGTAAAAACTCCTAGCAGGGTTATAAATAATTATAACTCGATAACTTTATAACGCGTTTAATTTTAATGGTGTGATTTATTTTCGTAACTTTTATTAATAAACAAAATATATAAATCTGCAGTCTTATTTAAACTGGCGCAAGTTATAGCGTGTATACTTTTAAGTAAAGTAACTCAAAATTAAAGAACAGTGCTGGTATTTTCGTGTCTTGCTTCAATATTTGCATTTTCAGCCAAAGTATATGAATGTCATCGGAAATGAGGATTCAATAATGTATTTTATGTATAAACTTTATGAAATAAATGGGTTTTAGAGAAAACAGTTAAAAATAATAAAGGCCCGTTTTATCAACATTTTACATAGGAAATGCATTGAAAAATTTTAAAACATTGATGTGACAAAATCCATAATGGAATGCTGGCTTGATAGGTAAAAAGGACTTGAATTAAACATGTTCGGTACCGTTAAACCTGTTCAAAAGTTCTTGAAAAATTCTATACGAAAGCCAGAAACGTTGCCAATGTCCCCAATAGGAGTGTTTATTGTTTCTCTAAATACAAAATTTCATTGAAAATAGACCCCCGATTTACAAGAAATCATTTAAAAACGCTATTTTACATAAACATTATTAATCAAGGGAAATAATTCACAATTGGGGTTTAAAAGCCCATTTTGTACTTTAAATAGATCATAGGTATCCAATGATAAAAAAGATGGTTGCTATATGATAACCGAAATATGCTATCACATGGTTCCCTCGAAATATCAATGTGAATAAAAGGGCGAGAATACATCCACCCTAAAAATTAAAATATATTCTAAAGATGATGCGATATAGAGAAACAAAAGTACTTTTTATGATATGAATTATAATGCTATATATTCTGATGGTTTGTATGGGAAAAAATTAATAACTTGAGTATGAATTTTATTTTTGAAAGTCGCCATGCTTGGATATGCATATGTATATAGAAAATTGTTTCTATCCAAATAACATAAAATCAATGCATTCCTACATCTTACATTTTCACCATCACCAATTGACGTTGTTTAAGTTAATTAAATGTAAAATTTATTCATCAGGTAGGGTATTGTATTATTTCTTTGTCTGTTGTTTGAGTGAATTAGACAAAATTATAAAACATACAGTAAATATTTTTTAAGTATGATAATGTTCATAGATAATCAAATAACAATCAAAATGTATGCATTATGAAGGGGAATAGGCAGGAAATATTTATAAGCAGCAGAAAAATACAATTTAAATGGTTGTAAGGAAGGAATGGTATCTTTTAACGCAGATAATCGATCTGAATATTACATGTACCATTATTATGCTATGAGACAATAATTGAAGTGAATAAACTTAAGAAAAACAATTTGACCAGGCATAATATTGCTTTTTGGTATGAGTAAAAGATACAATAACAGTTTGCCACAAATGGAATCATATCGATTTTTAATTATACTACAGCAGGGTTCTCCATGAGCTGTTTTACTGTGTTGCTCCCGACACAGTAACGATTCAAATTTCATGCATGCGACACAGTAAAAAATTTTCCGACACAGTAAGAGTTGTGATAATTAGAAAATCTAAACGCACAAATTCTCTCAAACTGAAACTTTAATCAAGCAAACGAGAAAATATGTTTTTAAGAAATAATGCACCGTGTACAATTCAATTTGAAATCGAATTATGTATTATATCTCTTCTAGGGCTGTTTTGCCTATTAAATGGTTGCACACATCTTGTCAAAATACAATAAATCTACTTGAAAGGTGTCTAGATTTTGGTTACTTTTTACATTTAGTGCTTTCTCTCTGGAATATATCAACTCTGGAAAATAAAAAGGTATTGATGTATAAAACACTTTATTTTCAAAACGCAAACAAAGACCAAAGGAAGATAATAAAAGAGAATAAAGAACTACGTGGCAGGCCAAAGCAACATGAATCAATACTCACTAAATTACAGGTGAGCATAAAGGTAGCAGTCAGTCTTGTGGCACATGGAATGGCGATCAGTCGACCTAGGGCAAAGGTTCCCTGTGAATCATATAAGTGAATATCTAAGCATAGAATCTATATTTATTAGGTATTTTCTGAATGCAAAAATTTTCCTTTGGGGATCAAAACTAAAACACGAGGCCCCTGGGACACAATACTCACCGAAATCACTGTCTGTGTCACCCTTCAAATTTTTTCTTCAAATTTCCCTTTTTTAATTTATTTAAGGAATGAAGCTTATATCAACTTTTGTTATACAATATAACATTACTTGGGCCAGTTTACGCTTTATAAACCGCGAAGCGGTTTATAAAAAAGTGTAAACTGCCCCAAGTTATGTTATATTGTATAACATAAGTTGATATAAGCTTTATTCCTTATAATTTAATTTAAATGTAGACAAGGAGACCATTTTTCCATTTTTTCCTTTGGAAAAAGGCTTCAATTAAATATGGCATATTTTCAAACTAAACGTCAAGTGGGGTAATATATTTTTAACATAACTCGACATTGTGACATAGGAAAGTTATAATGTTATACAAATGGGATAAAACTATTTAACCAATCAAATGACGTGTTATAACTAAAATTAAATTATTTTAGGAAAGAATTAAATAGCTAACCAAGTATATCCTGGGTTGTGCCAGTTTTTGATTTATATTCTGCGAGGCAATTTATAGAAAAGCAGGTTATACTATTATAACTTGGGTGGCTATGAAGTTAATTCCTTATAATTTGATTCTCCATCAATAAGTGTAAAAAACAAGACAATTTATCCTTCAAAAATGCATGCAGGTAGTCCAAACATGTACCTTATATGTAACATCAAATGGATTGATACATTTGTGACGTACATGTTAGTGACGTACATGTTAGTCATTGTTACTTGACCAACACAAGTTATACATGTACCATATACCCACTACACATGTATGCTGGACACCCAATTTGATCAGAAAAGCTCGATTGCACATTAGGCTCAGTTGAGCTAAATATTGAGATTTTAAACTGAATTAATTTATATTGTATACACACTCATTCATCATTCCCAGTTCCTTCTGCAAAGCATAAGACATAGACTCTGCAGCAACGTACATCTTAGACAGCTCTGCCAATCTCTTTCTGTCTTTTGTCCAGCATGGCATGGCTTACTGGTGGTATATTCAGCTCAGAAAGGAGACTGTTGACTTGTGTTACACCAATGCCAACATGTACAATTGCTGTAAATACAAATTCAAGAATGAAAAAAAATATCAATCTAATCTTAACAAGAGGCTTATGAAATAAAACACTCACCCGAGTCTCATTTCTTCTCTTTATTACCAGAAATTAAAAATAGAACCGATACTTTAAACAAACTTAACCCCTAGGGTAATGGCTACAAAACTTGAATTGATCTACATTAGGATGATTCACAATCTAATTTAAATTAGATGTTACTCACAGTTACTGTAAACCAAATATTATTTGCATTATCTTTTTAATATTCTCAATTCATCAGTTTTAAATCAATCCTTGGCGATTACAGTAGTTTTCCCAAATAAGGATACATCAATAAAAAATATAACTTCTTTAATCTATTTCTTGCTTTTAGAATTCAATGAAATCATAACTATTTTAACAAAAATAAAGAATAAACATTTATATTTAAGTCCACATTTGAGAGTGTTCATAACATTCCAAATTGACCTAACTTCAAAAAAATTTCATTTGCAGACAGAGGTGCATGGTAATTAATCTCAATGTGACAGATAAAGATAATGCTCTGGATTTTCATCAGGAGGAAAGCTAATTAATCCCAAGGGACTAATAGCAGCATTCAGTTTACAATTGGAACATCTTCAGAAGTTATCTCTCTTTGCCAATGCATTTTTATATAAAGTTAAGGAATCTACCCCACCACCCCAGCTCCAAACCAGGGGACATGGAGAAACAAACTTAGCATCAAAATATGTCTTTCTGCCTATTGAACCACCATACCAAATTTTATCTTAATTTGGCAACCACAAAAAAAGTTATTAGAAAAAAACAGAAAATTTGTGGACGGAAGAATGACAGACGGACTGACAAAGTGATTACTATAGGGCACCCGTAAATCCTTGCGGGGCCCTAACTATCCAAGATATTTTAATCAAACTTCATATGCTGATAGATATTGATGAGAGCTATGCAACTGCATCAACATTTTTTGACCCTGACCTTTCCTTTGACCTTGACCTCACTTTTCTGAAATTAGTGTTTAGCTCAGATTTGAACATACCATTCAAGATGGTGTTATCAAACTTCAAATGTTGATACAAACTTGCATCATAGATGATGCATCTAGGGATGAACACTAGAAGACTTGCTTCAGATGCTGGATCTGACCTACATTTTCCAGATAAGTGACCAGGTTAAAGTTTTTGGAGCAGGTCCATTTCCAAGGAACTATAAGCCCTACCCAACCCAAACTTTCATGGACGATGCATCTAGGGATGAACACTACCAGACTTGCTTCGGATGCTGGATCTGACCTACATTTTCCTGATGAGTGACCAGGTTAAAGTTTTTGGAGCAGGTCCATTCCTAAGGAACTATAAGCCCTCCACAACCCAAACTTACATGGATGATGCATATAGAGATGGACACTACCAAACTTGCTTCAGATGCTGAATCTGACCTACATTTTCATTCCCAAGTAACTATAAGCCCTACCTGAACCAAACTTGCATGGATGATGCATCTAGGGATGGACACTACCAGACTTGCTCCGGATGCTGGATCTGACCTATATTTTCATT
>PRKT01000161.1:0-32897 GCA_003671525.1 Saccostrea glomerata | reverse complement strand
GCGTTAGTCTCAAAGCAGTCTGATACTTCCGTATTATATTGCCATTTTATTACCATGGAATATTTTTATGAATGAAATTTTTTAAAGAGATTTATTTTTTCTGAGAACATTTTTTTTCTCATAATTTCATAAATTTCAATAATGAGATGTAATTTTAAATACTCAATTTACATATCAAATGTGATTTCTTAATATCTGATGCTATAGGCATTCTGCCCGCCTTATCCGCCCATCTTCTTGGCATTTGATTATTCTAAAGAAGAAGCCAAGAACATATTAAAAATTACCGTTTTCTGAGAGACTCTAGGCTATCTGGATACATTTTCTTTGTCTGATATGGAAAAAAGCCCCATACTCATGACGGGATTTCTTATTTTGTCATTGAAAATGACAGTTTAATTATGGGTTTTCATCTTGTTTACCTACAAATTATGCCCCGAAACACCTCATTTGACCAAGCTAAACTTATAAGACATCATTAAAGGAATTTATTTCTCAAATTTTGAGGAATCTGTAGGCACCTTTTATTGACTAGATCTTGACCTTAAAAAGCAAACTCATGACCCATCTTATGTTACGTATCTTACATATTACATTTCGTTGTTGATTCAAGGTCATGGATGTAGATTATTTCTTTTCTTGCTCTATTCAAGGACAAAGGGAGTGCAAAATGACAACAATGGGTATGGAGTATTTTGGAAACGTGAATCACACCTTGAGTGGAAGAGACTGTCAAGCCTGGGTCTCGCAGTTTCCCCATCAGCATGTGTATAATGATATTCTAAAGAACAGTAGGAATTACTGCAGAAATCCCAACAGGGATATACAGGGTCCATGGTGCCACACAACTGATGAGGCGGAACGACTGGAATATTGTGGAATACCTCTATGTGGTAAGTGAACATGCACTAAATATTAAGGTTATGAAAAGCATCCAAAATGAATGCAACAGTACTAACAAAAATACTAATAATAAGAGAGAGAAAGAGAGAGAGATTGATTATGTTGCTTAATGTTTTACTGAGAATTTTTCGTGTTTGGAAATGTCATCTGCTTTAAAGATCTTGTTAAAATGTGTCTTACGTTCGCAGCAGTGAGGGATATTAACGGTCCAGTCAAATGCGTATAACTTATATGACTGTCCATAAGGAAATTTTTCGCAGTCATTGTACCCAGATATATTTACATCCACTGAATAATTTCTCCTTTATTTCTTAAGAAAACCCATTGCGTTCATCACTGCATGAACTACATTGGCATGTCGCCAGTACAGATTTCTTGATCAGTGGCTGTTCCATCAATGAAACGTATAGAGATGTTTGCATCATTAATACAATTTAATTAACCTTTTTATTCAAACTTTATATGATTATTTAAACAGATATAAATATAAACAATAAAATGCTTTCTTTGTTTGTTATTACTGGAATGAACGGTCGCAGCTATTGCAGAAAAAATTTACATAGCGGGTTATGTATTTTTTCTGCAAAAGCTGCTTCCGTTCATTCCAGTAATAACAAACAAAGAAAGCATTTTATTGTTTAAAATGACTGACATCTAGGCTTGACTATGCCAATGCTGTAGTATATGGCATAAATACAACCGAAATAGCCAAATTAGAAAGAATACAGAACACAGCAGCAGGCATTATTACTCGTACCAGGAAGAGGGAGCACATTACTCCGATCCCTGTCTCCCTTCACTGGCATCCAATTGAAAAACGCATCCATAAAAAAATTCTTATTTATACTTACAAAGCAATAGACAATACAGCACCAGAAAATACATTGCAAAGCTCATCGCCATATATCAACCTGGTCGTTCCCTTAGATCAGCAAACAAGCTGTTACTGCAAAGACCACACTGTCGAACATCAACCTATGGAAATAAACGTTTTGACGTGGCCGCCTCATCCCTCTGGAACTCTCTAATTCCACATCTGGTTATATGACCATCTTTGAACACTTAAAAAAAAAAAACATCTTAAAACTCATTTTTTTTAGGGAAGTATTTTTTATTTATTTATGTTTAAAGATCTCTGACTTATTTGGTTATTTTTAATCTTCTGATATTTCTTATGATCTATTGTATTCAGTTTTTCTTTTGGCGTTTT
Source organism: Saccostrea glomerata (assembly GCA_003671525.1). Classification (NCBI taxonomy): domain Eukaryota; kingdom Metazoa; phylum Mollusca; class Bivalvia; order Ostreida; family Ostreidae; genus Saccostrea; species Saccostrea glomerata. The sequence continues at coordinate 30,784 of PRKT01000161.1, read as the reverse complement.
GATATCGTTTAATAGTCATTTTTCTAAATTATTTTTAATTTTTATAGTGGTTATCAATACTAAATTTTATTTTCTTATGCTATTCAACAAAAAAATTTATTCTTGATATTGTATTTATAAATGTATTTTTAACTACGTTGTACAACGCTTTAGAGTAATTATTGTTTTTATTATATAAGGCGCTCTATAAATGTGTATAATAATAATGATAATAATAATAATAATAATCCCAAAGATCTGCAATTTCATTACTAGTGCTGGGCTCTTTAGGAGGTTCGATCTTGCACTTTTGAGAAGATTTTGGTCTGGACCTTTATTTCTAAAATTCTGCATCATTTTATGCCCCGCCATGAATACGGCCGGGGCATATAGCCAATACTGGTTCTGAAATATCTATTTAATTATTTCTTATGAATTCTTTCAACGAATCGTGACAAATATAGTACATATACTGAGTACTGACACGCAAAAGAAACGCAACACCCTATTTTAGGGGGAAATAATTATGTAAAGTAAAGAATTTTGTATCTTAAAATTATGAATATCTTCAATTTGGTAAACATCAGTAAATTAACGGTTGAACGATTTCGATACCATAACCGGAAGTCAAGTTTTAGTCTGCTTAACAGAAATCAAAAAATGCATGTTTAACAAAACATTTGGCAATATTATGGAGTTTTTGAGGTTTTTTACTGTTCAACATACATGTAAGTAATGCAGCAATATTTCAAAAAATCAACTCTACTTTCGTTTCCCGAAACAATTCTAAGGCTACTTGAAAATGGCTTATGTACGCATTCCATTGCACTAACTGGAATTTTTTTTTATGTAAAGGTGATGGAGAGTTGCTGATGCGAAATTTCTCTACATTTCGCCTCAGCAGGGTCTTACGCATCATATGCATTAAGGACAGTCCTTGTACCGGAAGTCTAAGGGTGACTACATTGCTCTAACTTAGAGAAAATTCGACCTAATTATCTCTCTGCCCGCCTTATCCGCCCATCTTCTTGGCATTTGATTATTCTAAAGAAGAAGCCAAGAACATATTAAAAATTACCGTTTTCTGAGAGACTCTAGGCTATCTGGATACATTTTCTTTGTCTGATATGGAAAAAAGCCCCATACTCATGACGGGATTTCTTATTTTGTCATTGAAAATGACAGTTTAATTATGGGTTTTCATCTTGTTTACCTACAAATTATGCCCCGAAACACCTCATTTGACCAAGCTAAACTTATAAGACATCATTAAAGGAATTTATTTCTCAAATTTTGAGGAATCTGTAGGCACCTTTTATTGACTAGATCTTGACCTTAAAAAGCAAACTCATGACCCATCTTATGTTACGTATCTTACATATTACATTTCGTTGTTGATTCAAGGTCATGGATGTAGATTATTTCTTTTCTTGCTCTATTCAAGGACAAAGGGAGTGCAAAATGACAACAATGGGTATGGAGTATTTTGGAAACGTGAATCACACCTTGAGTGGAAGAGACTGTCAAGCCTGGGTCTCGCAGTTTCCCCATCAGCATGTGTATAATGATATTCTAAAGAACAGTAGGAATTACTGCAGAAATCCCAACAGGGATATACAGGGTCCATGGTGCCACACAACTGATGAGGCGGAACGACTGGAATATTGTGGAATACCTCTATGTGGTAAGTGAACATGCACTAAATATTAAGGTTATGAAAAGCATCCAAAATGAATGCAACAGTACTAACAAAAATACTAATAATAAGAGAGAGAAAGAGAGAGAGATTGATTATGTTGCTTAATGTTTTACTGAGAATTTTTCGTGTTTGGAAATGTCATCTGCTTTAAAGATCTTGTTAAAATGTGTCTTACGTTCGCAGCAGTGAGGGATATTAACGGTCCAGTCAAATGCGTATAACTTATATGACTGTCCATAAGGAAATTTTTCGCAGTCATTGTACCCAGATATATTTACATCCACTGAATAATTTCTCCTTTATTTCTTAAGAAAACCCATTGCGTTCATCACTGCATGAACTACATTGGCATGTCGCCAGTACAGATTTCTTGATCAGTGGCTGTTCCATCAATGAAACGTATAGAGATGTTTGCATCATTAATACAATTTGATTAACCTTTTTATTCAAACTTTATATGATTATTTAAACAGATATAAATATAAACAATAAAATGCTTTCTTTGTTTGTTATTACTGGAATGAACGGTCGCAGCTATTGCAGAAATAATTTACATAGCGGGTTATGTATTTTTTCTGCAAAAGCTGCTTCCGTTCATTCCAGTAATAACAAACAAAGAAAGCATTTTATTGTTTAAAATGACTGACATCTAGACTTGACTATGCCAATGCTGTAGTATATGGCATAAATACAACCGAAATAGCCAAATTAGAAAGAATACAGAACACAGCAGCAGGCATTATTACTCGTACCAGGAAGAGGGAGCACATTACTCCGATCCTTGTCTCCCTTCACTGGCATCCAATTGAAAAACGCATCCATAAAAAAATTCTTATTTATACTTACAAAGCAATAGACAATACAGCACCAGAAAATACATTGCAAAGCTCATCGCCATATATCAACCTGGTCGTTCCCTTAGATCAGCAAACAAGCTGTTACTGCAAAGACCACACTGTCGAACATCAACCTATGGAAATAAACGTTTTGACGTGGCCGCCTCATCCCTCTGGAACTCTCTAATTCCACATCTGGTTATATGACCATCTTTGAACACTTAAAAAAAAAAAACATCTTAAAACTCATTTTTTTTAGGGAAGTATTTTTTATTTATTTATGTTTAAAGATCTCTGACTTATTTGGTTATTTTTAATCTTCTGATATTTCTTATGATCTATTGTATTCAGTTTTTCTTTTGGCGTTTTGATATCGTTTAATAGTCATTTTTCTAAATTATTTTTAATTTTTATAGTGGTTATCAATACTAAATTTTATTTTCTTATGCTATTCAACAAAAAAATTTATTCTTGATATTGTATTTATAAATGTATTTTTAACTACGTTGTACAACGCTTTAGAGTAATTATTGTTTTTATTATATAAGGCGCTCTATAAATGTGTATAATAATAATGATAATAATAATAATAATAATCCCAAAGATCTGCAATTTCATTACTAGTGCTGGGCTCTTTAGGAGGTTCGATCTTGCACTTTTGAGAAGATTTTGGTCTGGACCTTTATTTCTAAAATTCTGCATCATTTTATGCCCCGCCATGAATACGGCCGGGGCATATAGCCAATACTGGTTCTGAAATATCTATTTAATTATTTCTTATGAATTCTTTCAACGAATCGTGACAAATATAGTACATATACTGAGTACTGACACGCAAAAGAAACGCAACACCCTATTTTAGGGGGAAATAATTATGTAAAGTAAAGAATTTTGTATCTTAAAATTATGAATATCTTCAATTTGGTAAACATCAGTAAATTAACGGTTGAACGATTTCGATACCATAACCGGAAGTCAAGTTTTAGTCTGCTTAACAGAAATCAAAAAATGCATGTTTAACAAAACATTTGGCAATATTATGGAGTTTTTGAGGTTTTTTACTGTTCAACATACATGTAAGTAATGCAGCAATATTTCAAAAAATCAACTCTACTTTCGTTTCCCGAAACAATTCTAAGGCTACTTGAAAATGGCTTATGTACGCATTCCATTGCACTAACTGGAATTTTTTTTTATGTAAAGGTGATGGAGAGTTGCTGATGCGAAATTTCTCTACATTTCGCCTCAGCAGGGTCTTACGCATCATATGCATTAAGGACAGTCCTTGTACCGGAAGTCTAAGGGTGACTACATTGCTCTAACTTAGAGAAAATTCGACCTAATTATCTGAAAAACGGGCATCTAAAAATATCAAAGAATAATTTCTTCGCTGAGATCTCGATATTAATGAACCTAGTGTATCGCAGAAATTAAGCTGCAATTGTTGTTTTGGGCAGTCTTGCACGTTTTACTTGAATGGCTGGGAGGGGGGTGTTTTAACAGTCATGTTTTACTTAGTAAAGTAAATAAATAATCAATCAAAATTTTTATCAAATCTCTGATGTTCTGAAAAATGAATTTAGCCTTACTTTAATCGCTTTTGAAAATCCTTAGATAAAAAATCAAACATTTGTAAATAACTGCTTGTTGCGTTTCTTTTACGTGTCAGTATATATTCTGAAAGTCCAAAAAACATTGAGCCAATTTTTATATGAAATTGACACTTTTTTTAATTAATATCTAAAAATTTACCCTATATACCCATACTTTTGATGTTCTTTTCTTAATATTTATGATAACTTTGACATATCTGCTTAAATTTAGAAAAATTAAAGAATTTAAAATAATTTTCTGCTTATTCAATTTTTAATGCCAGAAAAATCACATTTTGTGAGTGCAGAAAGGTAAAATTATTGATTATACTAGGTAATTAGTCACAACTGATAATTGTCTTTTTTAAAAATAGACTTTGAGTTTATTTTGTTCCATGCTTTATTTAGATATATATACTGGAGGGAAAACGTCGAATATGAATTGTTAATTAAGACACAAATTTCAGTGGAAAAAGGTCATCTTAAATGTAACGTAGCGCTAAAAAAAGCAGATTATTCACCATTTTTTGATTTGATTTTTAATTAAGCTATGTGTGTAGAAAATAAAAATATACTTGACAGAAAAAGTTTGGGACGTTAAATATCAGGGGCCAACCTCGTTAATGAAGAAAGAATCACTAAATGTTCCCATGTTCAGCATTTTAGGCTTGTCCTGGCATAAAGACAGGAATCGAACTCAGGACCTCTCAATGCAGGAATCAACCACTAAGTATATATATAGTAATTGTGTTCTTTCTGTTCTTTCTATTTATATATTATTTCTTTTATTCAGATATTACAAATGAAGACTGTTTTGAAAAGGATAGCGGATTTTTGTACACGGGAAAAATTGCTACCACAGAGACGGGTTACACATGCCGACGCTGGGATTCAGAAGATTTAGCTTATGCAAATTTTGCACAACTAGAAAATTATTGCAGATCCCCGGATGGAGCAGAATTTCCCTGGTGTTTGTCTACAGCTCCCAGTAAAAGATGGGAACGATGCAACATATCTGTTTGTGGTAAGCGGTGATCATCTGAAATTCTTTACACAACCAGAGGCAGAGTAACGGATTAAAGAACTTGGTATATTTTCTGCTTCAAGACGTTTATCTTTTTGATTTGAAAAAATAAATGAGAAGTACACGATCTAAAAGTTCTCCAAACAATACAAATTAGTGCTAATTGTAACAGGAACCATTAGAGATGTTCCCCAAACGCTCCCCAACTCCTTTTTCGTGCTATATTCCCTGTCAGCTTCTTTAAAAAGGCAAACTCTAATATGCATTTAAGAATTCAACAACGTTTTCCCCGCAGAAAAGCTAATATATCCAAATTTTAGCAATACACGCGTGTGCACGGGAATGCATGTGCGTAATGACCATAACATCCTGCCCACACTATTTATAAATTTCGATATAATAATTTTACTGTCTTAATATTTAAGAATTTAATCGTAAATTTTTAAAAAATACGCTAATTCAAGTGTCTTTTAAAATTTAATCATTTCAAGTGTACGCTCATGCATGCATGATGACCACACCTTCTTGTAGGAATCCATAATGTCTATCAATGTTCTAAATCTAATCCTGTTTGTTCGAAAACCAAAGGAGATATAGCCATTTGAAGTTTTAGCCAATCAGATTGCAGCGCCCGTGCATTCATGTGTTTTCATGATTACTGTTATATATCATAGTGTAGGATATCCTAATGCATGACTATGTTAAAAATTTGAAAGCATTTCATCAGAAGACAAAAAAAGAAATTGAGATTTTTATTTCAGCCAATCAGAGCAAAGCGCACGTGCATGTGCGTGAGTTCGTGCTAAATTGATAGTGACAGTGTCACATTATCAACACTACTAATATATCCTTAATAAGACCTTGATAATAATATTAATAAGAAACAATTAAATCACTATAAGGTCTTCCTAGAAGACGAAAGACCTTAATAATAAGAAACCGAGTAAAACAATATGTTCCCAAACCCCGCGGCCGTTTGGGGAACATAATAAAGTCAATTCGCAGAAGGATGTGATTTATTTTGTGCAGTTTTGGTTTGTTTTACTTTTCATGTTTATATTAATTTTATGAATATTTCTGTGTGTAAGTTAATCTGTATTTTGATTTTTACATTAAAACGCATAATTCGAATTCAGTACTTTGAAGATACGATATTTGGGTACCATATTTATTGTGCATTACTTTATTTCATGCATGACAATATTCTTCATTTCTCTTGATTGAACTTTATAAGGAAAGATCCTACAGGAGAATATAATGTATCTTCATGTTTTGTTTTTCTTGTTCTTTTTATTATATCTTTTTCAATCTTTATCAGGACAATCTCCGACAAATGAACCAGATATCTCAACATCTGCACCCCCAACCACCATAGCGTTCACATCACTAGGAAACCCCGAAATACAGGGTAATTTTACCGTTAAATGTTTAGTACGGAAGTGTAAAAGTGCTGCCAAATATTGAATAACAAACTTTAATGTTGAAATTACTATCTTTAAAGTTGAAAAATCAAACATGGAAGCTGGGAAAGTTAAGATTAAAGTTAGAATTACCAACGTAAAAAATATTACGTGGCACTATTATGCTTACGTAGTGTAGATAAATTATAGGGAAATACCATAATTAATTTTAAGTATTCTTATGATAATAGGCAAGCTCACCGCAGCTTGTTTTTGCTAATTTTGTATAAGTAAAATAAAACACTTTCTAGAGATGAATATTGTCATTTATTAAAATGACGGTATAAATGTGAACAATTTAACAAAGAGGAAGGGGGTCAGATTCACAAGCTTTGATTAGCAGTTACGTAAAATATGATAATGTCTGATCCCTAAAAACGAACAAGACAATCAAAACATCATAAGAAAAGTTAGCAAAAAGATGGCACATCAAAACAAAATAGGCCACAGGATGTGACATGCAAGTCACATCCTTGTTAGATGTGACATGCAGATCACATCCGTGCCATCTAAGGGGAGCTTGCACACAATATGAATTATTCATGGAAGAAGTAAATCGGCACTGGCCTCTCCATACATTGCGTCACAAAGTAATGAAAATTAATGAAAAAAATTTTCCGATTATTATTCCATAATCACAGTTTACACAAAAATGTCATATGTAATTCAAAATGAAGGAAGAACATCTAAAAATATATACATTTGTTGTATCTCTCCATTATATAAACATACAGAGAGAAAAAATCTTCAGAGGTCAGAGGTCAATACGTGACCTAATCACACGGCGGAATAATATCTACCGGTACATAACGTCATAAAATGACCTGCTCTACCTGCTTTTCATGTATAAAAATGAACAAAATAAGCAAGTAAAATGATAATTATTTTATTTTTAATGTAAAACAAGTATTCCATACAGTTTTTTGACTATCGATTTAACCTGTGTACACAGAGAAAACTAACGTTTGTTTACATTTTTTCACTTTTATAAGCTGCACAGTCTCTAACTTTAATCCTTATTTTTGGGCGTAGACCTTTGGATAAATTTTCATGATAAACTCTTATTTTATCTTTAAATTCTACCCAGGATTAATGTGTAAATCCTTCGGAAAATATCATTGCAATCATACCATGAACAGCTGCCAATTACCTCGGCGTTTTCGTAGTTCAATGTAAAGCTGTCGTCAGTGTCTCTGTGTTTAACAATGTTTTACGAAAAGTATACTTTTAATACTGAAATCGTAGAATGTTTTTGATCAAATTGAAAATCAACTGGCTCGGACAAGTGTCTCAATCCATCGGATACGTCCATCCCTTTCCGGCGACCGAGATTCTTCCAACTTTTTATCATAAAACTTTGGACATGTTTCTTGCGTCTTTTCAGCATCGATTATCAATTTTCACGAATAAAAATATTACCAGACAATAATCTGTTCACTATTACTGATCACAAATAGCCTTTCACAAAACTTTCCCTTCAAAATAGATTCCTTATCCAAATGAATTCGAAGCTTAACCGCCATGCAAGTCGATTTACACCTTGCGTCATTTTTCAAAATCTACGACGGACGGTAAGTGCAATGATTTAAATTCGAAAATATTCAATTATCTGTCTCAAATGTATACATAAGTTATAATTAACAAGTTTATAAACTTCAATGGGAATTGAAGTGGGTCGGTACGTGATCAAATCTTCTGAGAAGGCCTTCGGCCTTCACAGGATTTGATCTCGTGACCGACCCACTTCAATTCCCATTGAAGTTTATAAACTTGTTATTTATTTGTTAAATATAATATCCGAGAAATGTTAATGAATATAGGCATTACTAATTTAAAAGTATGGTAGAACAATAATTTCAGAATAAATGATGTAACACTCACAAAGTATTGATAAATGAGCCAGCAAGCAATCTAAGTCAGGAGAGGTGTATTTTAATATCCAACAGCAGTTATTCATCATGAGTAGAACAAAACAACAGTTAAACACTGACCTGTATTTGAACTACCTCCTAGTATCCTAGTAGTCGCCCGCGTGGCGCAGTGGTTAGAGCGTCTGCTCTAGAGTCGCGAGGTAAGGAGTCAATCCTTACATCGCGTGTTCGAATCCCACTGCGGGATGTGGAGACTGGTCCTTCGGATGAGACCGTATAAACCGAGGCCCCGTGTCGCAGTAGGTGTTGGCACGATAAAGATCCCTCACTGCTCAAAGGCCCTGAGTGCCGAGCATAGGACAAAAATTTGTAGCCCTCCACCAGCAAGTGCTGGCGTCTCCATATGAGTGAAAAATTCTCGAGAGGGACGTTAAACAATATACAATCAATCAATCAATAGTATCCTAGTATCAGACTGTTTAGCGTGAGTGGAACAAAACAGCAGTTTTAAACACTGACCAGCATTTGAACTACATTCAAGAATCTATTCAAGAATCTGACTAACCATTGGAAGTAGAACAAAATTTTAATGTTTGAGGTCTATTTATCTATCTATTTATTTAAGCAAATTTAAATTTTGCTGTTTCTACCTAGTGATGCGTGATAGTGTCCTTGAGTAGGACACAAGGTCAGTCAAAATTTTACATGCTCAAACCTAGAATTATTTAACTTTTTTTCTATTTCTACTACCTTTAACTGTTTTGTTCTGTATTACGGTAAAAAACTCATATGTAACGGTATTTTCCGACATACAGCCTATAGTAAAAAGTCGCACGTAATTTGAAATATTGATACATTTAATAAGAGCTATCAAATATACTAAACAAAAAGTTATAAAGGTGTAAATACGTGTAAATATGTTTTACAAAAACTTTATCATAAAAAACAGAGTATAGTTTTAATTTTAGTATCATTTTATATTTTCAAAATTTGAAAATTAAACATGTGATGATTAGATGTGTTTGAAAACACGCCATTGTTTATTTCGGCCAGCACGAATCTCCACTGTTGGGCCGTTATTGTCTCCCGGGGACTTCATACAAAATACTGGAAATTATTTAACTGAGATTTGATTCTTCTGAAAAAACTAAATCATTGTTGGATCTTCACCCAAAATGATAAAAATGACAGTGACCGTAATAAACAATTCGTAGCGTATTTTCAAGCACGGAGTTAGTTGATTTTTTTCTCTCGGATTCTGTTAAACGTCTCTTACTAGAATTTTTTTTACTCATACGGGGACACCAGTAGTTTCCGGTGTAGAGCTGCAAATTCTATCATATACTCGGCATTTTCGGTCATTAAGCAGTGATGGATCTTTTTCGTGACAGCGCCGTACCTACTGCGACACTAAACTTTGGTAAATATGGTCTCATCCAAAGGACCGGTCTCCAGGTCTCACAGTGGGATTCGGAACTTGCGACGTAAGCATCAACAACTCTGCGATACTAAAGCAGACGCTCTAACCACTGCGGCATGCGGGAGAACTAATGGTGAATTTTAAATTAATTTGAAAAAATTATATTCATAAAGAGAAATACATCTTCATATATTTTATCAAGAGAACTTGAATAAGTGAGTTTTAACTACCCTACCTTAACTTGATTCCTTATCTTCATAGAATAGAAACGAAGATTCATTGTCGCGTCAAGAAAATGATCTATCAAGCCACTATATATAATTCACTGCCGTTAAAGAAAAAGTTCAGATGTACTTATGCTACAACGTAGTATAATTGTGGTGTTACTCAAATAGAAATTCTAAAAAAAAAACCTATAAGAGACATAAAAAATAAATAAAATCACTATATTATAAATTAAACAAAATCTATTTTTTAAAGTCCAAATCTGGCCCCTCGATAGTTTACAAAAAATATAATTTAAGATTTTCTATACTTTAGTATTTTTTGGCCTCAATCTTTCCATCAAACATTGTAGTTTATTAATTTCAATTTCAATTTTTACTTCCATGCACTGTTATGAGGTATTTATGTGATTAATATAGCAGGGGTACGTTTTTACATAGATTTCTCATAGACTCTAGGCCACACCCCCATTTTGCAAGCCGATTTTTATTATATTAGCGCATGGATATTTCAACATGTTGTAAATACGGTAAATGTAATGAGATAAACTAGTCATTTACATTCATAAAAACAATTAAACAGTCTCGCACTCATTTATTATTTTACAAAAAGGTGCAGAATCACGGGTACCTGTCTCTATAGTAAAGGCACCTTGTTTACAAATTTCAACCCGCCTTTGATCTCATGAATAACAAAACACTGAACACGTGAATCAAATTTAATATTCACTTTCGCGCTTTGATCACAGGTTTATATATGTTTGCGAGCTATTGATGATCAAATCATTTTGATATGCGTAATTGAAAATTCTGAGGGAAAATCATATCTTTAGAAAATAAACGGTTACATGTGCATAAATGCATACTTCCAGTGGAGAAACATTAAGGGGAAGAAATTGACATACGGAACGCTAAAAAGACCTGTATAACGGATAAAAAGTCACTGGATGAAAACATTTGCACAAAATCCACCCATTATTGGAATAGAAGGAAGCTTTAGGTTTCTAATGACGACCCTGCAAATGCTTAAATTTTAATCGGCAAAAAAATTCACTTTTTAGCTCACCTGAGCCGAAGGCTCAAGTGAGCTTTTTTGATGAAAATTTGTCCGTCGTCTGTCGTTGTCGTCGTTGTCGTTGTCGTTAACTTTTCACATCTTCTACTTCTTCTCAAGAACCACTGGGCCAATTTCAACCAAACTTGGCACAAAGTATCCTTGGGTGAAGGGAATTCAAGTTTGTTCAAATGAAGGGCCACGCTCTTTTCCAAGGGGAGATAATCATGAATTTGTTAAAAATTAATGGCATTTTTAAAGAATCTTCTTCTCCAGAACCGCAGGGCCAGGAAAGATAAAACTCATGTGGAATCATCCTCAGGTAGTGTGGATTCAAGTTTCTTCAAATCATGACCCCCGGGGCAAGGTTGGGGCCAAAATGGCCGACCCAAATTTTACATAGGAATATACAGGAAAAATCTTTAAAAATCTTCTTCTCCAGAACCACTGGGCCAGGAAAGATGAACCTCATGTGGAAGCATCCTCAGGTAGTGTGGATTCAAGTTTGTTCAAATCATGACCCCCGGGGCAAGGGTGGGGCCAAAATGGCCGACCCAAGTTTTACACAGGAATATATAGGAAAAATCTTTAAAAATCTTCTTCTCCAGAACCACTGGGCCAGGAAAGATGAAACTCATGTGGAATCATCCTCAGGTAGAGGAGATTTAAGTTTGTTCAAATCATGACCCCCGGGGCAAGGGTGGAGCCAAAATGGTCGACCCTAGTTTTACATAGGAATATAAAAGAAAAATCTTCTTCTCAAAAACCATTAGGACAGGAAAGATGAAACTCATGTGGAATCATCCTCAGGTAGTGTAGATTCAAGTTTGTTCAAATCATGACCCCCGAGGCTAGGGTGGGGCCAAAATGGCCGACCCAAGTTTTACATAGGGATATATAGGGAAACCTTTTAAAATCTTCTTTACAATTACTCAAAGCTATGATTAGTGATATTTATATGGAATCATCCTAAGGTAGTGTAGATTCTAGTTTGTTCAAATGATGAACGCCTGGAGGGGGTGGGGGTGGGAGTAAATTCAAGTCTGATGTGCTCAGGTGAGCGCTGTGGCCCCTGGGCCTCTTGTTAAATCATGTAAAAAAGTCCATGTTAGTAGGTATTTTTAATGCATAATGTTTAAAAGCAAGAAGAGCTGTCGTGTGGCCCTTTCACATGTCCAATCAAAGATTTTTAGTGAATAAAATCAATCAAATGGAAAAGGGCATAAAAAAAATTAATTATTATAAAGTGGATTGTCCTTTATGTTACTAGCTTGCAAACTTTATTTAGCGTAATTACGCGAGATAGTGTCCTCACGAAAATTTTATTCTTGCATATATCTCAACATTATATAGAGCAGAAACCAATGATTGTGAAAATTTTGTCTCGCTAATGAAGAAGTAATGATTATCTCGCGAAAATAAATATCACAAAAATAAAGTGAATCACAGTATTTGAAAGGGGGTCTTAGCATATAAATTTGATTGATAACATTTCAGGAGAATTAAATATACCAATCTTCAACCAAATACCATCACATTTTTTTCGTCGATTGATTGTAAATGTAATCAGTAAATTGGATAAGAAATATTTTTAGAATTAGAAAATACTCTCTTCTCTACATTTTTAAAGTATAAATTTATGCTTCATCTTTTTATATGCAAGATAACATCAAATGTTTCAGATTATACTGTATTCGAAGTAAACATAAAGTTTCATACTTGTACACCCGGTCCTGTAATGTACTGGACACGGAGTTGATAAGTAACAAGTCTGCCCTGAGGTACATGGATTACTTAGACCACAATAGTATTCCCTGGAGTTCTCGTTGTGTTGCTTTAAAAAGTTTTTATCAATTCTTAATATTGAGTCTCGATAGTACTTCATCACTTAAAGTATCGCTATCTGCTACTTTTAAAAATATAATACATAAAAGAAAGAAATCAGGCCCCGGGATCATGAAACATCTTAAGCTTAAGTCAAAATCTCTGTTTGTTAATAAAATGTTGTAGAAGTCAAGCAGACCAGAATTAAAATATTTTTCAATATTGCTTCTGAGAAGTGTCGTTATCTGCTAAATTCTAAATAAATTGCAAAATTAATAAATATTTTATAGGCGATTGAAAATTTGACTTAAGTCTAAGTTTGTTTCATGATCCTGGGGCCAGAACAACTAGATATAATAACGATTATATCCAAACATCACACTTAATATATCTGCATTATATCAATCATTGATGAATCTTCGTTGAATATGTATTGGAAATGAAATAAAAATAATTGAACTGGATAAGTTTTTACTTACCAAAGAACTGATTTTGTTAGTTTCACAATAAGTCTCATCTGTGTTACATCTGGAGTCACTACGCCTTTATCTATTTAAGAACTGATTGGCAACATCATTTGATATTTCCCCGGGTACAGTAATAGCATCTTTGCCAAAAAAAAAAAATCATGCATAAAACTATTTTGTGTAAAGAAAAGTTTTTCCATATTGCAATTTTACTTAATTCAAAGTAGAATTTCAATATGGTTAAACTTAATGTCAACGCTATAAATAAACTGCTTGGAATTTTTCCTTTGAATTTCAATAACCACGTAGCATGTAAAAATTGAGTAACAGGATAATGTACGTTTAAACAGTCAAATATTTCCGCCTTGAAAATATCTGAAAAAAAATTTAATATGTTGATGCCTTCAACTTACCAAGGAAGACACAATAGGTTAAGAAAAGTACACTTGCTGTTGGAATCAAATAAATGGTTGTCATTTTAAACCTTATAATTTGAACGTACTACAGGTGTTTGAGACTTTGTAATTTGCTTCCCTTTTATATGTGCTGATAGATAATACTTGAAAAGGTAAACTGACCAATCAGAGCTCAATATGACAAAAGAGACACAGTGGTAGATAATACAATGAAGCAACAGAAATGGACACAAATCCTTTAAGAAAAAAATTGCATAGGCGTTCATTGTATATTATTTGAAATAAATCAAAATTAAAACGAAGCAATGTATAAATTCAATTTTAAAAAAATATATATCATTAAATCGATTGAGAATGCAAACAAAAGATTAATGTGTTGAACGATTCATTTGGTTTTCTATACTCCAAAACATATGAGTTCTTCGGATAATGTTTTTTTTAATTCGAATTCTCCTCGAACAATTTAATTTGATAAAGATTAAAAAAAAATGACTCATTCAAATTTGTGTGTACACATTACTTGCTCTTAGTAATTAACAGTATGAGATAAGACCCTTACTTGTACATCTTCATGTAGCAGCTTATAACAACTTACAGTATTCATACCCCCCAAACAACACAAATCAGTAGCAAAACAAACATGTACATATCGTAGTAGTATCAGGTGCCATAAAAGAGAAAGCATTCACTGTTGAAAGATTTCATCGTTTAAAAAAATATGTTCGCAAATCCAGCATGCTTATGAGTACTGAGTCAACTGAGTGATATCCAAAACACATGCAGGCGATAAGAAATATTAGATAAGTAAAGAACGTTGACGATAGAAAAAATGATTTATTGAATGTTGTTTCTCGTACCATTCCAGAATTTTTCACTCATTACTCACTTATATTTGTCGCTAGAGACGTCACCATATACCGGTGAAGGGCTTCAAAGTTTCATGGCGAAGGACAGTTACTACCTATTTTATTCGACTGAGGTCGGTCCCCTCTGAGATTCGACCTTCCGATCACGAAACGAGCTCTGTACCGATTGGACTACCGTGAACGGTCTAGAATAAATGTTATTATGTTAATTATTAGGCTTTTTCTAGTACAATTTCCGAAATATTGAAACATATTTCAGACACTTTATTTTAAGCTTACTGATAGAATATAAATTGACTTGACATATGAAAAAAAGTAACCATTGTAACTTGTTAATACTTCGTCGATAAATTTTTTTTTGAGTCGAAGGCCACGGCTGCATACTGTGTATTTTAAATTAATTATATCTGAGAAAATCCAATGTTTTCGATACCTGAGGACAAGATTACTCTTTTGGAAGTCTCTGTGAACAATAAAAAAGTGAAGAACATGTCTTCAATTGTCACAAAAGAAATATTCATTCTGAGTTATTGGGACTTATAACCAGTTTCCTTTGCAAAGAATATTACTTAATGTAAATGCTTTGGATATTATCATTTCGAGTAAATGACTGAATAAATGATTGTACAGAAATGATAAAACAGGTAACCAGTTTCCTTTGCAAAGAAAATTACTCAATACAAATGTTTTGGATATCATTATTTCGAGTAGACTTTAAGGGGCATGGACACAGTTCAACCGAGTACAATTCCTAACTAAAGCATCATCTAATGATAAGCAAAAATTTGAACATCATTTGTTGATTAACATATATACGAGATAGAAAACTTAAATGTTGAAATTTAATCTGAGTTAACATAACATATTTTATTATTATATCAACCTATGTTAACAAAAACATGCAACGGACCCTGTTTTACATAACAAAGGTTTGAAACTCTAAATAGGTCTTTTATCTCAACAACTTAGTAAACGTACAAATTTTTGATGATCATTAAAGATAGCTGAAATACATACAATGTATATTACAAAAGAAAAAGAAATTGAAATATTAAGCTGAAACTATATCCATGTCCCTTTAATAAATGATTGATTGTGCAGTTATCATAAATCGCAAAGACTAAAATCGAAGAACCTTATTTTTAAAATTTCAAGTAAAGATCAACACCCTAGAGCACGATAACAAGCATTTATGTGCACAAATATGCCCCACCATCCCCAACCCCCTCCCCCTAAAATTACATTTATGGAAACATGCTGGTTTAGAATAGCTATTTGAACAAATTGTTCCATACAAGGAAGAAGAACACAAAAAAGGGTAAATTCCCTTGGAGCTTTGTTCAAATAACATGCACTGTACTTGTTAAACATATGTTTTAAAGCTTATTTGTATTGAATATATTTGACGAAGTATTCTTCCCTATTCGATTTATCCAATCCGTTTGATTTTAGTTTTGAAGACCAAAGTTAAATGCTCTATTTTTTTTTCAAAAGATTAACAAATATCGACAATACATCAAGTGCAGACACTTGTTCCTTATCTCAAACGTCTCCTTAATGTCAATTGAAAAATATTTGTATTTTGGAGCATTAACGATAAAGGAAGTTCATTGTAACTGTAACTGAAATTTTCACAAAAAAACTGTCTATCAATTAAAAAGAAAAAAGTTTAATTATTTCCCCAAAATTATGTTAAATTTGTTAATTTTAAAATAAACCTTAAGTTTTGATACTTTTTATCCTTATTGTAACTCTCAAAACAAGTGTGAAAACATTCTTTTATGTATTGCTCATGTTTTATTGTTAATACCTTAACAAAAAGAAGAAATAATAGTAAGAAATTTATTAGGCTAAATAACACAATTTATTTGATTTCCATATATGGGTGAAAATGTTTGCAAATTTTAGAAATTCCCTAATTGTAATTCATTTTGCATTTGTATAAAATATTTTACTTTAAAAAAAAATAAATTTTTCTGAATATGATAACTAGTATCTGTCAAAAGACTTAAAAGTACTCTGCCTCAAAATATCTTCTTCGCCATAGTTGGTTAACCAGGAAAGATAAAATAATTCTTTCATTTACACAAAGTAATTGTTTATATACTCCTAATTAACCCTCACCCGTGTCACCCCGGTTTAAAATAGAAATTTCAAAACTTTAATGTACATCGTCAAGATACCAAAAAAAAAAAAACAAGTATTAAGTGATAAATGCATCTGCCACTTTGAAAAATACAAGAAGGGTTCAGGCGCCATGTTTTTTTAAATGTCTTATTCTAATCTCCCTCAGGGAGAGGGAGAAAAACCTATTTTTAAAAATCTTACATTTACCGCTCTTTTTAGCGATTGTGATATTTTTCATGCCAGGAAAAGTCAGAAACAGTGTAAAGACGAATTATGAACCCCATCGAATAATGACCAGGGGAGTATTTTTCAACGACAAAAAATGACCCCCAGGCCGTAGAAAAAAATCAATTTTGTTCAGAAAAAGAGCCCCAGGGGTAATTATTTTTGCAAGTTGCAAAGCATCAAATCGGCCGCAAAAATATATCATTTTAACATTTTAAAGAATTTTTACAACGAATTTATAGGAAAAAAATTCTTGTACCATGCATGGTATATATATATTATTATAACAGTAACTTGATCCGAAGGGTCGTATCACGTCGAGTTGACAGGCGCTGATCATCAGATCTAACGAGACTCGAAGCGTCGAGTTTGATCTGATGATCCGCGCCTGTCAACGAGACGTGATACGGCTCTTCGGATCAAGTTACTGTTATAATGATAAATTTATTATATACCCCTTATAACTAGCTAAATATAGCAGAATAAAACTTTAGAGATCAATTGTATAATATTTATCCATAAAACAAAGCATAAAAACAAGGGACTTTTTAACGCGCAAGAAAAATGACGTCATGTTTTTGCGTACTACATCATCAGTTTCAGAGAGTGGTGATATGGATTCAGAAAACCGCAGTGTGGTGATTCGGAAAATCGGATCAAACTCTGTAAAATTAACAGTAACAAAAACAAGGAAATTGATGGGTATATAATAAATATCTTTATTTAATTTTCAGTATAACCAATCATAGTAAATAAATTCGTGTATATTAGATTGGACATCCTCACAAGCCCGAGGTCTTGAACCAACACTTTGGAAGTAGTCAAATGTCAACGTGGTTACTGAAGTCCCTTCTTGCGAGGATGAAGATATTGTAAAATCATCATAGAATTATTGAATCACAAACAAGTGCCATAAGCATTTTTAAAAATGCCTAATTTAGAACGTGTGAATGCTGACAATAAAGCACGTGCAACATGCTGAAATCGTGGATCTTTGTCATGTTATGTATGTACAATGGATATTGTACGCAATACGATCTTTGTGTTTCTGCAGGTCTAAAGACCCTTCCTGGTATTTTAGTAGACTGTCCTGGAATCTTTTTACGTACTACATATCCGTTGTCAAGTGGTTTAAGGGGTTTTTGTCCAAGGTGACCGCTGTGCAGAATTTCAACAACTGGGGTCTAAGTTGCTCCGGTGTGATGATACGATCTGTTTTCAACAATAAGCCATCTACAACGCTTATCTTATCTCTAAAGTTCCAGTATGGAGTAAGTTCACTGTCTAAATCCTTACAGTTTGTTGGCGATCCTTGTAGGACTGTGTCCTTCAACTTCATGAGAACAGATTGTTTTATATTTCACGCTAAAATTACATCACCTTTTCCTGACTTACAGGAAAAGTCTCTATCACATGAACTTCAAAATGTTCCTCATGCTCCTCAGCTTGATCTGATCCTGTCGATCTTGATAATGTATCCGCAATGTAGAGTTCCCTGTCAGCTTTGTATTTCACGACTTAGTCATCTTAATGAACTTTCAACATTAAACGTTGAAGTTGGGGAGGTGCATTAGACAATGGGTTTTTAAACAGGCTCTCTAATGGTTTGTGGTTTTTTTAACACTTACACTGTTTTACCATACACATACTCGTTGAATTTCTGTAGTCCATACACGATTCCAAGCATTTCTTTTTCGATTGGTGCATAGTTTCTCTCAGTTGCATTCAGGGTTCTCGATGCATAAGCCACAGGTTGCTCCTTCTGCATGATGCACGCACCAAGTCCATATGACGAAGCATCAACTGAAAGTTTGACGTCCTCATTAACGTCGAAATATTTCAATATAGGCATTGACGTTATTGCTCCCTTTAGATCATTGAAGGCTTTTTTCTGTTCGTCATTCCAGTCCCATGCTTCATCAGTTTCTAGCAACTCTCTTAGTGATTGATTCCTTGTAGACAAGTTTGGAATAAACTTTTCTAAGTAATTTATCATCCCCATGAATCGCTGTAATTCCTTCTTGTTTTCTGGTGCTGGAATTTCTAAATTGATTTGATTTTTTCACCACTGGGCTTCACACCATCTGCACCGAAAACATGTCCCACATTTACAACTTCCGATTTGTTTACTTTCAACTTGTCCTTGTTAAAACGTAATCCAACATTTTCAGCTCTCTTCAGGATTTGACCAAGTTTTTCCAAGTGTTCCTGTTCACTATCTACCTACATCAAAATGTCATCTGAAATCACTTCACAAGGCTGATTTTCAAATATATGAGACATAGCCCTTTGAAACACTTTTACAGCCGATGATATTCCAAATGGAAGTCTCCGATCTTAAATCTTCCAAACGGTGTATTGAATATGGTGAGCCATGAACTCTCCTCGGTCAGCTGTATTTGATAGAACCAATATAGTAATGAAATATATGAAGATTTGTTATTGAATTTGATTTGCATTATACCGGTAAATATTTTTATATATCCACATTCCTGCTATATTGAACATCAATGAAAAAACACATTTCAGTTGTTTTATCAGAAATCAGATGGTTTACCTTTAAAACACGTTATAATAAATAATCGTCATCAAGAGCTCATAATTCACATTTTTAAACGGAGTTAAAGCCCTGGATTAAACTACTCATGTACATGACGATATGATTAGTTAAGGCCAAAATAAAAAATAAACCTTTGTTTCCCCTAACGTGACCGACCCAATTAAATCGCTCCGACTGAAAAGATTTTTCTAAATAAGATAATTCAAATATTTTTTTCTATTGTTAACCAAGTTTCATAAAATACATTTTCATCAAAATCATTTTTTATCAGAAGAGCCGACATTGTTCTTCATGTGTTTTTCAAGCATTTGTTGGAAACAAAATGACGTCCAAATGTGATTATAGGGCATTGACTCTTCATAAAACAATGGCACAGTCTCAATCTAACGCTTTTATCTGGAATTCTTCACTCTTGAAACAATTCGATAATAACATTTATCATGACTAATTAAGAATGTTTCGGAGGTGTTTTGGCGTCTCCATGTAAGTGAATAAATTTTTGAAAGGGACGTTTAACAACCAACAAACAAAACTATCTGTTAAATGTAGGATACGTAATACATGGTAAGGCTCGCCTCATGAGTAGATGAGGGGCCCATCTAGGGAACACATCATTCAATTTCACTGCATTTTATTTAATTTCATTTTGACCTAATAACCAGTCCATCTATGTTCCTATGTTTACTATATGCCATTATGGAACTATAGGAGTTGTTGAAAATATGTCTGTATATTCATCCTGATAAATATAATTCAGATGTCCTTTCTTCATGCCTTTAATTAGTGGTTAAACTTCGTGACTATAACATTGTATATAGCATTTTTGTCTCGCCTGCGACGAATGTCGCGAAGCGAGACATAGCGACCATAGATTCCGTCGTCGTCGTCGTCGGCGTCCAACTTTTGGTTAACCCAAATGTCAAAGTTTTATAAACTGCAATAACTTTCTCAAATTTTATTCAGTCTTCTTGAAATTTGGACACAATATTCAGTATGGATAAAAATTTATATCCCAAGTATGATTTTGAAAAAAAAAATTCAAATTTTTCCGTATTTTTTCCTTAAGTTGGACTTAGTTTTTTCATGATAATTTATGGTGAAGACCTATATTCCAGCAACTATAAGTTATAGGGATATGATAATTAGTCAGTGGATACATCATGGGTAACCAACAATATCAGTACCATAATTAGGTAATCTTCACCTACATTTTCTGCATGAATGACATTTCTTACTAACCACAGCGACAGCAGGCGAGACACAGGGTTGCGGGCAACCCTTACGAGATTTTTATCATATGTAGATTCGATTTGGTTCAATTAAATATTGTTAACATACTTTTCCAAAAAGTTTTGAAATCATGATTCAGCTTCCTGAGACGTCCAGTGTATTTTCTTAAATGAGGCCCTTGAAGATTGGTTGTTCTTTTTCTTTTATCCCTTCGAGATTCGTTAGGACGACATTTAAACATTTCGACATTGGTTCAAATTTAAACGTACTTAGCACTTTTTTGCCATTAAGCAGTGGGGGTCTTTTTTTAGCCAGCATCCTCTGCGACACTGGAAATAAGTTTTTATGGTCCCCTTTGAAGGACCGTTTTCAACGTTACTCATTGGGATTTGAATCTGCGATTTAAAGTTATTGCCACTTATATCTTAACTCCAAAGTAAAAGCTTCAGAACCACTGCAAATCTCAGTGCCCTTAAAAAGTACATAGTATTATAAGCTCTGAAGGCTGATGGAAGATTTGAGAAAATGTACTCATATGTCTGGTCTTTGCGTATTTGAGAATCTTGTCTACTTTATTCAATTCATATAAATGTAACGGCGTGAGGTATTTCACAAGTTCAGCTAAATGATATACTAATCAAAATTTCTAAGTCCCCACGTAAGTTTTTGTTTTACACTGCTTTTATATTTAATAATTCAGAAAATATAAATTGAAAACTATACAGGATAAAAAGAAGTAAAATATTTTCTTTTCACTTAATCTAATTATATTGAAGGACTTTAACACAAAATGCTAAAGAGTGAAGGCACCCTAGAATTAAAAATTCGCAACGTTTAATACTGTTTTTATCATCCTTGCAAACGAATTAAGATCAAGACAATTGCTTCTCAAAGAGTTCACACAATTAAAGAAAAATCTTTATGGATAACTTCTAGGGTGGTGCTCAGTTTGACACAAGAAAACACAACTAATAGTTGAGGAATTGGAATGGTCATTTATTTAACAAATAAATGACAAAGTATTATGCAAATAAACCTGAACAACTTTTTTTTCAGTGTAAAGTTCTTTCTGTATCAATTTTTTTGCATTAAATACTGCATTTCTCTTTAATAAATTTCCTGTTTTATACAGGGGGGATCCAATCTTTCACAATTAACATTTCCTATATACATGTATAGTAAAAGTAAGGTTGGGAAAAAAGTGGGGGGACAGCCTCCTCCCCCCACCCTCTGTTGCTACGTGTCTGATGGAAAAGGAACAGTGAGATTTTATTTAAAAGGTATATTTTGTATGTGTTTTGATCTGTTTTTCTTTTGTTGGATAAGGACGCCTGTGGAGTTTTACAAATACTTGGAACTCAGGACCAATGAGCAGTTTCGTGTATTTTTTTTGTGCTAACACCTACTGCGACTCGGGACTTGGTTTTAAACGGTCTCATCCTAAGGATTGATCTCCACCTCCTGCAGTGGATTCGAACCCGCGACGTAAAGCTCAGCTCCTCATTCTGCAACTCTATAAATGGTTTTAGAAGATGTAGTAATTAAATAAGGAAAATGAACTAATGAATTAATGTATCCTGGGAAACAGTGTCTATATGTAAAGGTTATATTTTGATTTAAAAATTAAAATTTAGAATTAGATTCAACTGCATATACTACCAGGAAGACAGCTGAGAATATGATAACTACAAGAAATAAATGAATCGTTATGATTAACATGCAGAATATGTTTAAGTACTAGATTGTTGGGTATGCCAGAGCATGAACGATTGTTGGAAACAGCCCGTTATGCATAAATGACCCAACGAACTTGACGGTGATTCCTTATAATAGTATTCCTCAATCCTGGAATAGGAGGGACACTTTTCCTAAGTCTATTTTTTGTGTTTCATAGGAGGAAGAAGGGGGGGGGGGCTGCGAGTTCGGGCGAGATATGATCAGAAATATTATGTATACTTGGCCAGTTTTCCTCTTAAGAACATTTTTTTCCGTTTCGTTTTATTTACTTTAATTGATGTAACTTCTAACTTCTTTCACAATATCACCGATATGTTTTTTTTCTAGAGCAGCCCAGTCGTCCGGGTTGCAATAACTCTATTGTGAAAATCACCATATATCACACATTCATGATGATTAATCAAATAAGATTTCCCTCCCTTGCATTGCTTATTAAAAATAGTTCAAAACAGTACATACATGGATTTAAATACAGATGTTCATTCATAGCAGTAAATTGTAGTTATTAATGGATGTAAATTATTTCTTTTCTTGCTCTATTCAAGGACCAAGGGAGTGCAAAATGACAACACTGGGTATAGAGTATTTTGGAAACGTGACTCACACCGGGAATGGAAGAGAATGTCAAGCCTGGGTCTCGGTGTCTCCCCATCACCATTCGTTTTCTAATACTCTAAAGAACAGTAGCAATTACTGCAGAAATCCCGACAGGGAACCATATGGCCCCTGGTGCTACACAACTGATGTGGCGAGAAGATGGGAATATTGTAGCATACCACTATGTCGTAAGATATACACATACACTAAATAAAAAGTTTATGAAAAGCATCCAAAATGAATGCTCCAGTACTCACAAAAATAATGAGAGAGAGAGAGAGATAGAGAGAGAATGTTGCTTAATGTTTCACTGAGAATTTCTCTAGTAAAGAAACGTCATCTGCTAAAAAGATTTTGTTTAAGTATTTCTTACATTCGCAGAAGTGAGGGATATTAAAACTCTAATCCCAAAGATATGCAACTTCATTACTAGTGCTGGGCCCTTGACGAGGTTCGACCTTGAACTTTTGAGCAGATTTTGGTCTGGACCATTATTTCAAAATTTCTGCATTATTTTTAAGTTCTTACATTAAATCTGGATTCTAGAATGCCAAAAACACCGATTTTATTCCATTTAAGTCTGACTTAGCCAGGAACTATATATTGTAGCAGAACTTTTTTTTTTAAAAATGTTTCTCTTTTGAGCTGTATAAAGCACTGTTAATATTTGATTCCTATCATTTCATGCTGGTTGCATACAACCCTGATTTTTGCAGTAAAATATGTTGTTCTGGTTCTGAAGTTATATCTTATGATTTCTTTTAACGGATCGTAACAAATATCGTACATATTTTCTGAAAGGCCAAGAAAAACATGGAAAAACATGGAGCCAAATTTTTATATGAAATTGACTCTTTTTTAGTAATATCTAAAAGTTTACCTCATATATCCCCACTTTTGATGTTCTTTTCTGAATATTAAAGATAACTTTGACATATCTGCTTAAATTCAGCAAAAATTTAATTTTCTTGCTTATTAAATTTTTATTGCCAGAAAAATCACATTTTCTGAGTGCAAAAAAATCAAATTATTGATTAAACGAAGCAAAAAAACTTTTTTTAGTCACAATTTTAAATTGTTTTTTTTAAATAACCTCATAATTTATTTTGTTCCATGCTTCATTTGGATATATACACTCGAGCCCCCAGTCCCACAGGTTTTGAAATTCCCACCTGGGAAATATTCTCTTGCAAATTATTTTGAGAAATTGAGGCATTAGTACCTGTGGTGGTGTCTTGATTATTTACAATGGTATTGAACGTCGAAGTATTTGAGACTTCATCCGATCTGTCTTCCAGCTGTCCAGTCGTTGCTGGCTGTTGGTTGGCTGCTGGTTGCGGGGTGTTTAATTTGGACATGCATTCTTTTACAGTCTTTTCAATAATGGGTAACGCTGCAGCCATACATTCTGTAACTAGGTTTTTCAGTTTGGATGAATCGTTATCTGGCTGGGTAGATCGGTTATCGGTTGAGGGGGGTTTGGTCCTACGCCTCTTTGGACGAGAAGCCATAATCCTGAAAACGATGATGTTGGCAAATAAAATCAAAATAACTCAGCAATAAAAAAGACTAAATTTAAAGGAAATAAAATTGCACACCACCATTGACACAATGCCATAAACCTGTACCACAACCATAGTTGTTTAAGGGCACATAGTTAATATGGAATACCTGTGATATACCGGTGTATAATGGAAGTGTACAATGAATTCCTTGCCTTAGAATCATATGAAAACAACTACTAGTATCCATAGCTACTAAATCAAGGAAATATAGCCATTGCTATAATAACTAGCCAGAGCTAAGTAGCCAGAGCTACTACGAGTCACCCTCCAAAATAGCCAGAGCTAAAACATGTTAAATAAAATAACTTGACCTAGAAACCTATGCGTTAATTTACTTGTCTAATTAGTGCTAAATATCATTCTTCAATTGCCATGAAGCATTATTAATAGCCAGTGCTAAAGTAGTCATACATGTATACTACAAAGGGTGACTCAATTGCAGACCATTGTGTACTGCAAACATCATCTTGCCAGAGCTAACATAAATTTCATTAAGCTGTGGAAGTGCAATTTCCACAAATTGTAGAAGAGTGAGCCAACCCAGCTTATTCTACATTCATATGCTTGGTTCAGTGAGAGATTACTGGGTGACCCACTCATCCCATAAATATCCCGTTGTTTGAGATAAAGGAAACCATTTATATATACCTGAATGGATATGGTTAATCGCTGTAATCGAATATGAAAATATAGAGATGCAGGTAAAATGGTTGCTGAAAATAAGAAAACATAATAATTAAAAGTAAATCCTTAAATTAATAATATAATACTTGTGATTTGTGTTATCGTAAAATATGGTTATGAGAGTAAAAATTCAAGTAATAATACATGTCGTAGTAACATAGTAAAAAAAAAAAAAAAAAAAAATAATTTAAAACATTGCAGACTGAACTGATCATGCTGATAGCCTTTCTACATATAAATAATATCTATTATATTGTACGCTTAGCCAGAAGCACCCGTCATCATGGCTAGCAAAGATAATTTGTGTCTAGCGTTGCAGGGACAGGAGAATTCCTCTCAATTGTCTGAAATATTTTCTCATCCCTAAAGAATTAAGATGCACGCCATCACAGAAAATATTGTCTCTGGTGTTTGTAAAACCTTTCATCCTCCAATAAGAGAGGCCAACTTGTTGGCATTGAGTTTTGAGGGTTGAGTTGGCGCGTAGCACACGGGCGTTGTACTCCTGTGGGTCAATATGTCTTGTCCTCTCTCGAGGTATCAATCTCATCACAACTATTTTGTTAATATTGAATTGTGTGCGGATTTGAGTCAAGAAGGCCATGAGTCCGTGAATTAACAGATCTACTGTATCTTCGCTGCGATCTAAGTCATTTCCACCTAGGTGGACAATGAGACATGTAGGTCGATACTGTTGGGCTACTGCTGATAATGACTGCAGATGGCGCGGATTCTTAACCGCCCCCCCGCTGATTCCGAAAAATTTTACCTGTGGGAGGTTTTCAATGTCAAATAACTCCGATGAGGGTTTTCTGTTGCCAATGTATGCACTGAATCTCTTCACATGAGAGTCACCAATGAATAAAATAGTCATGGTCCGATTTCTAAATTTCTGTCACGTGACCTATGGAATGTTATGGACAATCACAAACCCTAAAACTAATCCAGTGTCCGTTTTTTTTTTTTTTTTTTTTTTTTATAACTCAAGCTAGTCTATGATTTGATTTGACTCGCCTTTAGTGGAAAGGATCCTTCGTCCAACAGAAAGTGTCGCAGAAGCAGTGAAGGAATCTACCTATCGTATGGGCCTACGCTCTGGCCTATGACAGCATCTTCGCAGATATGCATCAAAGAAAGAAAGGTCAAATAACTGCAAACCAGGGGGTTAAGTTACCTCAGATGCGTTGTGCCAAGTCTCTAGAAGTTGTAAGATATTATTCGTTTGATCTCATGTGCTATGCATCCATTCAGATATCGAAAAATAGTTAAAAACTTTCACAGGAATATGTAAACAAAGAATGAAAAATGGCGAGTGACGCTATCAGGATGCGCACGCGCAACTACAGGAAACAGTATTATATTTATAAACCATGGCGGTAAATATGAAAACAGTATCCATAAATGTTTTATGTTCATAAATGTATATTCATTGAAGGTTATTCCATGTATAGACTAGGTCGTCCTCTATATTTCCGCCAGATTCTGCTACTGGAAAAGCGCTCAATTTCAGGTCCATCTTGTCCTGTCCATGTTCTATAGGGTTGAGTTGTGGATGACATTGAAGCTTACCGAAATTGTTTGTACCCAATATTAATCCTACAGTACATAAGGTATTCTTAAACGTATTCCCCACTCTTCCAGTTTGTTTCTAATAATTTGGATAATTAAGGAGACTTGATGAATTTTTAAGGAGTGCAGAGCAATTGCACGTGCAGATAAGTTCTTTCCACAATAGTTAGTAATTCTTATGTACTAGCCCTGTTGGTGTGTCGTTGCAGTACGTGTATACGCCTTGACCATGGGCACTTCCAGTTCCGGTTTGAGTGAATTTCCGGTTAAACTCTAGGGTGGTTAAGTGGTATTTCTTGAAAATCTAGCAATTTTTAATGGTTATAAGGAATACAAGTAAGCTTTGTGCATATTCCTGACGGTATTTTTAACTGTTTTAGATAAAATAAACAAATACAAAGGAAGGAAATACAACTTTCCTTTACTACCACCAGCTTGGACCATGGCAACTTCACTTGCACATTGTCGTCCGTACATACACGGCATTTTAAACAAGCTTTTTTTCTGTTTTTCCTAAAGATTGAGAACACATGGCAATTTAAATAAATGGAAGATACACCCGAAAACATATGAAACTCGCACTTCATGCTCTTTAACAAAAAGGGTCATGGATGAGTAATTACTTATTCGATTTCAATTTTCTTTGGCCGTAATAGGCAATCATCGAAAAATTAAGTCAAAATTGTGAACAACTAGTTAATTAATGTTAAGGTTTTTAAATACTTAAACTAATAAAAGTGGGGACTTAGAAATTTTGACAAGTATAGTTGTGAATTAATTAAACATGAATTTTTCTTTTAAACGGCATGTTTACGATACTAGACATTTTGTTCACAAATTGTTTTCTTTTGTACTTTTCTTATTCATAAAGGTTATTTTCCATTAAACTTTAGAATGTATTTTCAAAACTGCTGTCAGAAAATAAAAATGTTTACCTACCTACCGACCCAACTTGAGAATTTAGGGTCGGGTAAGCGGAAACAAATTTTTAATTCCTGCCTAAGGTCATGTTTCTGTACAGTGTTTTCAAATTACATTATAAGTGTAATCATTTAACAAAACACACAAATGGCGAGAATTAAAGTATTGCAGAATAGGTAAGAAATCAAAATGAGTTCAACTTTAAGAAGTTTACATGTAGTAACACTTACAGTATTAATTATCCCTTTCCTATTTGGTTCGTATTAAGCTTTTTTAAGACATAAATCACAAAATGCATCAGAATGTAGACTTTTTTGATAATAATTCCAGATCTAAGTTCAAACATGTATGAGGTTATATCGTACAATACCATGCACTAGGTATCATACTACTTGATTCGTAAAGACCATGTTTGAAGTCATTATCATAGAAACAAACGGCAAACAATGCAATGCAGTGTTCGTTTCAGAACTTACGCCATAATCAAATGTGCACAAAAACTCAGCTCGAATCGTCGAAATTGTGTAACAAAATTGATATAAAAAGCAAACCAATGACCCATCTTATGTTACTTAATATCTACCATCTTACATTTCGTGGTAGATACTTGGTCATGGGTCTCTTTATACATGTACCTCGAAAACAACAAATATTAATTCCCAAAGAAAGTTCGTGATTTCACAGTATTTTAGCACATTGTTGTGTTGTCAAGCGATGAACAAGGCCATACAGGAGAACAAGAAATATTTATTAACTATTCGATTTTAGTGTTCCATTTTTGAACTTTTCATATATGATAACCAGATTTGTTCTTTTTATAGGATTAATATATGAATATCAATGGTTCATCAAAATGGTAATAGTAATGGCAGTAATGACAGTGTGCTGTACAACTGAAAAATAAGAAAAACATGCCATTACTTACAAATGTAAATTCAGGTGAATGTAATGATGCTTTACTAAAAAATAAATAAAAATTAATTTATTAAATATGACAGACAGTTGAACTTACCATTATAAAGATTTATAACATATTACACTAATAATAAATTAATGAATAAATATATAATATGTTTTCATATAAATCTTACCCCAACTAGGCCACAATGCATTAGTTTTGGTCAAGGTCACCACCGACCACAGTGATACTGTAAAACCTACCCAAAAATCAGTATACCTATTAAATTTAAACTTCTTCATAACAAAAGCCTATCAAACATCACTGGATATAAAATGAATAGCCAATATTATAAGGAACGTTTATCAACAAATCATGCTGAACCTATTCTATTAAAATAAATATTTTCAGACTTAACAAATATTAAAATAACCCTACCAAAACATACTTAATTATTATGAGCAAAGCTATATAAAAATGTAAACTTACAGTTGGTACACCTAGCAATAAGAATAAAAGGAAGATACATAGACTTTTGGCGGAAATTCCCTTCCATAGTGTTTAACTGTTATGTATAATTTATGATTTTTTTTTAAAAGAAAGTGACACTTCAAAAAATGTGTTGACTGAACATAACGTTATCTCCAACACGTACACGGTCGATCTTTTTTTTTTTAAATTGAATTACGCACTTATTGATAATTTGGTAAATTTAGTACTTTAATTTGAAGTATATGTAGTGAAAAAATGGATGTATATAGCCATTAAAATATTATTTCGGAATATGAATTGGTTAACTTTCCATTTTGCATACTGGTCAGGTATGTATATGTATTAACAATGTACGGAAGATAAATACATTGTTTAAAAATAAAAGTACTGTGAACGCATTCTGTATGAAATTTTATGGTTATTTTTCCTGAAGAAAAAAAAAAAGATTTACATATTATGTACTCCAACAAACTCTAAAAATCTACACTGATTAGGAGACCATGTAATATAGAGATTAATGATTTTATCATGTAAGTATTGATTGATTGTATATTGTTTTACGTCCCTCTTGAGAATTTTTCACTCATATGGAGACGCCACCACTAGCCGGTGTAGAGATACAAATTTTGTCCTGTACTCGGCACTGAGGAACATTGAGCAGGGAGGGATCTTTATCGTGCCAGCACCTACTGCGGCACGGGACCTCGGTTTATACGGTCTCATCCGAATGACCGGTCTCTACGTCCCGCAGTGGGATTCGAACCCGCTACGTAATTCAACTCCTTACTTCGCGATTCTAGAGCAGAGGCTTTAGCCACTGCGCCACGCGGGCGACTATCATGAAATCAAAAACCTAAAACAAGTCCAGTGTATTTTATTGTTTGTTGTTTTGAGAATTCAAATACCGTTAGGATATTTTTGTCTTCCTGACATGCTAAATCTTTATGCCATTAAATACATTTGTACATGAAATAAAAAATGAATTAATTTTCAAGCTAAATTTAAAGAATTTTTGAATTAAATTATAAATTAAAGAGTTGTCCTTCCTGGCTGAGGGTCGGAATCCCTTTAGTTTTGTTTTAAGACATTAATTACAGAATGCAGACTGTATTGTAATCATTCCAGATCTAAGTTCAAGCATGTACATGTATGAGGTTATATCGTACAATACCATTCACTACGTATCAATCTACATGTACTTGGTTCGTATAGACTATGTATGAAGTCATTATCATAGAAATAAACGGGACACAATGCAACGCCGTGTTCGTTTCGTAAATGACGTCATAATCAAATATGCACAAAAAAGCAGCTCGAATCGTCGAAATTGTGTAACAAAATTGACTTCAGGTCAATATAAAGTAAATGTCTGTAGACTAACGTTTTGGTGCTAAATCCATTATGACGTCATAATCACTTTCAACTTCCTGTTTTCCGTACTTTATGG
>PRKT01000160.1:1025080-1043178 GCA_003671525.1 Saccostrea glomerata | reverse complement strand
TTCTTTGAAAATCTTCTTCTCTGCTCCTGGGTATTAAATAAACTAACTAAGTGCAAAGTTATGATGAGCAAGAGTGCCTCTACCAAAATTGTGAATTTCAAGGCCCCAAGGTCAGGGGTTCTGGTGTTAGGGTGGGGCTCTATAGAATATATAGTGAAATTACATGAATTCTTTGAAAATCTTCTTCTCTGCTCCTGGGTATTAAATAAACTAACTAAGTGCATAGTTATGATGTGAAAGAGTGCCTCTACCAAAATTGTGAATTTTATGGCCCCAGGGTCAGGGGTTCTGGTGTTGGGGCAGGTCTCTATTGATTATATATTTAAAATACGTGAATTCTTTGAAAAAAATTCTTTTCTGCTCCTAGGAATGAAATAAACTAATTACATAGTTATGATGAGCAAGAGTGCCTCTACCAAAATTGTGAATTTTATGGCCCCAGGGTCAGGGGTTCTGGTGTAAGGGGGGAGCTCTATAGATTATATACTAGAGATTATAACTAAATTTTCGCGACACCTTATTTTTGCAAGATAGTCATTGACTCTTGATTAGCGAGACAAAATTTTCACGAATTGTGGTTCTTGCTCTATAATGCTATTATACGCGAGAATTAAATTTTCGCGAGCACACTGTCTCGTGTAATTACGCGAAAATAAAGTTCTCGCTAATAAAAAGTGATTTACAGTAGTGAAAATACATTAAATCTTTGAAAGTTTTCTTCTCTGCTCCTTGGTTTTAAGCAGATGAACTACCTATATAGTTATGATGAGCAAGGGTCCTAATCTTCCAGAATTACGAATTTCAAGGCCCCAGGGTCAGGGGTACCATAAAGGAGGGGGGGCTGTACTTATATACTGAAACTGGATGAATTGTTTGAAATCTGCTACTTGGTATTAATCAAATATTTTTGAAAAGCAAGGGTGCCTTTTCAAAAATTGTGCAATGTGTGGATCTAGGCCTAAGGGTCAGGGATTCATGTGTGATTGGGGCATTACTGATCATGCTGAATATTGCTGATTACTTGAAATGCATTTTTTGTTCCCTTACCCTGCCTATGGGTATTAAGTAAACAAACTAAGCAACTGCTAAGTGTATTGTTATGATGATCATTGGTGCCTCTTTCAAAATTGTGAATGCCATAGCATCTGGATTAAAACATGAATCAAATTCAATCACTGGAAAGTTGTTGCATAATGCTCAGGTGACCTATAAGGCCTATGGGCCTCTTGTTGTTGACGCAGATATATGGAACCAGTTTGACCCCATGAATTTTTATGTTAACAAATTATTGATGTCAAGCCTTTAACCTAGAAAACCAACTAAATTTTTCCACGTACAGTCTCCATTTATTGTGCAATTTCATACTTGATGTAGAAATGAACTTCTTTTGATCTTAAATTTGTATTTTGCAGAAGCATACGGAGACTATAGCCATCCTTAAAGATTGAAGCAGAGTGCATCAGTTGCCATCAAGAGCATGCAGACCTGACATTGCCTGATGCTCATCCTACAGGTAACTCTAAGGCAAAAGCTGCACTCAGTTTTTAGTATTTCAGTTGCATCACTTTTTTTCATCACTTGATTTAAGAATATTTACTTACTACATTGTTCACAGGCATGCAACCCTTGTTCCTACAATGTATGTTCAAGAGTCAGGCTCCTAATATTACAGAAGAGTTGGGAGTATTGATTGACTGCTAGCTTCCTTATAGAGTAGGGTAGGATACATGCTATACTCCATTCACTTTGAGACTAGAGAGATTTCAGAAATTCTATAAGTTGAATTTTGATAATTATAACTCTTTGTTTTGTTGACCTCTCTATATCTTGTGTTGACAGGAAAGAAGGTCTGGCTTGCCTGGTTCCCAGGTTTTAGAGGTGGCAGTTATGCTTCGACCAGAGAATCAAGATGGAGGACAGACTATATTTTTACCTAGTAGAAAGGAAGGTAAGGTGCAAACACTTCTTTTTTGATTCTCAGAAAGTTTGTTTTACTTTGCCAATTGACAAAGGCTTAGTACTAATGTTGTCATCAAGCCTCTGATCAGCCAGTGAAAAAACACATCAATGTATATATTAATCAGTAAAACTGCATGCTTCATGTACTGTGAAATCACTAATTTTCGTGGGGGTTCAATTTTCCTTGTTTTCGAGGTATGAAAAGACCCACGAATTCATGTCCACCACGAAATGTAATTTTTCAGATGCACAACTACTAAAAAGTTCTTCATCCATGAAATCAACTCCCCACTAACCAACATTTTTTCCTTCAACCATAAAAATTTTACCCCACGAAAATATGTGATTTTACAGTATTTGGTTACTCAGATAAAGAGATATTTTATTTGGTAAATAAGTAAAAAAGATGTCCTTTTTTTCAAAATATATACTGGTATGTGAAAAGTAAACCAATACCCATATGTTATATATATTTGATTTAAGGTCATACGTAATGTACATGTACTTTCAATGAACCTTTCCTAGTGATAATTTTCCAAGACATTCTCTGTTTAAAATCATAGTATCATTCATTAGATGTTCTAAGACAAAAAATCACCATACATTAACAGGAATGTTGAACAGATATCAGTGATAAAAATCTTAGTGATTTTTTTGATAACTAACTTTAGAAAACAAAACTTTGACATAGATGAGTTTGTTGGTTTAGCATATATTAGCTCAATGAAACATCTTTTTTGAAATTACATTTATTTGGATATTTAAACATTTAGACAGAATGGAGCTAATGGTACACAGAGAGTCCAAGAAAAGGTTGTATATTGACCATATAATCCAGACATTAGGTGAGCTGTATATTGACCGTATAAGCCAGATATTAGGTGAGCTGTATTTGACCGTATAGGCCAGATATTAGATGAGCTGTATTTGACCGTATAGGCCAGACATTAGGTGAGCTGTATTTGTTCTGTGTCTTTTGTTCCCTTTCGTTTTGTTCCACCTTCCTATTCTTACTTACATTACTAACATAACAAATCTTTTTGCACTTTTTTGTTTGTGTTATTCCAAATATGTTTTTGCCACATGTTTTTCTATGAGAATGATGCATTTTAAAAAGGTTAAAAAGGCATTTAAGAAGATTTTTTAAAAGTTTAAAAAGGTTTAAAAAAAAATTGTATTGGAACTGTACTAATCCTATGTCAGTTATTCTATCATTATCAAGGGCACTAGGAGGGATTGACAGATGGCAGCCAGCAGCACACTGAAGAGGAGACCATTTAAGGGATACAGGGTATCCACCATAACAACAGGCCAACATTACCAGGATACAGGGTATCCACCATAACAACAGGCCAACATTACCAGGATACAGGGTATCCACCATAACAACAGGCCAACATTGGCCAAAGTGGTCAGAGAAACAAACTGCATTTGTTAAATTATATTTTGATTTAATATTTTCACTTTATTCAAGACTGGTACAAGTACTACTTTGACTTTTTATTTTAACAGAATTGTAATTTGCCTCAATTCCGATATAAGGAATGACAACCCTACTTGTGAAGAAGAATCAAGGAATTTTGGATCATGGCGCAACTGAAGCCAACCTCTGATTAAAGGGTAAGTTACAAATCACTGATTCCATTTCTTCTCCTAATCTTAACTGTTGAAATTGAGCTCTCTTTGAATTGGAATCTGTATGTTTAATCAAGAGCTAAAATAAACTGTGTATAAACCTTTTGATGACAGCAGGTATAGATAGATGCAAAATTGAGAACCACCACACGATGATGATGCCATCACCAGGATACATGTACATGGTATCTACTATGTCAACAAACCAACATTAACCAAAAGACAGTAGTAAGAAACAAGCTGCATATGGAGGACCACATACCAAAGGAGAGGAGGACCACAGAATAAAGAAGAAGACCACAGAAGAAAGAAGAAGACCACAGAAGAAAGAAGAGGACCTCAGAAGAAAGAAGAGGACCTCATAAAAAAGAAGAGGACCACAGAAGACAGAAGAGGACCACAGAAGAAAGAAGAGGACCTCATAAAAAAGAAGAGGACCACAGAAGAAAGAAGAGGACCACAGAAGAAAGAAGAGGACCACAGAAGACAGAAGAGGACCACAGAAGACAGAAGAGGACCACAGAAGAAAGAAGAGGACCTCATAAAAAAAAGAAGAGGACCACAGAAGACAGAAGAGGACCACAGAAAAAAGAGGACCATACAAAGAAGATGAGAACAATTCCAGGATATCCACTGAAGTAGCAGGCCAACATTAACCAAAGTGGTAGGGAACAAGCTGCAAATATTTCTTTTTTTGATTAATATGTTTTATTCTTGATCAATCCAGTAAGGACACTTATTAGACCTCTTAACTCTACCTACTTACAGAAAAATGGTTAGAAAAGCTTTAATGTCACTTGTATCACTCACAAGGAGGAGTCCAGGAAACTGAGATCCACTGCAGCCAGCCATAGAGAAAAGGGTAAGATACAGATTAAATGTGCTGAATCGATTGCTTGTGCACTTTCACACTTAATTATAATTAGCACCATTTTATGTGCCTTTTTGAACTGATGTACAATGAGCCTCCTTTGTCTTAGAACCTCAGTATCCTACAATTAAAGTATCAAGAACTTAAATTCAAACTATCTCTGACAATTTTTCAGGTGACCGCTGATTTAAACAGATGCCAAATTAAGGATGACCACTTTATGAACAATATGATGAAATACTGAGAGAAGGACCACACAAAGAATAGGAGGACCACACAAAGAATAGGAGGACCACACAAAGAATAGGAGGACCACATACAAAGAGAAAAGGACCACTTACAAAAGAGAAAAGGACCACACAAAGAAGAAGAAGACCACACAAGGAAGAAGAGAACCACACAAAGAAGAAGAAGACCACACAGAAGAGGAGACCATTGAATCCACTTAATCAACAGACCAAAAATGCCCAAAATGGTAACAAACAATCTGTATATAACAGGCGTATTACATTTTTTGATTGCCCTGTTTTATTCTTAGTCAATCCAATTAGGAAATACATAGCACACCTTTAATCTCTTTATCTACAGAATAATGGTTAGACAAGCTTCAATCTCATGACAGAGAACACATCTATTACTCCTTATGAGGAGTCCAGGGAAGAGAGATCCACTGCAGTCAGCCATGGAAGAAAGGGTAAGCTACAGATCAATTGTGCTAAATCCATATTGTTTGTGCTCTTTCACACATGGTTATGACATGGGTCTATTTTATGTAAAATCTCTGCCTTACAGAAACAAGGATGATCAGACTTACACTGTCAAGGGTCTGGAAGATTACCTCAGATTACAGTAAGAGAACCAAGAGCTAGACACCAGATAGCCACATGGTAAATAGCAGATCATTCCCAGGGTACAGGGTCTCCATTTTATTAGTCAAAGTGGTAAGCTGCACTTGTTACACTATCACGATTCCTGTTTTCTATTCTTTGTCTGATTAGAACATGTATTTGACTCTCAATGTTCACAGAAATCCAATTGCAGTCTCCCACTCTGCATTAGGAAGAGATGTATACCAGCTAAAGCATGGAGTACTGGGAGCCAGGGCTGACTTTAGCCTGCAGGAGAAGGTAAGAAATAAGATCCACTACTTGCATCGTGTAAATTGATATCCCTGTTTCTAAATAATTGAATTCTTTGTACCTTTATTCATTGATCTGTGCATATTCTGTGTTTAATTAACAGATAAGGGATGAGGCTCATCTTGATCAAATGTTTACAGTTCTTCCTGTTGATGGAGAATACTGTAGAAGTGATGGTAAGATATAAGCTCTACTCAATTCACTCTGAGCCAAAGGCTCAAGTGAGCTTTTCTGATCAAAATTTGTCAGTTATCTGTCGTCATTGTTGTTGGCGTCGTTGTCGTTAACTTTTTACATTTTCATCCTCTTCTCAAGAACTGCAGGGCCAATTTTGACCAAACTTGCCACAAAGTATCTTTGGGTGAAGAAGATTCAAGTTTGTTCAAATGAAGGGTCACGCCCTTATTTAAGGGGATATAATTCAGAGATAGTGAAAATTTGGTGGTATGTTTTAAAAATCTTCTTCTCAAGGACTACTGTGCCAGGAAACTTGAAACTTATAGGGAAGCATCCTCAGGTAGTGTAGATTCAAGTTTGTTCAAATCATGACCCATGGGGGCTTCAATGCCAATCAAAGGGTGGGGCAACAACATGGAATCCAAGTTTTACATACAAACATGTAGTAAAATCTGTAAAATTCTTCTTTTCAAGAATAGCAAAACCATGGTTAATCCTGTTTATATATATCATGACCCCTGGGCTAAGTGCAGGGCCACAATGGCCGATCAAAGTTTTACATAGAAATATATTTGGAAATTCTTTAAAAATCTTCTTCTCAAGAATAGCAAAGGCATGAACAATCATATTTATATGTAAGCATCCTTAGGTAGTGTAGATTCAAGTTTGTTCAAATCATGACCCTTGAGGATAGGGCGGGGCCAAAATGGCTGATCAAAGTTTTACATAGAAATATATAGGGAAATTCTTTAAAAATCATCTTCTTAAGAATAGCAAAGGCATGAATGATCATATTTATATGGAAGCATCCTCAGGTAGTGTAGATACAGGTTTGTTCAAATCATGACCCCCGGGGATAGGGCGAGGCCTCAATGGAGGATCAAAGTTTTACATAGAAATTTATAGGGAAATTCTTGAAAAATCTTCTCAAGAATAGCAAAGCCATGATTAGTCATATTTAAATAGAAGCATTCTTATGTAGTGTAGGTTTAAGATTGTTCAAATCATGACCCTAGATGGTAGGGCAGAGCCACAACAAGGAGACTAAGTTTTGCATAGAAATATGTAGAAAAATTCTTTAAAAATCTTCTTTTCAAGATTGGCAAAGCCATGATTAGTTATATTCATATGGGAGCATTCTCAGGTAGTGTAGATTCAAGTTTGTTCAAGTCATGACCCCTGGGGGTAGGGCAGGGTCACAAAGTTAGTTTAAAATTTAAAGGGCCATCATAAAAGACACAGGTAGTCAAAGAAATATGCAAGCATCCTTAGTTAGTGTAGATTTAAGTTTGTTCAAATCATACCCTCTCCCCTTTAAGGATTGGTTAGGACCACATTTTGGTTAACTTTTCAATATAAACTGATTTCTGCTTTTTTCCTAGCTACAGTGCTCAGGTGAGCAATGTGGCCCATGGGCCTCTTGTTTATCTTAATTACATGATTGTTTGTACTGTTTCTAATTGGAGGGATAATAAAAACCTTAGTGAATATGATTGGTTGTTTTATACAGGAGGAAGAGAGGAATACCAGACTGACAGGACTGGGAAGAAAGAATAACATCAGGAGATGGACTTTGTGAAAATATTGATGTTTAGACATTATACATTTCAAACTTACGTATATATGTACTGTATGTGTATGTGTTAGTGTGAGTTATGTTAATATGTGTTGATGAGTTTATAAGGTTCCTTGTAAATGGTATGCTAGCCCTTAAAGTTTCACATTTTTTGATGCATTGTTAAATAATATGGCCAATTTATCAACCTCTCTGTTCCCCTATAGCAGTTACTACTAGTTTAGAACATGTGACAGAATTTTATTTTTAAAGGAACCCTTTTGATGTATTTTCACATTTCCATGGGGTAGGGTGGGGGAGGGAAGTCCTATTCCCTATTATAGTGAAATCCCATTAACACCTACTTTGACATTCCTCCACAATCTTTGATCCTTGACTGGATAACATGATTTAATAGGACCTAAGATTATGAGGTATTTTCATTTGATGCATTGTAGAGATAATGTGTCAAAGGTCAAGTCTGTGTTACCTTGACCTTCAGTCAAATATCTTAGTGTTGTATTTAAATTTCATCATGGATATTTTAGAAACTCAGGGTCAGGATTTTCAGTCCTTTTTCATTTAAACATTCAATCCTGGTCGCTTAACACATAAACAGACACTTGAGGGTTATGTGTGGACCCTTAGGTTAGCACTTTATCAATTATTAGATTTATTTTGAATAGGGGTTCTTAATTCATTATCTTGTGTTAATAACTTATAACTCAAGGGCATTAAGAGTGAAGCAGAAAAAATTAACCATACAAAATATGATACTATCCTCTTTGGTCCATTACTGGCATTCACTTGAGTACAGAATGTCCATTTTTTGCCCTTGCCAATCTTTATGCTATATGGATGAGAGAAGAATAAAGGTTGTTATTTCCCATTTATACTGAGTTTAACTAGGGCCTGTGACGTATCCTATAATATTATTTCAACATGAACACATATATTAAATTAAACTCTAGGCACTAATGGTATCAGTACAGTACTATTGGGGTATTCTGATAGTGATGCACCTTATCTTGGTACCATTTCTGTTCATTCATAATGATGTAATAAACCTTGAATCAGCATCACTTCTCTGAGGACATCATTAGTTTTCATTTGCTCTGGCTTTGTGCTGACATATTCTTGTCTTTATTACACAGAGCATATACATCATATTTCTTAGTTGTCAATTTCCACAATGGAAACTGTGTACAAAATCTGAGCCAGTGAGGTATCAAAGTTTGTGTGCTGAAATTTTCTTGGATGCTCAAACGGTGTGTGCATATTATTTTGTGGTTTTGAGTTTGTGTCCTTG
The DNA here is from genome assembly GCA_003671525.1 of Saccostrea glomerata. NCBI lineage: Eukaryota > Metazoa > Mollusca > Bivalvia > Ostreida > Ostreidae > Saccostrea > Saccostrea glomerata. The sequence goes on along the minus strand of PRKT01000160.1, from coordinate 1,034,533 downwards.
AAAATTTTTAGTTAGCATGAATTTTTTGCCTTTCTGACCTGGGTTCATACTCCCTAATTCAAAATTGGAAGTAAAAATGGGGTTTCATGATTTACCCTTAAGTCACAATGACTCGCATCGATCCATTTAAAAGTTTAGCCCCAATTGCTCTTTGACATATTCTGGTATATTAACCTGTCAGTCTTACTGTAAGTGACCTTGTCACATAATGTTGAGGTCAAAGTGTGTCATAACTTAATTAATTATAAGCCATAAGGACTTCCAAAAATGTATATAAATTCAAGCATTTATAATTTTCACTGACATCCATTGTATGAACTGATTTCATTCAGTGAGGACAAGATTTACAGAAGTTATATTTCAAAGTTTATGGGTTTCCTGTATGTATATTACAGTGTGGTTTAAGTTCAATCTGAATTTTCAGACATGCTATCCAATGTTGGGATGGCTTAATTGAATAAATTAAACTAGCTAAACCTGCATGTTAAGTTTAAAAAAAAAAACAGACTGATTTTGAGGTTCTTTAAGTAGGAAGTACAAATAAAAAAAGTCATCAGTAACTATATATTGTCAGTGTTTGATGTCACCCTTTGCACCATTGTCAACAAGTCTTATAAATACATGTACAAGCTAGCATACAATTTCAAATCTGCCATGAATCTATATGCCTAATGTATAATGCACTTCTTGTAGAGCAGTTAAGTAAAGATTTCTTTTGCTATGGGTTTGTGCTGGGTTATTAGTGTTAAATAGAACATATATGTATACTAGTATCCTCATATTTCTTAATTGCCAGTTTTACTGTGGCTATAGTGTAAACTATTAAGGATTAGAGGCCCAAGTCGGAGAGATGACATGTTTATGCACTGAGATTTTCTTGGATGCTAAAACGGTGTGTGCTTATTGTTTTTATGGGGTTTATGTGTTCTTGAAAATTTTTAGTCAGCATGAATTATGTTGTCTCTCTGACATGGGTTCATACTCTTATTCATAATATCACAACTAACACTTGCAGTGCTACACAGTATTGGTATGGTGGAAGGGTTAGTGAGACTTGCAGTGCTACCCAGTATTGGTATGGTAGGAGGGGTTGTAAGACTTCCAGTGCTAGCCAGTATTGGTATGGTGGGAGTGATTATGAGACTCACATTGCTAGCCGATATTGAGATTTGGATGGTGGGAGGGGTTGTGAGACTGTCACTGCTAGCCAGTATTGGGATTCAGATGGTGGGAGGGGTTGTGAGATTCTCAGTGCTACCCAGTATTGGGATTCAGATAGTGGGAAAAGTTGTGAGATTCCCAATACTAGACAGTTTTGTGATGGTCAGATGGGTTGTGAGACTTGCAGTGCTACCCAGTATTGGGATTTTGATGGTGGGAGGGGTTGTGAGACTTGCAGTGCTAGCCAGTATTTGGATAGTCGGAGGGGTTGTGAGACTGGCAGTGCTTGCCAGCATTGGGATTGGGATTGTGGGAGGGGTTGTGAGACTCACAGTGCTAGCCAGTATTGGGATTGTGGGAGGGGTTGTGAGACTCGCAGTGCTACCCAGTTTTGTGATGGTTGGAGGGGTTGTGAGACACGCAGTGCTAGCCAGTATTGGGATGGTGGGAGGGGTTGTGAGACTCATAGTGCTAGCCAGTATTGGGATTTTTTTTTTTTGTAATATGTATGTTTACATAATTTCTTCGCAAAGATCATTTGGATCTTGAGTTCTTTTTGAGAAGGGATTGTGAGACTCTCAGTGCTAGCAAGTATTGGGATTGGGATGGTTGGAGGGGTTGTGAGACTCACAGTGCTAGCCAGTATTGGGATTGGTATGGTGGGAGGGGTTGTGAGACTCAGTGTCACTGAAAAAAGTCAAGTAAATATGTTGAGCATTTTTGTGTGCATTTGTTGCACTGCATTGAAGAGTAGCCTGGGGTCTTGTATTTTGGGAAGCTAAGGGTTAACATTACAGTATTTCTATGAGTAAATGTTGAAGTATTGATCTACATTTACCTTTAAAACTATTAGCTGCAGCCATGATTATATAAGCATGATTTCTTTGAGGACTGTTAGGTACATGTAGTTGTCATTTGCTATGGGTTTATGTTGTATATATTCTGGTTTCCCTCAGATTTCTTAATTGCTAGCTTCCACTGTTGAAACTGTAAACTATTAAGGATTATAGAAACCTAGGCCAGTGAGATGACATGTTTATGCACTAAGATTTCCTTGGATGCTAACATGGTGTGTGCTTTAATTATTTTTATGGGGTTTATGTGTTCTTGAAAATATTTAGTCAGCATGAATTATGTTGTCTTTCTGACATGGGTTTATACTCCTTATTCATACCATATCAAAGCGGAGGAGTAACAGACCCCTAAAGTAGGTCACAAGGACTTACTTATTTCTAGAATTGGCTCTCATTGCTGCTTACCATTTAGAATTACATGTATATTTCATTTCCAATGAATAATGAATTTGACCAGTGAGCAGGTAGAATATTATGCAAATTTCTTAGATTGCCTTTGCTATGTTCGGATTAAAATAGGCTGGGATAGATTTGTGGAAAATTTGAAACTTAATTAATTTCTAGTGACCATTATGATTAATGGTCAGCAAGTATCTGAATTTTGAAGTTAACAGAGACTATATATGTATTAATAGTAATGGATGAGTTTAGTACAAAGTATAGTGGTTAGTAGTATGTTCAACATATTTTGTTATATTTATTTGGTCAACTCTATTGAGGGAGGATTTGGGGTGTTTAAAGGAGGCATTACAGTTTTGAACATTTGATAAATTTTACTTTGTCTTTACAAAAAATTCATTCCCCAGTACTCTTGTTAAAACAGAATTGAGAATGTTTTAAAAGTTGTACTTTATTATTGTCGGCATCCACAAAGGTCAGGTTCTACTATGTCGTATCCTTATTTAGATCACAATGACTTTTCATATCGAGTGGGAGGCTATATAGCAATTTGGATGTCCGTCTGTCTGTAACACTTTGGGGGTACCCATTTCTCTTATCCACAACTCTTCTTATACCACTAAATGAAATTTGAGGAGACTTTCAGAGAATCTTTATTACCGGTACTTAATGCCACTGTGCACCTCTAATTTTACTTTTTGATCCAACACAATATTTTGGTTTCCCATAGCAAAACATGCACACTGCCATTATATTCCTATGGGAGGTGGGGGGTATCTTTTAGTGAGCTCATTGATCACAGTAGCTCTAGTTTTGATTTATTTCAGATATGACAACCTATTATTTGATAATAAATTGTTAATATTCTTTCCTTGGCACTTACACATTATTATAAAATTTAAAAGGGCTAGCATTTTTTGTGTATTTTTTATGATATTTAGAATGTGTTTTTTTTTTTTTGTAATATGTATGTTTACATAATTTCTTTGCAAAGATCATTTGGATCTTGAGTTCTTTTTGAGAAGGGATTCTTGTCTGGTTCTGACTATTGACTATTAAATTATTCAAAATATTTTTGTAGAACTTGTAATAGAAATAAAATGAGTGATAAACTGCATGTGCAGCTAAATATAGAAATATCCCTTTCTGCTTCCTTAAATAAATAAAGAACAAAAAATTTATCTAACATTTTGAAACAATAGAATTAAGATTTAAAGAAGTTACCATAATGGACTGGAGTTTTAAATACATCTATAACGAATAAAAAAGATTTCCCAAACAAAGTATAATTTTGCTACCCTCTGAAAGCTTACAATCTACATGTATTAGAATAAACAGATTTAATGTTAATTAAGGTCTTCCGTTTCCAACGGAAGACCTTCTACTGATTCTGTTGGTAAAGATTATTATTCTTTTTTTTTCTTCTGCTTCCTAGACCGCAACTTTGAGGCCTCATATCTCGCTCATTTCTCAACGGATTTCGCTCAAATTTTCTGACGTTATAGACGTTAATAAACTCTATCAGAATAATGGCTAAAATTTCAAAAAGCCACTTCCGGTTTTGAGTTATTTCCCTTTAAAGGAAAATTTATAGGCTTTCGTTTCCAGACAAAGGCTCAGAAACGGCTAAAGCTGGAGCAGAAATTCTACTGATTTTAGATAATAGAAGGATTGAAGTTGTGCACATCGGTTTTTGTTTTTCGATTTCTCTATTGAAAATGGCACTATTTAGGGGTCAAAAATTAGAACGCTTAAAAGAACCAAAAATTACTCATATTTTTCTTTTTATCTTCTAAACTAAAAATATTTTGTTAAAATATATAGAACATAATTTGTGCAGAATTAGAAGATCTTTCAATTGATGTGTCGAAAAAAGGGCTGACCCCTAAATTAAGGGACCTAGAGGGGCCAAAAGTTTTTTCCAGATATCTCAAAAAGTATTGAGAATTTGTTATGCATCAAAGAAGCAAAGTTGTTCAAAATATCAAGCTTTATCTAATGGTGTCGTCAAAATACGTCCGGCGACGTCACTTCCGGTCGAACCGGAAGTAGTCAGAAAATGCATATTTTTGCCGTTTTTGACAGGTTTTTGGGTAACATGTCTCACTAGAAGCTTAAATATTAATTTTTCCGTCCGTCGTCGTCACTTCCGGTCAAACCGGAAGTACCAAAGAATGGCTTAATTTTGCTATACTTAACGTAGATTTGGAGGATTAACCCATTTTTGGACTTCATTACTCTTTTTTTAAAATAAAAGTTACTTCCGGTCAAACAGGACGGAAGACCTACTCGTTGCTTTGCAACGAGCTCGGCTCTAGTTCATAATAATTTTGTATTTTCACCATATCTGCAAATAAGAAAAAGAATTTAAATGTAGGAAGCATATAAAAATAAAAAAAATATTCCTTAAAATATAGAATAAAAACAAATGAAATGGTCAAATTTAATCTAAAAGTAATACCAGTACTTTCTTAATTTTCTGTTCTTCAAAAGTTCATTAATTTTCAATGAATTGAATTGAACATATTTTATTGAACAAAGTCAGAAGGATCGGACACAAGTTCATTAACTTAGATAGATCTCTCCCAATACAAAATTTTTCTAAAATTGCCAAAATAAAAAGCATTTACATATGGTCTACTTTTATACATTGTATACATAATTTTCAATAATTATGATAAATATAAGAAATAAAGAATCTGTCTTATGATATGATTATAAACTATGTGATGTAGTAAAAAGGCGATATTATATTTTTTACGTACGTGTCAAATTTTTCTCTTATTTTATTCTAGATAACTACTTCGTACAAAAGGCAGTTTGAGAGTTAGCTGCAGAATTGTAGCTCTCCGAAAAAAATATTTGATAGACCGGTCTATCAAATATTTTTTTCGGAGAGCTACAGTCCTGCAGCTATTTGAGAATCAAATTTTCTTTGAAAAAAATTGGTTCTGCACATATTGGTCTGTCAGTATCAAATAGAAATCAACCAGTATATTAATGTACACCTGATACACATCTTATGGAGTAGATGACCTAAAATCCGAGTTTTGAAAATGATTCTTATTGATTTTGAGGTCATTAAGATTAAAGGTCAAGCTAGGTTCAAACCCCGGGCTTGTTGGACATTTCTTCACAAGTTATACACTATATTTACTACAATTATTTATCATGCATGTCATATAAAAATTAAGAAAAGTACAAAATGTGTAAAGTGAAGTACATCGTCGCAAATCACGGCCAGAATGTACGATCCTCTCCCATCCCATCCTGAGAGAGAAAGCTCTGTGCGGACTCCGAACCATGACACAAAATATTTGCGTTTCCCCGATTTTTTTTTTCATATAAATTTTATCAAACATAAAAAAAAAAAATACGCAAAATTTTTTAAGCGAGGTATTTTATGAAAAGATTATGACACTCAATAAGATCCCCTTTTTATCATGTTTTTGCTGGGCTACTCTCAACTGTTCAGCGTTATATAAATATGCTAACACTTTTAAACTTACGTACGTGCCTGGTTACGTTCAATGAATGATTGTTTATATATACAATGTACATGTACTTAAATTTAATAATTCACTCCCTTTTTGTCTAATGTTAAACATCTGTATTGCTATTTACTTTTTTAACTAGCTGTCAATAATTAATGTACCCCCCTCTCTCTCTCTCCTTTGAAGCCTCTTCAGAAAACATCTTATTAAAAAAATCGGAGGGCTACATTATTGCAGCAAGTTCTTCTTTTCTCAAATCAGTCTTATCTAATTAACATAATAAATCAACTTCACAGAACAAGTGGGCAGTAAAACTTAGGCCACGCAGATCCAAGCGGCAAATCCCTGCAGGTGGTTGCCCAGTGAAATGCCTCTTATGTAAGTTTCTTGTTACTTGATCCGCGAGGTCACAGCAATTTCCACGTGCTTTTGGTCATTCTGCCATTCCGCGCATTCAAAGCACTTTCCAGTTTTCCACGTGCATACCTTTTGTCCCTTAGTTTGCGGATATCATAACGAGACTTTGATTGGAATTATAATTGAGGTAGGTTTTAAAAAACAATTCCTATTTTGCTTTGTTAAGGTCTTCCGTCTCCAACGGAAGACCTTCTACTGATTCTGATGGTTAAGATTATTAGGGTCTTCCGCTTCCTTCGGAAGACCCTACTGTTATTCTATTGTTTCTTATTATTCTTTTTTTTTTTTCCCGCTCGATTTTTGACAGGCGATTTCTCAAAGACCTTTGGATTGATCGTTATGAAACTTTCAGGATAGATAGCTTGTAGTAAAAGCTATTTAAACCTGTTTTCAGTTTTTTGATACATGCCTTTATTTGTGAGTTATTGCTAGTTTACAGTTCGTAAACTATAGTTTACAACCGATAAACCTAGTTTATCGATTGTGAAACTATGATTATCTCATTTTTGTGAATTTGGCGTGCCATATGTATTTAGTCAAAGAATATGCATCGATCATGCAGTTAATGAGCATTTACTGATATCATGCGTACTAATGTATATAATTTGCATTCATCAGCAGGTTCAGCATGTTTATGAAATACTAAATTTTAAATTCAACAGAATTCAATATGATGCAAGATGTGACAATTTCTAAAACTATATGTGAGGTATAAATTATAAAATCTTATTTCATCATATTTCTCCTTACAGTTAATCCACTTTTATAAGAGAGAGAGAGAGAAAGAGAGAGAGAGAGGAAAGGATAAAAATAAATCTGTTGAATTTTCTAAGCATGCAGCTAGTTTATTGTACCCCAAGTTTTCCTTCAAACCAGCTGGAACTCACAGACAACACTATAAGCTGGGTGCTGTAGGTTCAGAATGGGCAAAGAGAAATAACTTGTGAAAATTCACTAATTTATAAGTTGAGTCTGTGCGAGCTCCCTTTGCACATCTAGTGATCTACCACGTGGGTGGATTTAAAAAAAAAAGTCTTAGAACCAATTATACCTGCACCCAGAACATACACGGCATCATCTTTTAATTCAAAATTCTTTATGCAAGTAAGTTGGGACACGGTGTGGCTGATGCTTGCATGAAATATATATGGAGATAACGAACAGTATTATTCAAGCTCAAAAGTCCATAAAACGATACAATGAGCAGAGTAAACACGGACCTCCAAAATATCATAGGTGGAATCAGGTGTCATGGAGGAGTGAGCTTCCCTTTCCAACTGGTCAAACCCGTCATGTGCTCCTTTTCATGATTGAGAACAACGGAAATATTCGTTGACAGTTCAGCCTGAGTGTCTTTATAATGGCTTAACAGTCAAATAGTCAGCATGAAAAACGTCAGTCAGCACTTGAATCAATGATAAATTGTATTTGCTGACAAGGTCATTGTATCGACCATTTAACATTTAAAAAACTGATGCCTTTAAGACAGACTGCTCATATTCTTGTGCATGTCAGCAACATGTTTGTCAATAATTTTTCTCGCTTTAGAAATTGTTCATATATGTAATAGGAGAATTTGTGTGAAAAGGCATTTTTTTTATATATGAATTATACGATGATTACTACAAACTAGTATTTCAATATCTAATCTAATGAATAAATGAATATATAAGCATACTGCTCATTTAGTATTGTAAGTATAAGGTTGATTGAAAAATACCAATTAACATTTATAAAACGTTTAAGTTAACATTATTTTGGGTGAGTATATATCATGGTTATATATGGTGCTGTCCCCCCCACCCCACCCCCCATTTAATATTTGTTGTCGTAAATATTGTATTTGAATTTTCCAAGTTGGTATAAAAAGTTTTTTATGTATACATTATTTTTTATATCATTGTAGACCTGTACAATGGATTCTCAGAAAAAGCAAAAAAGCAGGCAGAATCATCACCATAATAAGAAAGGTAACAATGCCGTCGACAGAGAGTCTGGCACCGTAACATGTGTAACCTCTAACCCTGGTGACAGGGAGAAGGACAGGGCACCTAATGGCCTGAGAGAAAGCCTGAGGCAGTGGACCATCAAACACAGAATCACGAAAGAGGCTGTGGAAGATTTACTGAAGATGCTGAGAATATGGGGCCATCGGGACTTACCAAGAACTTATCACGCACTGCTTAACATTGACAAAGAAAAGTAAAGTGAAATGAACCCTCCTGTACATGTTACAAGCTAATGCATATGTGCATCCATTTTCGATTTTTAAAAAGTTCATTGCAATTGACGGTTTGATGATTGTCCAAATAAAATGAATCAAAATGATCAGTCATATTAATTTTGTGATAATTTTATAAAACAACAGTAAAGAGATAAATTTCATCATTTTGAGTCTCAACTCTGAGATATCGACACCTCGAATATCTCGACATTTTCTGACTTTCCCTTGGGTGTCGAGAAAACGAATCTTTTCTGTGATTTGTAATATTTATAGTCTTTAATAAATCTTCACTATAGCCACAGCTTTTTGAAAATACATCTTCGTTAGCCAAGGGTTTCTGATGCGCTACTCTCCCTCACATTTTCGCAAGCCAGGGGGTCCAGAGTCAACACGTTGCCGTTGTACCAACGGCATTGTATTGACTCAGCATTACGAGGATGCTCATAGAGATCGCTTTTGTAGAGATCTATGTGAGCGGATCCAAGGATCTGATTTTAATCAGATTGGCTCTCCTCGTATACAGTACTATACTTAGCGCTCAATGTGCAAATCTTTGCTTGCGAAGATGATGCAAATATCATGGATATACGAGTTACTTGTATTATGGAATATCCATTGATAAGCCTTGCTGAATCAATAGAAAACACAACTAATTAGAATTGCCAACTCTAGAGGAAAGAAGGAGCGGACAAGGCGACTCATAATGTTATATAAGGTGGTTGAGGGGTTGGTGCCGGGGCTGCCAACTCAAAATTTTCTGACAAAATCAAAACCGAAATGTCAAATTAAATTGAAAACTTTTGATAACTGCAAGACTACAGACATTCTGAAAAATCAACAAAAACTGAACTGAAGTGTTTTGCAGCAACGTAGCATCGTTTTTGAAAGTGGGGGGGGGGGGGGG
>PRKT01000160.1:1008280-1019682 GCA_003671525.1 Saccostrea glomerata | reverse complement strand
CCCCCCCCCCCCCCACCTATCAAGCGAAACTTATCCATATCAAACTACAGAATACAGATCAATTTGATTTACTTCATATAAGTTAAAATTAACCAATTAATTTAAATTGAACTTAGAAATTACAGTACAATCAAGCAGAACTTTGTACATTACATCTGACTGAGAGAAACAACATCTGTAAAGTATTAAAGTAGGTTAATAAGAAATTATTGGATTTAGAATCGAGTCATTTATCTTCCTGAACATGTCAGAATATAAATATATCATGCAATTACAGTAATATCTGATCATGTTAACAAGTTTCTATCTTGCAAAGAATGAAAAAGAGGTTGAAAACATGATTACATTTCGAGCTTAAAATTTCTGGCAACCATATAATATTCGATTTTCATGTTATAGATATATTATATACACCACAAAACAATTTAAATACATACTTATTTTCAAGTAATCTGCAAAAAATAAAGAACTGCAGCTTAGTAGATTTTGTCCCTTTGAATTTTTTAAAAAATGGCAACACTTTTTGTTTCAAGATAGGAAAAGACGATAACATAAAAATATCATAACTTTTTTATTTTTCAACCGTTTTTAAAAAATGAAACTGTTTTTGAAATGGTTTTGAAGGCTCTTAAATATAAAGCATTGCTTTTCAATCTGAGAAGTGCCTTTAAAAATCATGTTCCATAGCTACATAAAGACAGTATCCAGTACGTTATTGGCTGAATCACTTTTTAGTAGCCCTCAAAATTGCTGCAGAAGGTAAAAAAAAATTTTTTTAGTGATGTGTATATTTTTTTGGTATTAAATAAAACCTATGTAAGGAAGTCTTTATATACACTGTAGCCTAGTAAGTTGAACTAGCTGCTGAACTGTAGGTTGTTGATCTAAAAAAAAAAATGGGATAGACGACCAGAAAACTACCTTGTCACCCACTGAAAAAAATGTACATTTATTGCACACAAAACGGTGTACTGTACTGTTTCTCAAGTTCGCCCTGTTTTTCATAATATTACTAACCATGTCTTCCTAACGTATTCTTTTACTTCTTCCACAACAAAACTGTATGTGACAGTATATGTCATACCATCATCTCAAGCCACAGGCTGGAGCCACGGTGGAGTCCACAAATAGGTCTCTCCTACTACTCCTACCTGTGACTGCTTGCGCTTGATAACAAAGTATGTGTCATAATTCAGGTCTCTGAGATGTGACATAATGTTTTTTTGTCTAATATAATTGAAATCAACAACTAATTGCTCAACACTGAAAAGTAAACTAAACTGAACAGTAAACATCAATGTTTTCAAATAAAACAAACAGTTACCTACCATTTCTTTGTGTAATTCTTTGTTGACAGAGGGGGTGAGCTTTAATGTGCCTATAAAGATGCTATCTTGAGAAACCTGTCCAAATGATGGAATTCAAACTTGACCCTGTATTAATGTTTTGACATTTTATATACGACATGAGGTATAAATCTTAAATATTTGTCCTGTCTATGATTCTCTCATGCGTGTATATGTCAGGTTCTTCTGAAGTTTAAGTTTTATAAAAAATGAAATTATTTGTTCTCAAGACATATATTCAATTTATAGGTCTATGAGAATGATGATCAACCATTGTTGATTCATGTCATATTACCCTAGCTTACATTTGTCATGAACTTAGGTTTTGCACCAAAGATGTGAGCTTTATCTCCATTTTTTTCATGTGTGGCATATCGGAATCATTGTGGTAATTTTGTACATTTATACAAAAAAAAAATGTCTTCTTTGCATGTTAATTTTATACTGCAAAACATCAATCAATTAAAGATTATAGTTACTATTGAGATATGTTATTTGTTTTTTTTTAATGCGCCTGGAATCAAAGATTAGGGGGTACATGTATAAAGTTTTTGCCTATCTGTCCATCTGTCTGTCTGTTTATCTGATTGTTTGCAGAAACAAGATCCTGTCCATAAATTTTGAGTTGGTGTCACTGTGGCTTTCATATTCTTTTGACAAACCACCGAATTTGACCTCTTGACCTTGTCCCTATTAAGGTCATTATTGTTGGTCTGTAACGATTAATAATTCAAATTTCTTAATAATTTAAAGCTTTTGAATTTTAATACATGAGATGAAATTCCTACATTTCAAAATTGAAACTGTTTTTGTATTTTTAAATTTATGTATTTTAGTTCAAGATCTAAATTTTAAAATTTCTGAACACGTTTTAAAATTTTTTATCTTTCAATTTTACCATAAATATTCAAAATTCAAACCTAAAAACGATTCTGGTATTTAAAATTTTTAAAGTTTTTAGCGGTAATGTATCTTTTGTTTAGAAAATTTACACTTAACAATGTAAAGAACAGTACCATTTTATTGTTGTTGTTGTTTTTCTGCATCCTGATATTTTAATTTACTTCAAACTTCTAATATCCAGACGTAGATGAAAAGTGAGTGGTTTTGTTTTCAATATTTGGGGCCTCGCTATGATATTGATCAGTTTGTCCGTCTGTCTGATATTGGTTACCAGAATATCTCCCCTTGGCTTAATCTGGTTCAAACTGCAGCTGCCTGCAATGAACCAGTTTTGTTAGTAAAAGGTCAAAAGAAAAAGCACATCTGCATGATGGTAATCCTTATCTGGAGCATATTTTCCTTAAATATGTCCCTTTGTGGCTTCTCCTTCACTTATATGTAGTGCCAAGTAGTAAAGGATGTGTAGTAACGAACAGCATCTAGTTCAAAAGTCAAGGTCTTGTCATCTTTATCATTAGTTTCTCTAGCCTCTGTGGATATATATAGCGCCAAATAGTAAAGGATGTGTAGTAACGAACAGCATCTAGGTCAAAAGTCAAGGTCATGTCATCTTCATCATTAGTATATTGAGCATATTTCTTTCCTCTGTGTAATGCATATTTTCTTTCATTTAGCCCTTTCTGGCTTATGTTCACCCATATATAGTGTCAAGTGGTAAAGGATGTGCAGTAACGAACAGCTTCTAGGTCAGAAGTCAAGGTCTTGTCATCTTTATCATTATAAGGATATTTCTCTCCCATCTGCGGAGTTCTTGAACTAAAGGTCAGTGGTAAACAAGACTTCTGCTTACCTGATAAAATCTCCAAGAGTTTATGGTTGGATATATTTTTTATCCTAAGGTTTGTGGGTTTTTTTTTACCAGGCCTTGGCTTGATTCAGCCTATATTTACTCAGTAACCTACAGAATTCCAATATTTGTAGTGGTGTACTTCAGCTACAAACCAAGTCTTTGGTCAGGTTTCAAGGTCATAAGAGACATCTGTGTGAAATCATTGTCATTATTTTGTGTTCCCTTGAGCTTCATCTCATACATCTTCCAGGGTGCCTTTGGATTAAAGGTGGAAGTCAAATGTCAAGGTCCTTTAGATTGCCCTCTTATCCTGATGTCCTTTAGGTAGAGCGAGGCCCTTTGAGATGGGCACCAACTCATTGATGTTTAGGTGTGTATATATAGCATCATGCTGTTGGGATTCATCTTATATGGGGAAAAAAAATACAAAAACCAAAAAAAAAAAAAATACAAAATACAAAAACCAAAAAAAGAAATACAAAAACCAAAAAACCAAAAAAATTTAAATATGCAGTTAAACTTTGGTATCTCGACCATTAATATCTTGAATATCATGGATCAGTTTAAGTGATTTGGAAGTCCTTTATAATCCCTATTCTTAAAGTATTGTACCCTGAATGCTAGTTTTTGAAATCCCAACTTATTTTTAAAAAATTTCATTGTCCCTATGAGTTCGAGATTATGAGGTTTGGCAGTATAGATATTAATGTATATACATTTATTTAATCTTACAGATGCACAGACAAGCTTTATTTAATCTTACAGATGCACAGACAAGCTTTATTTAATCTTACAGAAGCACTGGGAAAAGCAGTAAGAAATATGACAGATGCAGGGACAAGCAGTATTTTATCTAATGGACAATCTTTATTTAATCTTACAGAAGCACTGGGAAAAGCAGTAAGAAATATGACAGATGCAGGAACAAGCAGTATTTAATCTAATGGACAATCTTTATTTAATCTTACAGAAGCACTGGGAAAAGCAGTAAGAAATAAGACAGATGCAGGGACAAGCAGTATTTCATCTAACGTACAAGCTTTATTTAATCTTACAGAAGCACTGGGAAAAGCAGTAAGAAATATGACAGATGCAGGGACAAGCAGTATTTAATCTTATGGACAAGCTTTATTTAATCTTACAAAAGCATTGGGAAAAGCAGTAGGAAATATGACAGATGCAGGGACAAGCAGTATTTAATCTTATGGACAATCTTTATTTAATCTTACAGAAGCACTGGGAAAAGCAGTAAGAAATAAGACAGATGCAGGGACAAGCAGTATTTCATCTAACGTACAAGCTTTATTTAATCTTACAGAAGCACTGGGAAAAGCAGTAAGAAATATGACAGATGCAGGGACAAGCAGTATTTAATCTTATGGACAAGCTTTATTTAATCTTACAAAAGCATTGGGAAAAGCAGTAGGAAATATGACAGATGCAGGGACAAGCAGTATTTAATCTTATGGACAATCTTTATTTAATCTTACAGAAGCACTGGGAAAAGCAGTAAGAAATAAGACAGATGCAGGGACAAGCAGTATTTCATCTAACGTACAAGCTTTATTTAATCTTACAGAAGCACTGGGAAAAGCAGTAAGAAATATGACAGATGCAGGGACAAGCAGTATTTAATCTAATGGACAAGCTTTATTTAATCTTACAGAAGCATTGGGAAATGCAGTAGGAAATATGACAGATGCAGGGACAAGCAGTATTTAATCTTATGGACAATCTTTATTTAATCTTACAGATGCACTGGGAAAAGCAGTAAGAAATATGACAGATGCAGGGACAAGCAGTATTTCATCTAATGTACAAGCTTTATTTAATCTTACAGATGCACTGGGAAAAGCAGTAAGAAATAGGACAGACGCAGGGACAAGCAGTATTTCATCTTATGGACAAGCTTTATTTAATCTCACAGAAGCAGGGCAGGCAGTATGAAATCTTATGGATGCAAGGACAAGCAGTAAGCTATCTTACAGATGCAGGGACAAACATTTTTTATCTTACAGATTCTGAAGCAGAAATAAGCAGTATTTAATTCAACAGATGCAGGGACATGCAGTGTTTAATTTTACAGCTATAGGGACAAGCAGTATAGCAAATCTTACAGATGCAGGGACAAGCAGTATTTAATCCTAGAGAATCACGGACAAGCTGTACCAAGTGGAAGTAACACCCAATTCTACAGATACAGAGACAAACAACACACAATCATACAGAGGCAGAGACAAGCAAAACACAATTCTATACAGACACACAATCCTACAGAGGCAGAGACAAACAACACACAAATCTACAGGGGCAGAGACAAACAACATACAATTCTACACAAGCAAAGACAAGCAACACAGAATACTACAGATACAGAGACAAACAACACACAATCCTATACAGAGGCAGAGGCAAGCAAAACACAATTCTATACAGAAGCAGAGACAAACAACACACAATTCTACATAAGCAGAGACAAGCAACACAGAATACTACAGATACAGAGACAAACAACACACAATCCTATACAGAGGCAGAGGCAAGCAAAACACAATTCTATACAGACACACAATCCTACAGAGGCAGAGACAAACAACACACAAATCTACAGGGGCAGAGACAAACAACACACAATTCTATACAGAAGCAGAGACATGCAACATACAATCCTACAGAAGCAAATATAAGCAATATCCAGTGTTAGAAAAGCAGAGACAAGCAACACACAATCCTATACAGAAGCAGAGACAAGCAACAGACAATCCTATGCAGAAGCAGAGACAAACAACACACAATCCTATACTGAAGGAAAGACAAACAAAACCTGATTCTACAGTTGCAGAGACAAGCTTAAGCAACACCAAATCCTATATAAGCAGAGACAAGCAATATACAATTCTGTACAGAAGCATAGACAAACAACATACAAGCCTACACATATGCAGAGACAAACAACACACAAGCCTATACATATACAGAGACAAACAACACACAAGCATATACATATGCAGAGACAAACAATACACAATCCTATACATATGCAGAGACAAATAACAATCAAGCCTATACATATGCAGAGACAAACAACACTCAATCCCACAGAAGCAAGACGAGCAACACTTAATCCTAAAGAAGCAGAGAGAAGCAACACCAAATCCTACAGAAGCAGAGACAAGCAACAGACAATCCTATACTGAATGAAAGACAAACAACACCCAATTCAACAGTTGCAGAGACAAGCTTAAGCAACACCCAATCCTATATAAGCAGAGACTAGCAAAATACAATTCTATACAGAAGCAGAGACAAACAACACCCAATCCTACCAAAGCAAAACCAGCAACACCCAATCCTAAAGAAGCAGAGACAAGCAACACACAAACCTATACCGAAGCAGAGACAAGCAACACACAATTCTACAGAAGCAGAGACAAGCAACATACAATCCTATACAGAAGCAGAGACAAGCAACACACAATTCGATAATTAACACACAATCATTAAAAGGCAGAGACAAGCAACACACAATCCTATAAAAATCAGAGACAAGCAACACCCAATCCTACAGATGCAGAGACAAGCAGTTTACAATCCTACAGAAGCAGAGACAAACAACACACAAACCTATACCGAAGCAGAGACAAGCAACACACTATTCTACAGAAGTAGAGATGAGCAACACAAAATCCTTTACTGAATCAGAGACAAGCAACACCCAATTCTACAGAAGCAGAAACAAGCAACACCCAATTCGACAATTAACACACAATCCTTCAGAAGCAGAGACAAGCAACACACAATCCTACTTAATCAGAGACAAGCAACACCCAATCCTACAGATGCAGAGACAAGCAGTTTACAATCCTACAGAAGCAGAGACATGCAACACACAATCCTACAGAAGCAAATATAAGCAATATCCAGTGCTAGAAAAGCGGAGACAAGCAACACACAAATCTTCAGAAGCAGAGACAAGCAATACCCAATTCTACAGATGCAGAGAAAAGCAGTATACAATCCTACAGAAGCAGAGACATGCAACACACAATCCTACAGAAGCAAATATAAGCAATATCCAGTGCTAGGAAAGCGAAGACAAGCAACATGCAATCCTATGCAGAAGCAGAGGCAAGCAATACCCTTTTCTACAGAAGAAGTGATGAGCAACACCAATTCTACAGATGCAGAGACAAGCAGTACACAATCTTTAGTGAAGCAAAGACAAGCAATATCCAATCCTACTGAAGCAGATAAAGCAATACCCAGTGCTAGAAAAGCAGAGACAAGCAACACACAATCCTACTGAAGCAGAGACAAGCAACACACAAACCTACAGAAGCAGAGACATGCAACACACAATTCTACAGAAGCAGAGATAAGCAACACACAATCCTATGCTGAATCAGAGACAAGCAACACCCAATTCTACAGAGGCAGAAACAAGCAACACCCAATTCCACAATTAACACACAAATCTTCAGAATCAGAGACAAGCAACATACAATCCTATACAGAAGCAGAGACAAGTAATACCCTTTTCTACAGAAGAATTGATGAGCAACACCAATTCTATAGATGCAGAGACAAGCAGTACACAATCTTAGTGAAGCATAGACAAGCCATTTCCAATCCTACTGAAGCAGATAAAGCAATTCCCAGTGCTAGAAAAGCAGAGACAAGAAACACACAATCCTACTGAAGCAGAGACAAGCAATACCCATTTCTACACAAGCGGAGATGAGCAACACACAATTCAACAAAGCAGAGATGAGCAACACACATCTACACAAGTGGAGATGAGCAACACACAATTCAACAAAGCAGAAACAAGCAACACACAATCCTACAGAAGCAGAGACAAACATCACACAAACCTATACTGAAGCAGAGACAAGCAACACACAATTCTACAGAAGCTGAGATGTGCAACACACAATCCTATACTGAATCAGAGACAAGCAACACACAATTCTACGGAAGCAGAAACAAGCAACACCCAATTCGACAATTAACACACAATCCTTCAGAAGCAGAGACAAGCAACACACAATCCTTCTTAATCAGAGACAAGCAACACCCAATCCTACAGATGCAGAGACAAGCAGTTTACAATCCTTCAGATACAGAGTCAAACAACACACAATCCGACAGAAGCAGAGACAAACAACACACAATCCTACAGAAGCAGAGACAAACAACACACAATTCTACAGAAGCAGAGACAAACAACACACAATCCTACAGAAGCAGATGCTGAAACTGACTGATGCTAATTCTACAGGTAACTGTAGGGTAAAATCCATTTTTTTTTGTTATTTCAGTTGCACCACCCTTTTTCTTCACTTGATTATAAAAAATATTTACTTACTAGGCCTTCATTTTTCACAGACAACCCTAGATCCTACAGTGTATGTTCAAGAGTGGCTCCTAATATGATAGAAGAGATGGGAGTACCGGGGTATTGATTGACTGCAAGCTTCCCTCTGGAGTAGGGTAAGATAATGCTTTACTCCATTTACTTTGAGGGATTTCAAATCTTTCATTAGTTGAAATCTGATAATTACTGTGGTTTCATCAATTTTCGTCGGCATCAATTTTCGTGGATTTTGTAAAACAGACATTTTCGAGGATACGTAATTTCGTGGACAAAAGCATTGCCTATACAAATGTATGCCATATTTCGTAATTCAATGAACATTTGAATTCGTGGATCTGCTCAACAACGAAATCCACGAAAATTGGTGCTCAACGAATATTGATGAAACCACAGTATAACATTTTGCTTTGTTGACCTCTCTATGTCTTGTGTTGACAGGAAAGAAGGTTAGGCTTGGCTTGTTCCCAGGTTTTAGAGATGTCAGTAACGCTTGGACCAGAGAACCAAGATGGAGGACAGACTGTATCTTTACCTAGAAATGAAGGTAAGATGCAAAAAATTCTTTTTTGATTCTCTGAAAGTTTGTTTTACTTTACCATTTGACAAAGTCTTAAAACTTATAATTGTTGTTAACAAGCACCTGTGACAAACACATCAATGTATGTATCAGTTAGTAAAACTGCTTCATGTATTCGGTTACTCAGATAAAGAGATATTTTACTTGATAATTAAGTAGAATAGATGTACACTAATACCCATATGTATTCAAGTTAAAGTCATACACAATGTACATGTACTTTCAATTAACCTTTTCCAGGGATAATTTTCCAAGACATTCTCTGTTTAAAATCATAGTATCATCAAATGTTCTAAGACAAAATAAATCACCATACGTTAACAGGAATTTTGAACAGATGTAAGTGATAAAAATCTTAATGTTTTTTTTATAACTTTAAATTTATAAACAAAACTTTGATAGTTGGTTTAACATAATTAGCACAATGAAAGGTTTTTTTTTTTTTTTTAGAAATTAGATTTATTTGAACATGAGTTTGTTGGTTTAACATAATTAGCACAATGAAAGTTTTTTTTTTTAAAAATTAGATTTATTTGATTATTTTAAAATTTTTTCAAATGTGATTTTGACAGAACAGAGCAAGTGGTACCCAAGGAGTCCAAGAAAAGGTTGTATATTGACTGTATAAGCCAGACATTAGGTGAGCTGTATTTGTTCTTTTCCATGTGTTTTTTGTTCCTTTCCTCTTGTTCTCCCTTCCCATTCTTACTTACATTACTAACATAACACACCTTTCTGCACTTTTATTGTTTGTGTCTTTCCAAATATGTATTTGCCATGTTTTGTTTGAGGATGATGCATTTTAAGAAGGTTCTTTTTAAATTGTATTGGAATTGTACTAATCCTGTGTCAGTTTCTCCATTATCAAGGGCTATAGGAGGGATGGACAGATGGCAGCCAGCAACACACTGAGGAGGAGACCATTGCCAGGATACAGGGTATCCACTATAATAACAACAGGCCAACATTGGCTAATGTGGTAAGAAACAAGCTGCATTTGTTGCAATTTAGATTTTGATTTTAATATTTTCACCTTATTCAAGACTGGTACAAGTACTAGTTTGACTCATGACTCTTTATTTTAACAGAATTGTAATAAGCCTCAATCCCAATACAAAGAATGACAACCCTACTTGTGAAGAAGAGTCCAGGGAGTTTGGATCAACTGAAGTCAACCAGTGATTAAGGGTAAAGTACAAATCACTGATTCTATTTCTTCTGTTTATCTTGAGCTCTTTTTGATCTGGAATCTGTGTTTTTAATCCAGAGCTAAAATAAACTGTCTAAACTTTTCGATGACAGCAGGTATAGATAGATGCCAAATTGTGGACAACCACTCAATATGGAGGCCTTCACCAGGACACAGGGTATCTACTATGTCAACAAACCAACATATTAACCAAAGTACAGTAGTAAAAAACAAGCTGCTTATAGAGGACCACACACAGAAGAAGAGGAAGACCATATAATAATGAAGAGGATCATAGAAGAGAGAAGAGGATCATAGAAGAAAGAAGAGGACCACTCAAGGAAGAGGAGGACCATACAAAGAAGATGAGACAAATTTCAGGGTGTCCACTAAAGTAGCAGGCCAACATTAACCAAAGTGGTAAGGAACAAGCTGCAAATATTACTTTGTTTATTGCTATGTTTTATTCTTGATCAGTTTAATCAGGGCACACTTTAAACCTCTTGACTCTATTTATTTATAGAAAAAATGGTTAGACAAGCTTTGATGACACTTCCCTCATTCACAAGGAGGAATCCTGAGAACTGGGATCCACTGCAGCCAGTCATAGAAGAAATGGTAAGATACAAATTAAATGTGCTGAATCTATGACTTATGCTCTATTACCCATGATTATGATTAGGACCATTTTGTGTTCCCTTTTTACTGATGTCCAATGAGCCTCCTTTGTCTTAGAACCTCATTATCCTACAACTAAAGTACTAAGAGCTTAGATAAACTATTTTCTGACAATTTTTCAGGTGACCGCAGGTTTGGATAGATCTGCCAAATTAGGACAACCACTTTATGAACGATATGATCAAACACTAAAGCAAAGAAGAGGAAGACCACACAAAAAAGAAGAGGACCATACAGAAGAAGAGGACCACACAAAGAAGAGGAGGACCTTACAGATGAAGAGGACCACACACAGATTCTGAAGAAGAAACCATTGTATCCACTAAATCAACATTGCCCAAAGTGGTAAGAAACAATCTGTATATATTACATTTTTCTCTCTGTTTTTAGCTCACCTGAGCCGAAGGCTCAAGTGAGCTTTTCTGATCACATTGTGTCCGTCGTCCGTCCGTCCGTCCGTCTGTCCGTCTGTCTGTCCGTCC
>PRKT01000160.1:953011-1006993 GCA_003671525.1 Saccostrea glomerata | reverse complement strand
GAAATATATAGGAAAAATCTTTGAAAATCTTCTTCTCAAGAACCACTGTGCCTGAAAAGCTGAAACTTATGTGGAAACATCCTGGGGTAGTGTAGATTCTAAATTGTTCAAATCAAGACCCCCGGGGATTGGGCGGGGCCACAATGGGGAATCAAAGTTTTACATAGAAATATATAGGAAAAATCTTTGTGGATTTCAAATTGTCTAAATTATGATCAGTGGGGTAGGGTGGGGTCACAATATGTATTACAAGGGGTAAATCTAGTAAAGTACAGAATTGTCAAAGCTTCTCAGGTGAGCGATGTGGCCCATGGGCCTCTTGTTTTCTTAGTCAGTCCAATTAGGACATACATAACGTGTCTTTACTCTCTTCATTTACAGAATAATGGTTACGCAAGCTTCAATCTCATGCCAGAGAACACATCTATCACACTTTAGGAGTAATCAAAGGAAGAGAGATCCACTGCAGTTAGCCATGGAAGAAAGGGTAAGCTACAGATCAGTTGTGCTAAATCCATATTGTTTGTGCTCTTTCACACATGATTATGACAGGGGCCTCTTTTATGTACTTACAGAAACATTAGGACAACCAGACTCTTACACTGTCAAGGGTCTGGAAGATTACATCACCAGCCAGTAAGTCATTACCAGAGTGACTCTATCTATTTACATAAATGGTTAGGTGTGCTTTGTTAACACTTCCATCACTCACAAAGAGGAGTCCAGAGAGCTGAGATTCACTGCTGCCAGCCATAGAAAGAAAGGGTAAGATACAAATTGACTGCTGAATCTATGACTTATGCTCTTTCACACATGGTTATGACTGGGGCCATTTTATGTGCTGATTTTAACTGATGTAGATTGGTCCTCCTTTGGTCTGAAACCTCAGTATCCTACAACTAAAGTATTGAGACCTTAAATCTAAACTACTAAGTATTCTCTGACAATTTTTCAGGTGACCGAAGGTTTGGACAGATACCAAATTAAGGATGACCACATTATGAACAATATGATTAAACACTGAAGAGGAGGACCAGGCAAAGAAGAAGAGGACTAAGCAGATAACAAGGACCACACAATAAAGAAGAGGACCACACAAAAAAGAAGAGGACCTTACAGATGAAGAGGGGGACCATACAGATGAAGAGGACCATGCACACACAGAAGAAGAGGACCATACAGATGGAGAGGACTACACAAAGGGGAAGAGGCCATTGCAAAGATCCAAGGTATCCACTAAACGAGCAGGAAAACATTGGCCAAAGTGGTAAAAAACAACCTGCATGTATTTCATTTTTGATTGCTCTGTTTTATTCTTTGTCAAACCAATAAGGACACACATTACACCCCTTGATTGTCATTATTTACAGAATAATGGCAAGACAAGCTTCAATCTTATGGTAGAGTATACATCTATCACTCTTTAGGAGGAGTCCAGGGAAGAGAGATTCACTGCAGCTAGCCATCGAAGAAAGAGTAAGATGGAAATTAAATATGCTAAATCTATTGCTTGTGCTTTTTTGCACAATATTATGACTGGAGCCTCTTTTATGTAAAATCTCTGTCTTACAGAAACAAGGACAATCAGACCCTTACAATGTCAAAGGTCTGGAAGATTACATCACCTGCAATTAAGAGTACGAAGAGCTAGACACTAGATAGCCACACAGTAAAGAGATCATCATCAAGAGCTAGACACTAGATAGCCACACAGTAAAGAGATCATCATCAAGAGCTAGACACTAGATAGCCACACAGTAAAGAGATCATCATCAAGAGCTAGACACCAGATATCCACACAGTAAAGAGATCATCACCAAGAGATAGACCCCAGACACAGTAAAGAGGAAATCATTGCCGGGGTACTGGGTGTCTATTATACCAGCAGCCATTTATTAGTCAGTGGTAAGCTGCACTTGTTACACTATCAAGATTCCTGTTTTCTATTCTCCGTCTGATTAGAACATATATTTGACTTTAAACTTCTATGTTCACAGAAACCTTGATTGCAATCTCCTACTCTATGTTAGGAAGAGATATATACCAGCTAAAGCATGGAGTACTGGGAGCCAGAACTGACTTTGGCCTGTAAGAGATGGTAAGAAGTGAGATCCACTCCTTGTGTTGTGGAAATTGATATCCCTTTTTCTCACAAATTGAATTCTTTGTACCTTTATTAACTGATCTGTACATATTCTGTGTTAAATTAACAGATAAAGGACAAGGCTCATCTTGATCAAATGCTTAAAAGCAGTTCTTCCTGTTGATGGAAAAAGTTTGAAGAATACTCGACATTGCCTGCAGCCTACATCAGTAGAAGTGATGGTAAGATACAAGCTCTAATCAGTTTAGTCTTAGAGTTTCCACAACTTTAAATGCTTTAGTTCTGTTAATCTTTTTTATATTCTTGGATAACAGGGAGTTAGACTAGCCTTGATCTAGTATTCAAGAGCATTCATGTTTCAACTTTGAGTTCCAAGAAAGTGAATTAAGAACTTTCCTAACATATTGAAATTTCATATTTCTTTGCCGTCAGATAAAGTGTTAAAATTCCTTGTTATTGATCCTCCTGTGTTATTTGTTAATAGACATAGAGTTGGACTTAAAACCTTCTACAACAGTCTAAGAAGAACCTGTCAGACAGAAGAAGATTCCAGATTGGTGGCTTGACCAAAACACCAGAAGGTAAAATACATTTTTTACTCTCTACTCAAACTATCTCAGTAGCTCATTTGAATTCATGCTGAAAATCTCTCAGTAAAGCACCTGAGTCAAAATTTCCAAGTAGGTCCCCTGAGTCTGAATTCATGCTCAAACTTCCTCAGTAAAGCACCTGAGTCCATGCATGAATTTTATCAGTAGGTCTCCTCTATCCATACACAAATGCCTCAACAATTTAAGATCGGGATCTTATTACACATGAATAGCAACATTTCTTTATATTTACATCCACTGAATATTTTCTCCTTTATTTCTTAAGAAAACCCATTGCGATAATCACAGCATGAACTACATTAGGCATGTCGCCTGTACGGATTTCTTGATCAGTGGCTGTTCCATCAATGAAATGTATGGGTTATGTATTTTTTCTGCAACAGCTGCTTCCGTTAATTCCAGTAATAACAAACAAAGACAACATTTTATTGTTTAAATAAAACTAACAAGTTTTCATGAATATGATCATTGTTTACCTCCTTGTACAATTGGAGCTGATAATTGACCTTAAAAACATTGAATTTTATAAAATCTTGAGAACAGAAATTCCCTTTAAACTTATAACTAAAAATACTGCATTAACTTTGTAATAATTACGAAGTAGGAAACATACATATTAAAAAAAGAGAAGTGAAGATTGGGTTGCCCCTTGTACGAAAATTTACATCATCCATGAATTAAAAAAAAACAAGTTACAGAGTCATCTTTTCAGGTGTCATGCCATAAGTTAGTTTTAAGTCTAGTTGTTGAAAACAGGCATGAAATTTAATTTATAACTATTTTAATCCTATTATAATTTCCAAATGCAATTAATTAAAAGAAAGTTCTTGATATAATATTTATATATTTGCTGCTATTTCTCTTAATTGAATCACTGTTTGTACTGTTTCTAATTGGAGGGATACAAAATCATAGTGACTATGATTGTTTTATTTTATACAGGAGGAAGAGACGAATACTGACAGAACGACAGAAGAAAGTATAGCATCAGGAGATGGACTTTGTGAATACTATTGATGTTTGGACATAATACATCTCAAACTTATGAATATTTACTTTATGTGTTGGTTGTGTTATGTTTGAGTGTTTTTATGAGTTTATATGGTTCATTGGATTAATTTTGGTTTTTGTAAGCCTCTTAATGGTATGCTAGCCCTTACAGTTTCACATTTTTTGATGTATTGTTAAATAATATGGTCAATTTATTAACCTCTCTGTTACCTTATAGCAGCTATTACTAGTTTAGAACATGAGACGGATTTTTTTTTAAAAAGATACTTCTTGCTGTAATTTAACATTTCTTTGGGATGGGGTAGGGTGAGGGAGGGGTTGTCCTAATCCTTATTATAAAGAAGTCCTGTTGACTCCTCCTTTAAGATCCCTCCACAATCCCTGATCCTTGACTGGATAACGTGATTTAATTAGACCTAAGATTATGAGATATTTTCATTTGATGCATCGTAGAGATAATGTGTGTCAAAGGTTAATTCTGTGTTACCTTGACCTTCAGTCAGATATCTGAGTGTTGTATTTAAATTTCATCATGGATATATTAGAAAGGGTCAGGGTTTTCAGTTCTTTTTCATTTCACATTCAATCCTTGTCGCTTAATTAACACATAAACAGACACTTAAGGGTTGTGTCTGAACCCTTAAGTTAAGACTTTATCACTTGTAAGATTTATTTTGAATAGGGGTTCTATTCATTATCTTGTGTTAATAACTTTCACATAACTCAAGGATATTAAAGTTAAGCAGAAAAAAGGAACCATACATGTACCATGAAATATGATGCTATCCCCTTTACCGACTTTCCACTCAGTAGAGAATCTCCATTTTTTGTCCTTGCCAATTTTTATGCTATATGGATGAGAGAAAAATATAGGTTGCTATTTCCCATTTATACTGAGATTAACTAAGGCCTGTAAGGCTTCCTTTAATATTATTTTAACATGAATGCATATAAGTTAAATTCTTAAGTATGTGGTATCAGTACAGTTACCATTTGGGTATTCTAATAGTGATGCACCTAAATCTTAATACCATTTCCGTTCACTCGCAATGGTGTAATAAGCCCTAAATCAGCATCACTTCTCTGAGGACATCATATATAATTTTCATTTGCTCTGGCTTTGTGCTGTATTCTTCACTTTATTACACAGAGAATTACATCATAATTTTCTTGAATGTCAATTTCCACAGAGGAAATGTGCAAAACCTGAGCCAGTGAGGTAACAAAGTTTGTGCGCTGAAATTTTCTTGGATGCGAAAACGGTGTGTGCATATTATTTTGTGGTTTTGAGTTTGTGTTCTTGAAAATTTTTAGTTAGCATGAATTTTTTGCCTTTCTGACCTGGGTTTATACTCCCTATTTATATATGGAAGTAAAGATGAGTACATTTCATGATTTACCCTTAAGTCACAATGACTTGCATCGATTCATTTAAAAGTTTAGCCCCTATTGCTCTTTGACATTATCTAGTATATTAACCTGTCAGCCTTACTGTAAGTGACCTTGTCACTTAATGTTGAGGTCAAAGTGTGTCATAGTTTAATTATAAGTCATTTTGACTTCTAAAAATGTATTTAAATTTAAGCATTAATTATTTTCACTGACATCTATTGTATGAACTGATTTCATTCAGCAAGGACAAGATTTACAGAAGTTATATTTCAAAGTATGGGTGTCCTGCATGCATAGTACAGTGTACCGGTAGTTTAAGTTTGCTCTGAATTTTCAGAAATACTATCCAAGGTTGGGATGACTTAATTTGATAAATTAATCTGGCTTAATCTGCATATTTAAGTTAAAAAATTCCAGAATGGTTATGAGGTCCTCTAAGTAGGGAGTACAGATTAAAAAAGTCATTGTATATTGTCAGTGTTTGATGTCCCCATTTGTCCCATTGCTTTGGACAACTAAGTATTTGAATATAAATTAATAATTATGGGATATTGATCTTTGTGCACAACACTTCCTGTTTGAGGAAAAGCAAAGTATTTACAGTAGAGTACATATATGGTATTAAGCTTATCAAACTATATGTATAATCGGTGTCAACAAGTCATAGATACAAGCTAGCGTACAATTTCAAATCTGCCATGAATCTATATGCCCTGATTTGGCATCATGCATTTCTTGTATAATAGTTAAGTAAAGATTTCTTTTGCCATGGGTTTATGCTAGTTATTACTGTTAAATAGAAAATATATGTATATGTACTAGTATCCTCATATTAATTGCCTGTTTTCACTGTGGAAACTGTGTAAACTATAAAGGGTTGAAGCCTGAGTCAGTGAGATGGCATGTTTATGCACTGAAATTTTCTTGGATGCTAAAACGGTGTGTGCTTATTGTTTTTATGGGGTTTATGTGTTCTGGAAAATTTTTAGTTAGCATGAATATGTTGAATTTCTGACATGGGTTCATACTCTTATTCATAACATCACAACTGAGGATACAATATACCCCTAAAGAAGGTCACAATTAATTAAGGACTTACCTTTTTCTATAATTGGTTCACAGCGACATTTCCAATTTTGGATAATATATTTCCAATGTAAGACTCGGATATTGGAACTTACCTTTAGTAGAATCCATGGGATATTGTGTTTATTTGTCTCATTGGAGGACAGTCAGTGCTAGCCAGTATTGGGATTGGGATGGTGGGAGGGATGTGAGACTTGCTGTGCTATCCAGTATTGGGATGGTTTGTGAGACGTGCAGTGCTATCCTGTATTGGGATGGTGAAAGTGGTTGTGAGACTTGCAGTGAGAGCTAATATTGGGGTGATGGGAGGGGTTGTGAGACTTGCAGTGCTAGCCAGTATAGGGATGGTGGGAGAGGTTGTGAGACTTGCAGTGCTAGCCAGTATTGGGATAGTGGGAGGGGTTATGAGACTTGCAGTGCTAGCCAGTATTGGGATAGTGGGAGGGGTTGTGAGACTCAGTGCTAGCCAGTATTGGGATGTTGGGAGGGGTTATGAGACTTGCAGTGCTAGCCAGAATTTGGGATAGTGGGAGGGGTTATGAGACTTGCAGTGCTAGCCAGTATTGGGATAGTGGGAGGGGTTGTGAGACTCAGTGCTAGCCAGTATTGGGATAGTGGGAGGGGATTGTGAGACTTGCAGTGCTAGTCAGTATTGGGGTGGTAGGAGGGGTTATGAGACTTGCAATGCTACCCAGGATTGGGGTGATGGGAGGGGTTGTGAGACTTGCAGTGATACCCAGGATTGGGGTGGTGGGAGGGGTTGTGAGACTTGCAGTGCTACCCAGGATTGGGGTGATTGGAGGGGTTGTGAGACTTGCAGTGATACCCAGGATTGGGGTGATGGGAGGGGTTGTGAGTCTTGCAGTGCTACCCAGGATTGGGGTGATGGGAGGGGTTGTGAGACTTGAAGTGCTAGCCAGTATTGGGATGGTGGGAGGGGTTGTGAGACTTTCAGTGCTACCCAGTACTGGGGTATTAAGATTGAGATATTGGCAGGGTTTGTGAAACTCACAGTGCTAGCCAGTAATGGGGATTTGGATGGTGGGAGATGTTGTGAGACTGGCAGTGCTGGCCAATATTGAGGTTTTGATGATGGGAGGGGTTTTTGATAAGATGTGGGGTACAATGTAACAACATCATCTTAGAGAGGGCATGAGGTTTGGTCTCCTGCTACATTAAGGAACTCTTTATACACCAGTACATGTCACTGAAAAAAGTCAAGTATTAAACTATGTTGAGCAATTTTTGTGTGCATTTGTTGCACTGCATTGAAGAGTAGCCTGGGGTCTTGTATTTGGGAAAGCTAAGGGTTAACATTTCTATGAGTAAATGTTGAAGTATTGTATCTACGTAATTACCTTTAAAACTATTAGCGGCAGCCATGATTATATAAGCATGATTTCTTTGAGGACTGTTAGTTTGTGGTCATTTGCTATGGGTTTATGTTGTACGTATATCCCAGTTTTTATGAAATGGAACATAGTAGTTTCCTTCAGATTTCTTAATTGCTAGCTTCCACTGTGGAAACTATGTAAACTATATAAGCATTGTAGAAACCTAGGCCAGTGAGATGACATGTTTATGCACTGAGATTTTCTTGGATGCTAAAACGGTGTGTGCTTATTGTTTTTATTGGGTTTATGTGTTCTTGAAAATTTTTAGTAAGCATGAATTGTGTTGTCTTTCTGACATGGGTTCATACTCCTTATTCATACCATATCAAAGCAGAGGAATAACAGACCACTAAAGTAGGTCACATACAGGGACTTGCCTCTTTCTAGAATTGGCTCTCCTCGCTGGTTACCATTTTGGATTACACGTATACCGGTATTTCATTTCCAGTGAAGACCCTATCTCTTCATGAATTTTAGGGATAACTACTAAACTAGTGTGTACAAATATAGACTTGCATAATAATACCTCCTTTTAGGTCACAATGACCTGTTTATTTTTCCAGAATTGATCATTATAGCAAGGTCTTTTTGACCTTTGACTGTTGATATTTTTGCAGATCGACATGAGGCTTTTTGTTGCATTCATAGAATATTGGTTACATAATGACCTATCACACTTTAGAATATGCTTAAACCTTTGAATGTTTAATTTGTTCATATTTGCAGTGATATATAATTCTTAAAATAATTGATTTAGAAATCATTTGATGTTGAAGTTGGTGGGTCAGGACATATATATAGGTCATTGTGACCTTTAGGAATTTGGTACTGTAGACATCCTTTTTTCACGCAGAATAAAGAATTTGATCAGTCAGCAGGTAGAATATAATATTATGCAGATTTCTTGGATTGCCTTTGTATATGTTTAAAGTATGCTGGGACAGATTTGTGGAAAATCATTTGAAACTTCATTTCTAGTGACCATTATAATTAATGTTCAGCAAGTATATCTGAATTTTGAAGTTAATAGAGAATATAGTTTTGATAATGGATGAATTTACAGTGTATAGTAGTGGTTAGTGGTTAGTGTTAGTGTTTATTTGATCCACTACATTGAGAGAGGATTTGGGAGCTAGGTTTAAAGGAGGCATTACTGAGTTTTGAACATTTGATAAACATTTGATAAAGGTTTCATTTGCTCTAGCTGTGTTCTATAAATGTTTAAAATGTTTTTAACAGGCAAGTTGATTCGATATTACAATTTTCCTCTGTGGAAATGCGTGCATGCAATTAAGGATAAAAAAATAAACGTATATGTGATCTAATGTGACCTAGTTAGTATATCTGTATATCATATTGTGGCTATAGCTATAATTGTTGTGAATTTTACTTTGTCTAAAGTTACAAAAAATTTTCATATTGAGTGACCTTGCTGCTGTTTGTTCTCTCTGTTTGATGCATATCATTTATAGTAAAGTTGCAGTCATAAAACACCGATTGATACAGCAAGGGTAAAGGTCAAGGTGACCTCTAGAAAATATTACTGCATGTGTGTCTCATGCAAGTTGGCATTGAAGTATACATATCATTTTGAACTACAATCCACATATATATACAGCGCTAGCATCTTTATTGCCCAAGGATGGGAGCTCTGTATTGTAGTGAATAGCACACTTTTCTTTTTATTGATGATGCCTTCCTAAGTTTTGATTTCCACGTGGGATTTAGGGTTTCATGTTGTTAAAGTGAGTGCATGATTGTTTGGGCACGTTTAAATTGAAATATATTTTGCATGTTTTTGACTTTTATTATTATTATACCCCCCGCTTGAAAAGCGGGAGGATATATAGTACATTTAAATGAGATGTTCGTCCTACTGTTACGCTTTGGGGTACCCATATCTCTTATCCTCAACTTCTCTTAAACCACTGAAGGAAATTTGATGAGACTTTCAGAGAATCTTTATTATTTACATAATCCCATTGTACACCTCCTATTTTCCTTTTTGATCTTACACTTATTTTGGGCTTCCCATAGCAAAACATGGACACTGCCATTATATTCATATGGGAGGCGGGGGTAGCATTTTGTGAGCTCATTGCTCACAGTAGCTCTTTGAGTTTTGATTTATTTCAGATATGACAAACTATTATTTGATAATAAATTGTTAACATTCTTTCCTTGGCACTACACATTATTATAAAGTTTAAAAGGGCTAGCATCTATTTTTGTATATTTTTTTTATGATATTTAGTAAGTGTAATATTTTTATGATTGTAATTGAATATTCATATAATTTCTATGCAAAGATCATTAGGATCTTGAGTTCTTTTTGAGGAGGGATTCTTGACTGGTTTCTGAATGTTGACTTTTGAATTATTCAAAATATTTTTGTATAACTTTGAATAGAAATAAATAAACTGAATTTGATAAAGTGTAGCTTATAAAAATATCCCTTTCTGCTTCATTGAATAACTAAAGAACAAAAAATTTATCTAATTTTTTGAAACAATAAAATTAAGATTAAAAGAAATTACCATAATAAATTGGAGTTTTAAAATACATACATGTATATCAAATAAAAAAGATCTCCCAAACAAAGTATAATCTTGCTACCCTCTAGAAAGCTTGCAATCCAGTAGTACATGTATTAGAACAGATTTAATGTTAATTTGTATCATTTTGGATCTTCACCATGATATCTGAAAATAAGAAGAATTTAAATATAGAAAGCATATAAAAATAAAATAAAATTTCTTAAAAATAGAATGAAAATAAATGAAATGGTCAAATTAGATCTATAAGTGATACCAGAACTTTGTTAATATTGTGTTCTTATCATGTTCATTTATTTATGATAGATATAAAATTAAGAATCCGTCTTTAATGTAAATTTTGTAGAATGAAAAATTGGCTGTATATTGTGAATAATTATTAATTTAACTGTAGGATATGTACTGATATGAGATAATATTTTTTATGACAAGTTTATCTCATTTTTCCTTAGAAAAGTTATTTGTTCAAAAGGCCGTTTGAGTACCAAATTATAATTTGCTAGCTTCTGGAAAAAAAAAAATTGGTAAAGAGTGATTTCAATATTTTTTATGCTTATATCATGTTGTATCTTCATCATATGTGAAAATAAGATAAATTTAAATTTATATAGGAAGCATATAAAAATAACATACCTACCGCGTAAACATTAAAGAAAAATAGATGAAAAAATGGCTAGGTCAAATTTAATACCTGTGCATAGTCATTAATATACTGGATTATATTGTGTTCAACTTATCGAAATTTCCTTATTTAGAATCCCTCTCTTATGTAACTTTTGTAGATTTAAGAAATCAGCTGTATATTGTGAACAATTATTAATTGGATAACTGTGTGTGTATGTAATTTTCAATTATTACCTTTCAATTTGCTTCCGGCGCCAATGCGCTTATATGAAAATACTGCAACCAAAAGTGGGGCCCGGATTTTCCATGAACAATTTCTACAGTAAAAACTTATGCCTGGAAAACCTATGAATATTGAACGCTTTAATGCTCAGATACGGATTTTTACATTCCGATCGAACAGTTTCCATAATTTAATTCAAAGCGTCCAAGCGTTATACTAACGTTGATTATTTTTTTTCTTTCACGTGGTGAATTTTCTTGTACAGTGGATTAATTGTTTATTGAAGGAAAAATGAATAAACTACCAAACAACCTACCACAATTACAAAACCTAATAAAGAGAGATCCAGTTTCATACAGGGACGAGGTAACCAAATGCTTTTATTAGCAGCTAATTAAGACCCCATATGAATTACTATCACCTTACTCTAGTGTGCTTTTACAGAAATATCAATTTGTTTATTCTCAAATTTTTCTTTAGTTTCTACAGCAGTATCGACATTATGAATCAAATCTTCAAATTTTTCAACTGAAACCATCAACTTACTCCAAAACACTTGAGGAACTGATCCTATTTATGGCTCAGGTAAAATGTTGTGTCAGTCCAAAAAAATGTCGTTGAAAATATTGTAGATATTATTTATCTGTGTTTCATGTCGCAGTCTTTTGACCGATTGCAGAAAAAAACTCAACAGGAAGAAAAAACTATGCGAGAGTGTGTCTCATTTGATCATCTGTTTAAGAAATAAAGTCCGCGTTTTCATGAAAGTTGCAGGATAACTCCGAGGTAGATCAAGAAATGTTGTTTGAAAGATAAAATCCAAGGCGTTAGTCAAGTCTTTTATATTTCAAACAACATTTCAAGACTGAGGAGGTTATCGTGAATCATTCACAACAAGGACTTTATTTCTATTCTACAAAGACCTATAAACTATGGCTGATCTTGTCCTCTGTAAAGAAACGAATTAGGTCACCATGTCTAAAATTGCGTAGGGAGGTCTGTGGAACAGCCCGCTTAGCTATAAAAACCGACTATCATCAGCAACTTTTCGCAATATACAGTGTGTAGACTGAAAAAGATGACATATTGATGTTGTCTAAACAAGTATTTCGAAACGAATTAGGTCACCATGTCTAAAATTGCGTAGGGAGGTCTGTGGAACAGCCCGCTTAGCTATAAAAACCGACTATCATCAGCAACTTTTCGCAATATACAGTGTGTAGACTGAAAAAGATGACATATTGATGTTGTCTAAACAAGTATTTCATTCTACAGTCAAATATGCATTTGAAATATACAGGTTTAAAACATGTTTCTGAGCTGATAATTTTTTGATTACGTTGGAGTTTATTGGAGAATAATGCCTGCGGCATTTCTTTGATCTCGGCAATAATCGTGGTAGAATTACATATAATGTTCAATTAATTGTCAGTTATGATGTTAAATTGTCAGCTATGATGATTTCATTGCTTCCTCTTTATCAAGGTAGCACATTGTTACCCAGAAGAAGCTGCAAAATTCCCAGAACACTTAAGAGATTTACTTAGTTGCCATGGTGATGGATTGGATAGAAGTATGAGAATGGTAGGTAATTAAAATTAAAAACATATAAGTATTACAAGTGTCCAATAATAGAATATTGTGAATATCAGGAGGTTGTTAAGTTATGCTTTTCACCTCACTTAAGTTGAAATCCTAAGAGTAATAACAATTTATCTAAATGTAAAGGGAGAGGGCTATAATATGATAAGCCTGCTGCTCAATCCTATTCACTTTCACATCTGTGAATAAGATACATGTACGAGGTATTGTATAAATTAAAGTTATATATTTTTGCAATTTCAGACTTTTTGCAAGGCTATGATTCTCTTGAGGAATAAGAACATGCTAGAAGCAAGCAGTATGCTGGAACTATTTTTTAAACTCTTTCGGTGCCAGGATAAACTTTTGAGGAAGACTCTTTACTCTTATATTGTAAATGACATTAAAAATGTGAACAAAAAACACAAAAATACCAAATTAAACTCGGTAAGAAATCATATATACACTGATGTTCAGTTTGATTAATTGATTGCTTTTAAAAATAGAGATAGCTGGTATTAACTTTTAATCTTCTCTTTCAGACTCTTCAAAGTTTTATGTACACTATGATGAAGGATAACAATGCAGTAGCTGCAAAAATGTCACTGGTAGGTGATACATACCTCAAATTTTACTGCTAATGTATGTTACTACCAGGTTATTAAGCAATGCTTAAAAATGACTGAGAGACTTCCAAGTGTCACTGCTTGTTTGATCAAAATAGGCTATTAATAAGGTTTTTATAAATGACATGAAGCTTTAACTGAAAAATCAAACTCACATGAATAACTTAATTTCTAAATTGTTTCAGGATGTTATGATAGAGTTGTACAGAAGAAATGTATGGAATGATGCTAAGACAGTCAATGTCATTGCCACGGGTTGTTTCTCCAAAGTCACAAAGGTACAAAGGGAGGAGGGGGCACCTGTTTTCATTTAAAATCCAGTGGTGCATTGTATTTTATGTGTAATATTTATAATCAATTCTTTTATTTTTGAAAAACAGAAAAGACACAGATATCATAGTTGTTTGTATTTGCATGCAGTTTACATGTTTACAGATATTTCAGTGACCTGTGTCATTAGGGGTGTGCAATATTACCGGTATATCGGTATATTGCGGTATTATCCACCGCGCAAAACAACCTGCTGAAGTACTGTATAAACAAAAATATACTTGCAGAGATACCTATGGAATTTTTGTACAAAGTTGTATTATTGTTTTTTTCTGTTTGATTCCTTTTCTAATCCTAGCAGACATTAAATACTCTATTAATGTATATCTAAGAGTCTCAGCTTACCCCACAGCCATCACCTCTCCTGAATTTCTATCAGTGATGAAATTATTTGCAACTGTTTTTAACACGCCTTCAATCACCTAAAAATATACAAGTGACATAAGATAAAGAAATGCCTTATAGTTTAATTAGGCAAGTGACTGTTACAGCATACAAAAATTATATCAATTCTCAGAGTTTGGAGCATTTAACACTGTAACTGAAAGTGACCAATACTTGAAAACTTACATCAGGTGGAACTAGTTCATGACTGGATTGAGCGGCATACAAAAGTATTTTTGTTACCTCTGAAAAGAAAGAGAATAAACTTCAATCACTCAGTTCTTTAACTAAGCCAACTATGAAATTGATTGTGTATTGTCATGTCTGTCTTTGGGACGTGGAAAAAAGTAAAACAAAACCATTGCAGTTCAGTCTTAGTATCCAACAAAGCAACTTCGGTAGTAAATGCTACTTTATATGTATTTTCAGACTTCATATGCCTATTCAATATCTGCATGTTTCAAAAGATCTTTACATGTTTCTCACAAAATAAAAATTTTATACCTCTCTGGTGGGGCTGCAAGAAGCGTTGAACAAATGGGTAGAAATTCAACACCAAAAGCTGAAAATTCAGATACGGAATTAGTATTTTATGTTGAACATATTTGAACAAAAAATAAAATAAATAAAGAGACACACAGAAAAAATGTCTACCTGGTGTATCCCAATCAACCGTGACGTCAAATCCATCATCATCAACTTGACTTCGAACCTCTCTGTTGTTTTCTCCAGCTGATTAAACAACCTCTCACACATACCTGATCATTTAAAGATTTTCATTTACTTTCTGTTTTGTATCCTTAAATAATGTTGATATAAATTTCTTCATTTAATTTTTTTTATCTGGGTACTTTGAGTGATCTGTTGATTACTTTTAATTCAGATAACTACTCATAGTTTACCTTGTGGGTCATGAATGAGATGCAGAGCTGAATTATTAAAAACCTCAGCAGTTTTCTTTTTCTTCCTGTGTTTCTGTATCATAAATTGTATATCTCTTAAACCTTGTAAATATGTATTGTGTATACCTAGTATATGAATAGTAGACTACTGACTTAAGTTCACAGAAATTTATGCACATATATCAACGGTTTAAAAGTATTTATTCTTAGGATTATGATTTTAAAATTTTCTGAAGCATCTATCCTTATCTTTGAATGTTAGACTTAACTGAACAATTAATAGCATGTTGTATTCAATAATAAATATGCTCTCTGAATAGGAATGAAGAGAAATACTAAATACTAAATCCTAACCTTTAATGCCTGCAGGGCTCTGTCCAGCTTCTTCTGCCTCTTCTTTGTGTGTTTGCCCACTCTGTGTGAAAGTCGCAGTGACTTCTCAGATTTTGGTGCTTCGTCCTTTAAAAGGCAAAATAATTCACCAATCAATAGATCCCCATGTCAGATTTTCACACAAGTACATACAATGCTCCCTCACTAACCTATCAGCAAATGACAGCTAACCTGTAATTCATTACATGTTTGTGCTCCAAGTTTAACATACCTCTTCGCTGTCTGAATCCTCGTTCCCTCCTCCTTCGTGACCCAAGAAAAATTGTAGAGCTGCTACGAGCACCTGTTTTAAGACAGTATAAAACATCATAATGACACATAGAGTTGGGTATTGCGGGTGTAAACATACTATTATACGCGAGAATTAAATTTTCGCTAGCAGACTGTCTCGCGTAATTACGCGAAAATAAAGTTCTCGCGAATAAAAAGTGATTTACAGTATTCTCTCTACCTTTTTCCTCTGACTCCTCTTTTTGTTCTTCCTCTTCTGGTAGAATTTCTGCCCCTGGGATAAAATCTTTAGCTAAATTTCCTCCATATACCAGAGTGTCTGCCTCAGCCATGGCTTCTGTCGGTTTTCCCTGGTAAATGTATGATTTAAAAATTATATATCAGCATGATTAATGTTATCAGAGGATCTATTTTGATGTAATTGATTGACCTTGACCTTATAACAATTGAATCAAGGTCAAACATTTTGATGGCATGTACCCTACTCCATACCACCAATGCATGTTCCAAGTTTGAAATTAATGTCAAAGAGTTCTTATGTTATTGTCTTATCAGGGTGGGTTTTCTATTCGTCCTTTAAGTAAGAAAGGGGTCAAGGTAAAATATTCTAATGCAGTTTATCTTGAAATATTTTCCCAGACTCCACTACTTACCTTGTCTTTTTTACTGAGAAGATCAGGTTTCAATTTTCTATAGAGTTGTAATAGGGCCCTTGAGCTCATCATGACACCTAGTAAAAAGAAAAGGAGATGGAGTAGTCCTTAACAGATTTACCGGTAGTCATAATGTCTACAAAAGGAAACCAAACATTACGGGAAAAAAAATTCTTCAAAGTGTATGGGCTGAGTTAGACTTATCATCCCTGGTTATTTACCACATTGTTACTCTAACATAACAAGAAATGTTTGTAAAACACTGATGTCCCCTCCCCCAAATAATTTGAATTTTTCTAATTAAAGAGGTATAACTCTGTCCAAAATGGTTTGCTCGTTCCAATAACAGAACTTGACCTTGATATTCTTATGATAAATCTTTATACCAAAGTTCA
Organism: Saccostrea glomerata; assembly: GCA_003671525.1. Taxonomy (NCBI): domain Eukaryota; kingdom Metazoa; phylum Mollusca; class Bivalvia; order Ostreida; family Ostreidae; genus Saccostrea; species Saccostrea glomerata. The sequence goes on along the minus strand of PRKT01000160.1, from coordinate 990,498 downwards.
ATTAAACATGTGCAGCCTCTGCGAAGAAAATGAACAGAAATTGCAAATTATTGGAATTTTTCTACATCCAAGGGGCATAACTCTGTCCAAAATGTCCCATTTTAACCAACACTAAACTTGGCCTAGACATTCTTATGATAAATCTGTATACCAAATTTAATTTTAATATGTGCAACCTCTGAGGAGAAAATGAACAGAATCTGCAAATTATTGGATTTTTTCTAAATCCAAGGGGCATAACTCTGTCCAACATGGCCTGATCATACCACAGTATAATAACATGATAGTGCTTATTTACATCAGAGCGGGGGTATTACTAGTGAGCATTGGCTCACAGATTTCTTGTTACTAGTGGATATATCTGTCTACATGATTAATTGGTCATGGGTTAGATTGAAGTCAAATTTTGTTAAAATCCTTCTTCTTAGATTTATCCTGTCTTCTCAGGGAATTCTCCATTTTGTTGCATTATAATATAAATTAAATTTTGTATATGTTTCAGATGATTGGGAGTCCTGCAGTAATGAGTCAGATAGCGAGGGGGAATGGATAGACGTTCATCACTCGTCAGACGAGGAAACACAGGTGGACTTCCCAATTCTTTAATGATTTCATGTTTCTGAGTATCAGTGAACATGAATAAGAATAATTCTGAATATTTATAAAGTGTAGTGAGCAAGGATATTGCATTATTAAAATCATTATTCATTTGGACCAATATCAAAGCTTGATCAAAAGGACATGGAAAGGGCGGGGTACCTGTTTATGATTTGACTGAGAACCAGCTAAAGAATTTAACATTTTACAGGAAGAAGAAACTCAGATAAGTAAAGAGGAAAAATTAAAGAAGGCCCAGAGTGTGTCTAGTAGTCGCATCCTTACAACAGCTGAATTTGAGAGGATTCAGAAGAGGCAGGCATTGAAGGAGGTGGAGGGGAGACGAGGGAAAAGAAAACGGGAGGAAGAGGAGGAGGAGGGAGGGTAAGAGAGAACAGGGGAGGCAGAAGCTCTTCTTGCTCTAAGATTTTCTCTTTTACTTTGCACTGTGCTTTATTGGAGAAATATTTTTTGGTGATAGTTATTTTCTATTAATGTCAAGTGGTTCCTCTGTTTTTCTAATATGTTATTGATGTATCTAATTAAGACTCTAGAATATTTTTTTAAAGGCTTGATTATTTGAATTTCTGTCAAATTTAAACCAACATTGCTATTTTTAAAGGGAATTTTACAAATGTTAACCAGGTTACATGGTTTCACTGAGCTGAACTTTATCTTTCAGTTCACTAACTTTATCTACGATAGAAAACATCCACAAAAAGAGAGCTCACGACAAAGAGAGCAGATTATCAACAGTTATGGTAAGTTATAGGAATAATTCCCACTTTTAGAGTGTATAGTAATAATTCTTATAGAGAATATAGCAATAACTCCCTATTGTAGAGAGTGTAGTAATAGCTCCCACTTAAAGAGAGAACAGTATACAGTTATGGAATGGGTACGAGGGAAATACAAAATTCATGGTTCCCTGAGGGTGGAAACTATCCTGAGGCGGCAAAACCGCCTCAGGAAATAGATAGTTTCCTGCTGAGGGGAACCATAAATTTGCCATTACCCCTCGCTAAAAATAAATTACCAGTTTTTAAGGACAAATCGCTAAATTTGCGTCTCGCTAAAATTTCCACTTATACGGTATTTGTTAAAAGAAAAGTTTATGTGTGTACATGCCTGTCATTAGAATTTTGCAAGTCTGATGAATCTGTAAATCATATACTGTCAATGTATTATATTAGCATGGACCATATTTACTGTAAATCACTTTCTATTTGTGAAAACTTTATTTTCACATAATAACGCGAGACAGTGTTCTTGCAAAATTTTAATTCTCGCAATGATTAACTCCCCAAAATAAGGTGTCACAAAAATTCAGTGATCTACAGTAGTGGTATTTGATTTTACAAGTTACCACAGTTTTGGTTTAGTGCTTTCTCAGTGTGCTACATGTATATATTAATATATATATATTGTACTTACAAGACTTTTAGCGACATACTGGATATAGCAAAAGCTAAAAGGTGCCAAATAGAATACGCTCCTTAATGTAACATTTTTACAGTATTTTGATTTTTTTTTTGCCTGAAATTTATTTCTTCTCTTTTGAAAATATTTTTAAGGAATTTTTAATGCCCATGAATGTGGAGAATAAGTGGATTTCACCTAGCTACCTGTTTAATATGGTAATCAACAAACAAGGATTGATGAGGTATATAATAAAAGATATGTACATGTACATCAAGAGCTAATAATTATCCATTTATAAACCTGAAAGGCATATTTATTTTGTTACATGTATTAAAACAAAAATTGTTTGAATATTCGTTGTTAGTTGAACAAAATTATCAATTTTGCAGCACTTGTGCTTTTTCCAATCGATCTGAGGACTCGCATTACATCTCAGAGACGAGCGTTGGAACCCTAGACACACCACACACATCATTTACGTTCAAGATTGTGGATCTGGGGAAAGATTCAAAAGTGGTTTTTGGGATTGGTAAAGAAGACCATGTTTTTGGAACCAGTCAAGACTACTTGGCCTTTATATGCATGGATGGAGGGTGTGTACTATATACCAGTATAATTTGTAGCAACTGATAGTATTCTGTTTCAATTACTTAGTTGTCAATGATCCATTTAGATTGAAAGGGGGTGGGTAATTTAATATTGACTATGTTCGGAAACTAGATGTTTCACAAAGAACTTGTATTTTTAGTGTCAAACATGGAACAAAGGAACTAGAATTGACTGAAAACAGATAGTTTCCTGCTGAGGGGAACCATAAATTTGCCATTACCCAAGTTCACATTCCATAACAGTTTTATTATACCAAAACAATCATAGGCAAAAACTTTATTCTTTTACCACATATTCTGACACTAAAATAGCACTAGAGAGGCATAATCATAATGAATTGCATGCATCTTTTTACCACATATTCCGACACTAAAATAACACTAGAGAGGCATAATCATAATGAATTGCATGCAGTTTAAAAGATTGTGTGATAACTAATGCATCATGTCTAAGAACATTAAAATTATTTTCAAAAAGTATTTTCAAAGACATTTCAAAAAATTATCGTTGTCTTCATTTTGCTAGAATTCAAGTATGATTTTGATACCGCATGTCGAAATGTTTTTACGTCATAGTTACATTGCTAATGACATGACGTCACAGACCTGGAGATGCCTTGAATGCTCTGCCTACTGAACACTTTGAATGGCCAAAATTACTAATGAGGGAGTAGTCATAGGGAGTAGCTCTGATTTTCCAGGGAGTAGTCCTCAGATAAGGGAAATAGTCTCTTTTCAGGGGAAATAGACAGTTTTATGGTATTAAACCCATAAGGGTAATAACAATAGAGGTATAATAATAATAACTCTCAAATATAGAGGGAATAGTAATAGCTCCAAATTAAAGAGAGTACATGTAGCAAAAATTCACAGTTATAGAGAAATTAGCAATAACTCCCTATTACGAATAATATGGATAAGATTTTCAAGATAATTAAATTTGTGTGAGAATTTTTCACATCTGGTTTGTCTTGTTTTCAAATAATGTTTTAAAGCTGAGAGAGAATTTCTAAATTTTTAAACAGGCTGGAAGAGAAGGAAGGGAAAAGTTTGGAAAAAATCATGAAAAAATGAATCCTCATGCTAGCACAACCAATAAAAACAAGAAGAAGAATAAGGCATTTATGATGATAAAACACAAAGTACAGAAGAAAAAGGTCAAAAGGTCATTCCGTGATAAACAGGTGGGTAATTGTACTTACTTCTAAGGTAAGGAACAAATGTACTGTAAACATCTGGCATTTTATTCTCTGTAGTGCCATTGACAAAAAGCAATTTAATCAAGGATATCCATCACTCAGCATATTGTACTTACACTATATACATGTATGTATTTTTCTAAAATTTAGTTAAAAATCAAATTTAATATTGTATATGCTAAATAATGTGGCATTTTTTGGTACCATAGAACAGAAATCCTCTCTTGAAAACCTTCATGTTGAGGAAATGATACAATCATGCAATCATAAGTTTTCTCTCTTGTGTGGTATTACAGATTAAAGTACACTGTACCTTAGTAGAAATATGTTAACTTTGAAAGTAGATATTGTTGAGGTATTTGAAACATATAAACTGTATTGTATTTGTGAGAACTTTTTATTTTATTACAGATTGCATTACGCAATTCTTTACTAAAGAGACAGAAAACAAAAAGATGAAGACTTATACATCTGTTGTTATTTATATAAAGATTTTTAAATAAAGTGTTAAGCATTTACATTTTGATATTTGTCTATCTGATTGAGTATTAACAGGCTGTATAATATTATGCCATTTTCTTTTGTCTGTTAATTTGTTACATTAAAATTACAATAAAAAAAAGGATAAGAAAAATTTAGCTGCAGAACTCTAGCTCTCTGCTTGAGAAAATTCGGACAGAAGATAGCTACAGATCCATGTGTTGTAAAAAGTTTGATTTATGCTGCTGATTATTTGTCACTCACTTCAGGTATTATATTTTTTTTATATTTTATGCTTTTTTGGCTTTTAGAATGGCATCAAATAATTAGTCATTTATTTTACTCCTACTATTGATTATTTACCTTTCAACGGTCCGAAACAGTCCTTTATGGTTTTGGAATGTTGGTTTAAAAGATTCCCATTAGGAGGTCCCTTATCACAAACAGCCTTTTCAATCCATTGAAAAGTAAATGAAATATCAGGAGTTTAATATATGGTTAATTATTGGAGACCATTTTATAATGCTTGATTAAGGAAGCATTATATACAAGAAATAATACCCGAATTGAGAGACAAAAAATTGGTGCCAGGCAGCATACATTGAAGGTTTATACAACACTTGGATCTGTAGCTCTCTGCTCTGTCCAAATTTTCTCAAGCAGAGAGCTACAGTTCTGCAGCTAAGAAAAATTATAACTAGTTTTAAAATGAATGGTTGACTGATGAAACTTGAATGAAAAACCTACAACTGTCAAAACTGAAAAACTGTAAGGGAAGCATTCTGCACTCTAGACAAGGTTCCAGAGCAACATGCGTTTTGTCGAACTTAAGAACCAAATGCTTCGCGATGGTCAAATGCTTTGAGCTGTGGAGCTGAAGTTTTTTCTTCCACTCTTGATGATTATACTGTTATTATGAAAATCACACTTCAGCTTTTGTGTGAATTATAATTAAGTTAACTGTTGACAACTTGTATGCAGAAAAATAATGTGTATAAATGTCAGCTCCCTGCTTGATGATAAAGGTTTATCAACTGTTTTTCCCCCTATGGCTTATCTTAATTTTGGCAGTTTTTATAGTTTGTCCTCCAATTTCATAGGAAAAGAAACAAAGATCCTCTTCATTCACTGATTTGATTTCTTTTCCAATTTTTATTTATTTTTATAAAGTATTCTAAAAATGAGATAAAACCATTCGAAATAAATTTTTTGAAATGTTTTGATAGGTAAAAGAAAATATCATCTACACCCCCCTTAATCTGATTTCTGATTAGGTTTGGAATTCCACTTTCAGCTCCCTGCTTGATGATTAGGGTTTATTAACAGTATTTTTCCCCCTATGGCTTAACTTAATTTTGGCAGTTCATATACATGTAGTTTGTCCTCCGATTTCATAGGAAAGGAAACAAAGATCCTCTTCATTCACTGATTTTCTTTTTAAAATTTTTTTTTTTATTTAAAAGTATTCTCAAAATGAGATAAAACCATTCGAAATAAAAATTTTGAAATGTTTTGATATGTTAAAGAAAATATCACCTACCCCGTCCCCCATTTTAATCTGATTTCTGATCGGGTTTGGAATTCCACTTTCTTGGAATTTCATGAACAGGTGCGCTGCAGAGTGTATGACAAAATTTGAAGCTGAATAACGTCCGATAAATATGTAGGAAGGTTTGTTCAATGTTTCTTAGACGTTTTTCTTCTTTGTGCAACGAAGTTCACACGTATTTACTTTGGTAATTAGTTTCTTAGATTTACTTTAAAAATTATTTACACCGGAAGTTGCATTGTATCTATGGAAGCCATCAAAATTATGAATGATATTATGGTGATCGAGGACAGTGTTAAGGATTTCTGTTGTCATTGGTAGTTATTTTATTTTATTTTTATTAATCTTTACCATACTGCGTACCTTTAATATAACATAGAAAAATGAAAACTCGAGTTTATACTGCCTTGATCGAATTTAATTTTGATGTATAGTAAATCTTACATATATTTACATTTACTTTTTAGCGCTGAAAAAAGCTATGGTGCATTTTCATGCTGCATGTATATTGTTGCCTTAAATATGAATGGTATTTTGAAATAGAAAAAAACGTTTATTTTTTGTATAAAAGTCCTCAAGATATGTCTGAACTAAAATTACATGTACCGGTATTAGAACAAAACATTTGGTATCTTGCCAGGGCACTTTAAAGAGTAAACAGTATATTAAAATGTCTTTTAATTGGCTTATTTACTTTCAGAATACCCTAAACCAGTATTGTTGGGCGTATGTTGTGTTTGATTTTATGATAATATGATAGACACTTCTGCTATGCTGCTATGCAACAATCAAATTTTATGATCATTATGATTATGGTAAAAGATTAAATTTTTATGTGAATTTTAAATCAGTGAAATTAGTTGGAACATTCCAGCCAAATGCCAAACTGCACAATTTTTTTCTATGAAAATCAGATGGACCATACAAGAAAAAAAATTCATGTGGTGTACATTTAAGTTTGTTTAAATCTTGTTCCTTTGGATGAAAATGCGGTCACAGTAGGCCTTAATTGAATGGTATATGGGAGAAGGAAATTTTTAGTGAAGTGCCACTTGTGAAATTTGATATATCAAGAATTTTTTGAGAAGTATATTTTGAAAGTACTCGTATAGTATGACTCAAAGTCGCAGAGAAAATAGGGGTCAGTGTGCATCTTACTTAGATACGGTACAACTAAGTTGCCCTTTTTGCACTTCAATTTTTATTCCTTATAACAGTATTACTTGTAATCACTTTAACATTTATCATAATCTGTTATATGTAACATTCGCTATAATAATTATAATCTTATTTTATGTTAAATAGTTTGATTAATATTTAACATTGAACAAATGTTGCAAATTAATGCATGTAAATTGTGTGACCTTTTGGCTTTAAAAAAAAAAATACATGGGGTATTGAAAATCTAATTAGGCAATAACATATTTTCTTGTATCAGACTTTAAACAATTTAAGACCTGATCAGTCACAAGTACTGAGTACTTTAAAATAATGAGAGAAAAAGTTGGGGTCAGTGATGGAAATTTTGAAATATTGGTCAAATATATATGATTTTCAGGCAAAAAGTGGTGTAAATCTTATTTTGACATCTTTAATATACATGTGTTTTTTCATTTCTCTGTAAAATTTGTTCTAAAAATAAGAATTGAGACTGATATCTGTGAATTTTTTAGCAGTTTTTTTTTCAATTGTTTAATTTAAAATATTTAAAAAAAATAGAGTTATGTTAAATAGTTTTGAAGTAATAGGTACTGCCAGAAGTTTTCAAAAAGCTGACGAATGATGTACCTTGTAAAAATTTGAATTTTGTTTGACTAAAATTATTTCAGTTCTAGAAAATTTGACAGTTACCTAGCTAATTTTCAGATAAGAACCATGGCTCTACATAAATTCAAAATTATGTGCATGGAGTCATGAGTAATGATCAAATAACAACAGCAATGTACATACATTACAGCGACATGCAGTTATAATTATCAGTTTTGTGTGTCATCTGAAAATCTCTGACATTTTTTACTTCTATTCATATCAAAACCAAGATGTAATTATTAACTTTAATTGTACTTACGACGTCCTTGGTTAAGGGTTTTTAGATGTGCTATGAGCAAAAAGGATTAAACCTTTTCAAAAGTAAATAAGATATTTAAAAGAAAAATTTGTGATCCCTTACATACCAGGTATATTGATTGAAATCTGAGTCAAAAATTAAATGTAAGCTAGAAGAGAAAAAAAAAATTCAGGGCATATCCAGTAGATAATGTAAAGTTTGTTCATTAATGATATGATACATTATCTTGTTGTCCAGGTTCTAAGTTCCTAATATAGGGGTTTTATATTATCACAGTGGTTTGTAATACCTGTTAAAAAGGGGGAAACATATGTTAATAAAAGTAACTACATGGACCTCAGCTGAATTATAATAAGACATGTCTCCTTGAAAGGTCTTTAATTAACTGAAAATTTTTATGTATTCTTTTATTTATTTTTTTGTGCCATTGATGCATGACTTCAAATCAATGCATGCAGCTTTTGTAGATGTATTATGTACAGGGTCAGTACAATCCTATTTAAAACCTTTTATAAGAATTACATTTCCAAATAAGTGACAGAATGAAATCATTTGAGTGTTTTGAATAACAACATTGAATATTTGATTTAAGAATTTAAATACCAAAACATGTAATAATTAAAGAGGCATAATTAAGAATGTGACTTTCATAGTGTTTTTTCCTTTACAGAAGTATGAGGACATGAGGACCGTGCGAGATGACTGAGATAACGTACGATCGGGAGGAGTCTGTCCTCAGAGGACAGATACCCCTACACAAGTTCAAGGTCAGTCAGGAAAATATCAACTGAAGGAAGATTGTTTTTTGTTGTGGAACACATACCTTTCCATAAGATTTGTATGTCCCGCCATGAATATGGCCGTGGCAGATAGTGTTTGTCATGTCCGTCTTCTGTCCGTCTGTCCTTTTGTCCTTCTGTCCTTCCGTCACACTTTGCGTTTAGCTCTGTTCAAAGCTCAGTTCATATACCCTCAGTGGGGCTTTCATATCCTATGGACATATTTCTAGTTTAAGAATTAAGTCTCTCTGAGCGATAGTGATTTGATTGTACTCCTATTTCAAATTATCTGGTACATTTGGAGATAACCATCCCATATCTATTGCTCTTCCAATATGCCTGGATAAGATTTATTGAAGCTTGCTTTTTAAACAGGAAAACTTGGCAGAGTTGAAGCTAGATGAAGTGACAGATATAAATTTCAGTAGCAATGGCTACTGCACGGATGCTGTGATCAAAGTAATACGTGACCATACAAAGGTAAATCATTAACCTAACCTTACATGGTAAGAAATGGGGGTCATAGCCACACATGACAACAAATACAGCTGGTTGAATGAATACTACATTAGTATTACATCTCCAAACATGGTAAAGTTTACTGGACCAAGAATAGGAAGTTTCTTTTCTTAATTTGATTTACTCTTGACTCTCAGTTAGTGATCCTAATGAAGCATTGAATCATTATTTTTGAAAGACTTATAATCACATTATACCTGTCATGATTGCACCAGCAACAGTAAACATTATCATTATAAGCAGGAGATGTTCGAACTGTCATCTGTGAATTAAGCATCAGCTATAGGATTCATCTCTATTTTTATGCAGCAATTTACAGTATGGATACTTAAAGTACAATGTCTTGGTTATGAAAATTGAATTTGAACTCATATTATTCAAAATGTACTTAGAAATGAAGTATAAGCAAAGGTATAAATCTATATTGTTATTTCACTCCTTTTTCAGGAAACCACTTTAAAGAATTTGAAGACTGTGAACTTGTCAGGATGTGACCTGTTAACTGATCATGGCATGAAGTGGTTAGCCGAGGTGATAGCAGGAGCCCCCGTCAGTTCTGTAAGTCTCTGTTACTTCATTAGATGTACTCTATGTATTGTTTATGTCTTTCAATGTTAACTCACTTATAGACAGACTTTCAATGCTGTCATTTATCCATTGAAAGATATACCTAGTGATAAGAGTTATTCAACTGCATCAACATTTTTACACATTGACCTTTCCTTTTCTTTCACTTTTCAAAATTTTGATTTAGCTTCATCTCAAATTTTTTGAAAACTTTGTATGATGATGTAAATAAAATATTGGAGTGGTCACTTTAACTTCTCATATTTTAATGAAAATAAATTGAAATGAAATTGAACGATTTGCTTCAGGGAAATCTAATTGATTGTCAATTTCAACTTTGTAACTGGGAATACTATACAGAGTTGCCAATCAATTAAGCTTTTGTTTGGGGACTTCTGAACCTCTTTGACACAAAATAAATTTTGTTAAACATGCTGTTAGGTTGCAAGTTTGCATAACATTGAAATCTGAATGACACTATTTTGTTAAAGAGAAGTTAAATACCAATACAACATATCTTGCGGTATCCGGACGCTTCACATATCCGGACAAATTGACTGGGAACCAAAGCGTCCGGATAAATGAGGCTCCACTGTATTTATAAATATCAAAGTTTAACATGGTAAGAATAGAGACATTGTCATTTGTGAAAATTCAAGGCTGCTATTAATCAATGCAACTAAGTATGATGCAATCTTATTCATGTGTAAATCCATCATCATAAGATAAAGCTTTAATCTTGTTTCTTTGTACAGATACCTCGGATAACAAGACTGGAAATGTCCTAATAGTTCCCCACCCCAGTGTCAAGCAGAGTCTGGCGAGCTCTCTGAGTGGGGGGAGTGTGACTGCCAGCGAGGGGCTTCATCACTACCCCCAGGTCAAGTTTGAGGATGACTGGAAACTGAACATTAATGAAGTCAGCATGAACAATGTAAGTCCAAGGCTAGATTCTGTTGATTCTCTACTGTCAAATCTCATTATCTCAAACTCTATGGGATAAATAAAAAAAACTTTGAGAGATATTCAGGGTAAAATACATGTACTCCAATAAAGATATTGAGAACTTTCAAATTACCAGCATATCCAATGTATTCAAGAAAGCCATGTTCAGGATACCAAAGATACCAAAGTTCAGCTTAATTATTTTTTTTTGCAAGAGAGAGAAAGAAATTATTTTTTCTTTCTGCAAAATTTCTCCATGACCAAGGGTTTAGATTTCTTTAATTCTAATGTAACTGATAGGCATTAATGTTGATTGAATTTAGGTTCAAAGAAAAATTAGAAAGGAGAAAAACTAGCTTTTTTCATCAGAAAATTTAGGAAGTCATGGAAAATGAAGCAAGATGGTTTCTTTTTTAAAAATTAAGAATAAGTATTTGATTGTGATTTTCATTTCTAAAGTATGTTAGTCTACTTTTCATTTGAAAGAATTCAATTTATTGTTAATTGTTAGTCATTTGTCATTCAGTCTCCAGACTGAGGAAGTGTGTGTATATTTTTCAGCCCCTGTTTGATGTACTGGCCAGCAGTAATCCTGTACAGGTCATCATTCCATTTGATGCATCAGCTGTCCCAAAAGAGGTTTCCTCCCATGTCAAGGACACCATTACCAGAATATCCATGAGGGTATACAAATCTTTTCTGGTTTATTTTTCTTCCCTTGCAGATATTTAAAATCTGTATGAATATCCTCTTGGCTAAAACCTTAAGAGAGCTTTTCTGATCGCATTTTGTCCATCCTCAGTCCATCTGTAAACTTATCACATTTTCAACTTCTCCAGAACTGCTGGGCTAATTTCAACCACTTGCTACAAAACATCCTAGAATGAAGGGCATTCAAGTTTGTTCACATGAAGTGGCACATTCTCTTTCACGGGGAGATAATTAAGAGTTTAAAATTTTATGGCATCTTTTAATACCTCTTCCCAAAAGACCACTAGACGAAAAAGGTGAAACTTTTATGCAACCTTCTTTAGATAGTTTAGATTCAAGTTTGCTCAAATCTTGATCTCAGGGGATTGGGTGGGGCTAAAGTGGGGGATCAAAATGTTTATGTAGGATTACTGTAGATGTACTTTTTTCCACGGGGTCATAATTCAGCAGAATCTCTATTTCTGTTTAATCCGCGTGTAAAAAATACGCGGATATCGTAAGGTTCTCCTTATATGCCTTTTATTTGTATTAATTTAAATGGGACAAATTTCAGCGGAAAGTTTGTGACCTCGTACATAGCATTGATTAATACCACGCGGAAAAAAGTACTTCTTCAGTACAGTCAAACTTGTTTTAAGAGGCCACCTTTGGGAAGTCTGGAAACTGGCCCTATTCTGTTTCAATTACTTAGTTGTCAATGATCCATTTAGATTGAAAGGGGGTGGGTAATTTAATATTGACTATGTTCGGAAACTAGATGTTTCACAAAGAACTTGTATTTTTAGTGTCAAACATGGAACAAAGGAACTAGAATTGACTGAAAAAGGCAGCGTACCTCAGAAAGAAGATGAAATTACCTTCAAATGGTACATTGAAAAACAAGCTGATGGTTTTAGCGGAACCAAAGAATGCAAAACAGAAGTCTTAAAGAATGGAAAGCTGGTAAATAATCATGATCACATGTCTTTTAGTCTATACAGTCTATACATAAATGCTGTGGGGTTCATAAATTTGTGCATCTCATCATGTCTCGAAAGCAGCAAAAATTAATTCTCACAAAAATTAGTAATTTCACAGTATATTTTTTATTGTTAATTCCTAGTACAAATGAAGTTCATCAGATTAAATCCAAAAAGAGACAGAGTATCTCATATTGTTTGTTGAATAAAGTTTAATTGACATAAGCAATTTAATGTTCCGAGTCTCACAATACCACCTATTATTTTTTTTTTAGTTTTGCACACATGATTTTCCTTACACCTTTGTGAATGGTTTGCCCCAAAACAAGGTCATTGCCAAATATGTCACAGGATGTGTGAGAAAAATCCGCTTAATGCAGCACCTACCCATCTACAGACAGCCGGTAAGTGGATATAACTGTAGTGATAAGGATAGTACAGTCAGACGCAGTTATAGCCAATCCTGGAGACCTGGCAATTTGCTGTATAAACCTTTATTTGTTACATCTTTATTACATATTTTTTCCCTGTTGATCAGTATCCTTGATTTCAGGGAGTCATACGAGATCAAATTACACTGGGCTACATAAGAAGAGTAATTGTCTCAGACGATGGAACCATGGAATGCGGGTAAGTTACTTGTTTTTCAAGAGGAGGGTTGATAATTGTTCTAAAATTGTGTTTGAAATCCTTGGTGTTATTTTTTATACAAAAACTGTACAACTTCTTCATTTTATGATAAAATTTTTGACTACAGGGCACAGCACGGGATCAACACATTTGGAATTTTTGTTGCCAAAACCCAATTTAATACGTCCTTGACCTATTTTGAGATGGAAGTCTTGGCCTGTCCATCCCGAGTGACCATAGGTGTAGCACATTACGACAAGCCGCCAGGATTTTATCTCGGCATGAACCAGTGTGAAGTCGGTCTCCATAATACCTCAGAGTAAGCAGCATGATGATGTACTCATCTATACATAATGTATTAGTCACCATACTCTGTCCCAGATGAGAACTTCCATCATGTTTATGATGGTAGCAAATAATGCTTTGACTTGATATTCAAATAAAAAGAAATTAGGGATGGCAACAGTTAACCATTAATTAGGTTGGAAAGATCATAACCATGCAGTTAAAATTTTCATACTGTGTATTGGATTAATTTCAGATGTTGTTATTTTCACATTTTTCTCTGAAATAATTGTAGTTGGATGTGTGTAAAACTGGTAGATAATAAAATTTACCTCCCTTGTCTGTACTGTATAGCCAGAAACACATAGCCTGATACATTGTAATATATTCACTTTATAAACAATACTCAGGAAGATTTAAATAAGCCAGATGTTTAAAAAACATTTGCATCAGTTATCAGTTAAAACTATTTTTCTCTTGTTTCAAAGACGAGTCAAATTGATCTTACAGGCTGTCCCAGGTTGCACTAGGAACCAAGATGACAAGCAGGGCCTATAATGTTGGAGATGTGGTGGGGTGTGGAGTGGAGGGCGACTTTGATGACGAGGGCTATCTGGTACAGGAGCAGGAGGTCACAGTGTACTTTACCAGGAATGGGGAAAGGGTCAGTCAAGAGATTTTAAATGTCAACCAAAAGAAATGTAGTAAAAGTTAAGACAATGTTTCCATTATGCTTTGATAAACTTCTTGCTAAAAAATTTAATTCTGTTACAAATGATCTATTCCCATGTGGGAGGATAATTTTTATTCAGAATTATTGACTTATATTTATGGTAGTTTTCAAATAAGCATCAGATTTGATTATTCTTAAATGTAGTTAACTTGTGTATCTTGACACCGATATCTTGAATATTATGGATATAATGTCAAAGTTATACTGTAAAGACTTTAGTAACCCATTATTTTCTAATTATTTTATCCTGGATATCTTCAATTCTTGGATATCTCAGAATGTTCTTTTTTCAGTCCCACTGAGTTTGAGACAACGAGGTTTAACTGTATATACGTATACAGCATATATTCAAACCTTTATTTCTTAGATTGAGACAACGAAAATATTCTATTGCTCTGATGGAATGTATCCCTCCATAATGGTGGAGAAGGCTGGGTGTAAAGTAAAGGTTCTCAAGTATTACTCAGAGACAAGAGCTCATAGGGAGGAAGCATTAGCTGCAAAACAATCAGCAGAAAAATCGGATGAGAAGGTATCCAATCATACCGCTCTGATGGAATGTATCCCTCCATAATGGTGGAGAAGGCTGGGTGTAAAGTAAAGGTTCTCAAGTATTACTCAGAGACAAGAGCTCATAGGGAGGAAGCATTAGCTGCAAAACAATCAGCAGAAAAATCGGATGAGAAGGTATCCAATCATACCTAGATCTAGAAATGTTTACGTCAATTTTATCTTGTGAATCTGGGTCAAAAAGCTGTTGATTAATATTTGGGATTTAAAAATTTGCGAATTTTTATGAGCACAAATATTAAAAAGCACCTAAATTTTCATAAATTTTAAAGTTTATAAGTTATGCATGTACAATCTGTCGTGCAAGGGATTTGTTGTTAGATAAAACAACTGGCTGTTGTTGATTTACTTTTAAGCAAAATATTTTTGCGAATGCAATGAACTCTCATTTTTTGCTTAAAATAAATCAATAGTAAAAATTTCCAGGATAACTATCCATTAGATGGGGAGAAAATCACGTACTCTGGTTGTCAGTATACAGTGGTGGGGGTGGAATCTGGGTCATCTGACGCTGCTGGAAAAATTCAAATTCTAAAGAGCATGGTGGCCTTGGAAGATTTGGCTACCTCACCAGAAATTCAACAAATCCGAGCAAAGAAAGAGGAATTAGAAAAGTGAGAAAAGGCCATTAAATAACTTTTTTTCAGATCCTTCCAATATCAGGAATTTGTTCCTTTTAAGCTCAGATTTTGTTATAACATTTCCATCTCTTTGAGGAACTTATGTAGACTGTGGGGAGGGGTGGGAGAGTATAGGAGGGACTGTTATTACTTTGTCCATCTGTTCATCTTTAAATCTCTTTTATATTTTTTTTCTAACTGTGAAGAAATTTATCCCTTAAGCATATGCACCTTGTATTCATAGATGGATTTGCAAGCTATGAAAAAGTTACAACTATGATTGACTGTAATTGTATACAGTGTATTTGTTAATTGATATGATTTTAAAGTGTAAAATTTTGGTTATAGCCACTTTAAATTGAAAAAAAAACATGTTAATTCTTTGCACAAAAAGGTTGTTTATGACAAGAAATTTGACCAATTTCTGATCCAAGGTTATTTGGACAAGGTCAGGTCACATGACTTGTTTTCATCAAATGCAAAGAGAGTTTAAGAAAGTGTTTTAATCAGGACATTTATTTGAGGCTGTTATTTCATGTGAAATGAATGAAATAAAATTTTGATTTAAAAAAAAGAGTCTACCAGGAATAGAGTTTACATTGCTCACTTCAAAATAGTTGCCCATCAAGAAAATGTAACTCAAATCCAGCTTCTGAAGCAAGTTTGAGAGTGTTCATCCCTTGATGCGTCATTTATGCAAATTTGTTTAATAAGCCTGATAGTCCCTTGGTGTTCAACTTGCACCAATAACTAATTTTATTTACCATATGATTTAAAGCTTACGTTAAAATCCCTGTCTTGATATCGAAATCATGTTTAATTACGGCTTTCTTATCCATGAAGCAATCAGCGCTATCAAATCCAGTCTTCATTAGCTGTCGGCTGTGCCTCTCCATCACTGGACTGGCTTTTTCCTTTAAAAAGAATACAATTATTGAGTGATGGGAAAAAAGAGAAAAACAAGTTTCCAAATTTTACAAAATTCATGATCTTTTCATGCTTGCAAAATATTTACCGGGTATTTCAATAAACATCATCATTAGTAGTAAGTAGTGACTGCTCTTTGCTAAGAACCTGGCACTAAAAGTGAAAGTCATGGGTCTTTTGGATGAGACCTCAAACCAAGGGCCCATGTCCTGGTAGGCATATCGGTATTTGCAGTTCTTAGGAAGAAGATTTTTAATTATTTTTTTAGGTATATATTCCTATGCAAAACTAAGAAATCCCATGTTGGCCCTACCCAAATGCTGGGGAGATATGATTTGAACAAACATGAATATATATCTTATTTGAAAATGCTTCTTTATTAAAATAACTATTCATGGTTTTGCTGTTCTTGAGAAGAAAATCTTGAAATTTTTTTTTATATACAGTCAAACTTGTCTTAGCGGCCACCCGAAATCAACGGCCACTTACAGTCAGCGGCCACTTTTAGTTCCCCCCGATGATTTTTACTATATATTTTAACTGGAATAAACGGCCACCTGTGTAACGCGGCCAGCGGCCACTCAAATCCTCCCCCAACAGCCTTATTGACACTGTAATAGGCGGCCATTTCGTCACTTGTTGCGATTCTATCACAGTTTTAAACGTGATGGCTTGGGCAATTATATCCTCGATTGTCAATTTAACCTATTAATGCAATTAAAGAAATTGCTTTTAGATACGCTGATCTCGGTTTTTGTTCATGAAAAAAATAAATATTTGTCCTGTTAGATCAATTTGTAATTATTTTTCAAGATCGCCGATTGAAAAATTAAAAGAATTTTATTACTGTACAATTGATACTTTCCTCTAGCTAAAGAAATTCACACCTTTAGATTTTGATTCCATGTAGAAGCCCTAATTGCTACTCTTGTAAAAACAAAGTGCTTCATATGGCATGATTATCTCGTGAATTTCACTATCAAGAGACAATCAATAGGGATTAGTCACGCTCTACTGCATTTGACACCTGTGTTATGGAATGATTTTCAACTGCGTAAATACATATCTCTGGTCAACTGGTTAATTTTATTTTTGTGTATGTTATATAGAAATTCTGACAGCTTTATAAACAATAAAATTAATCAGACTTTATAAACTTCAGTAAGTAAGTTAATTACCGATTGATTAAGTTGGGGGGGGGTACACTGCTGACTATCTTTTTAACATATGTAAGTGAATTTTTATTGACATATTTTTACTTAAATTTCCTATGATTTATTTTATTAACCATTAAACTGTATTGTGTATTTTTTTTTCTTTATAAAAAGGATAATAGTCAGGCACTATATGTATTTCTTCAAATCCTGCTGCATTCTCACGAAGTGTTGGTGATCTGTTTTATACTTTTAAGTTTATAACTTTAGTTACAGACCCTATTGAATACCTTTCGGTATCAACACGTGAGAATCTTCCGCAATTTTAACCTCAAGGTGTTGGTCTCCAGCTTTTCTTTGTAATGAAATATAAGATGAAATAATCTCTAGACTGGTATTGCCTGTCTTTACCGTACGCAGGAAAATGTATATCAGATATCAGACAGGCAGGCCAGTCTAAAATAATCTCTGGATATGAATGTGAAAGTAGGTTGTGTAACATACATAAAAACATAACCTGCTTTGTATTTTAGGAATTGGCAAAACCAAGAACAGAAGAACCTTCTAAGGGATTTATAGGTAAAATGAATATTATATTTAAGTATGCACTATTCAGAATTGTACCTTCCTTTCAACAGAGAGAGAGATATTTTCTTCCCTGCTTCTTTCTCAGGTCTAAATTTTATGATGAATTTATAATAGTTCTTTATTTAATTCCCACTTTCATCTGACTAAATAGAAAATGAATCAAAGTAAAAAAAAAAATAATGCTCTAAATATTAAGTATCAGAGTTTTCATAGTTATCATTTTGGTTGAGGAGCTGCAGTGTACAAGATGTCTTTCCATCTGATTATTCAGTGCCCAATGTAGAGTTATCTCCCATGTGCTCCCCGCAGTTTCGCCCTGGACCTCCGGGAGAACAGGCCCAAGTCCTGAGTCAATTCATGCTGGAGGTCATTCAAAAGTAGGTCACTTTATAATCTAGATACTTGAAATTTTTGGATGGCTTTTTTAGTTTGAGAAACATGACAACAAACTGGTTTATTATTTTTTTTTCAGCTCAGATTGTGTTAACCTTAATGAATTGTGTATAGAGTCTGGCAAGGTAAGTTTTTACATGGATAATCATTAATGAATTCTTTTTAAAAACCATTCTTTTGAAAAGTAGTCAGGGTGTTCATCCACATGTCCTTTTATTCATACATCCATAACTTGGGAAAATCCATTTCTCATCCACAACTCTTTCTTTACCACTAAAGAAAATTACCGTGTAAGTAAGACTTTCACAGAATTTTTATTACATAGTGCCGTTGTACATGTATGTATTTATCTTAAGTTATTATTGGGAACTAAATTTAAGATTTTAATTATGATACTTTCTGCCAACTCTAAACACAGTTTGTTTTATTATAGTATGTATGGACTCTGTACTGTGATATAGTGTGTCTGGATTATGATGGGAACGTTACAGATGCCTGTCTTCTAGCAATACTTGCAGCTCTAAGAGATAGTAAGAAACATTTCATCTTAAATTTGACCCGGTACTATAACTAGATTCCATATTTTGTCTCTAATTGCAGATCGATCCTGAAAAAGTCTGTCAGATTCTTGGGTTTTTAGAAGGCTACCTGGGCTTGATTAAGATTCCTCTATGGAGAGAGTCAGAGAAGGATGAGCATTATCTGTATTCCACGGCAGGCAACCTGTCACCTCCACCTGTCAAACTGGTGAGGAAAACTCCGTAAACAATTCCTATGCGGCATAAAAATACAACAGAACTTCAGCAGAAATGCAAGACTAAACGACTTTTCATTTAGATTTTGAATGTTTGTTAATGTGATAGTTTTTTGTAAAGTTATCAATAGATTATGCATTTGAATTTACAGCAAGTTCTTTCCATTGACATATACAGTTTTAATCTTTGAGGAATACATTGTACACATATGTTGTCATTGTCTGGGAGATTCTCTGCACTCTGAATTTTTTTCTGTATATTTCACCCGTAACATTGAAGTGTTTGACCTTCTTGTCCACAGCGAGACTTCTGGAGTAAAGGGGAGGCCACAAAGAACTTTGTAGTGATACAGAAGACGTATAGCTTCGTTCATGATTTACCGGAATATCTCATGTCATTGGTCCTTGCTGCTGTCTCCCACTATGGACGACTTATCGCCATGACGAGTGATGGTGCTGTCTTACAAATGGGAGCAGTGCAGACCACCATTATTCAGCACACTGGCATTGTGGGTAGGTTCTGGAAGGAATCAGTGACTGATTCAAGTGTGATTGATGTGATTGCCTTTTTCCCATGAAACATTTAGTTCTGTATAACTACATTGCTTTTATCTCACATTTAGAATGTACACTATGAAACATTCCACATTGTCTGTGTCACCCATTAAGCCTGGCAGGCAAATAGAGTTTATGAATGTTTGTCTTGTACACTTTTTCAGGAATATCCATGACTCATTTTTTCATTAAAATTCATTAAAACTTCATGGAACTATTCATCCTTTATGCTACTATACAAGATTGAAATTTTAAGGTCATTTTTAATGTTACAATGAATATTTTGGACACACAAAGAAAGTTAATGCATTAAAAGATGTTAAGTTATGGATCAAACTCTGAGGCAGTTTTTTATACTCTTAAAAGTAAAATTTATTGCTAGATAAGGTTAGATAACAAATTAAAATATACAAATAGTGTGAATCCCAATGGCCGTTGTCCTATATGTCATATTTCCTTTAGATTTGTGTTTCATTGTTTTGCTTGAATTTTAAGTTTGGTATAGCAAAAGGTTGTGAATTCAAATCCATTTTGAGTCAGACCTGAGAAAGTCTTAGCAAAGATTTAAAAAAATCATTAATACGAAGGATAAAATTATCAAGGTAACTCCTACAGCCTAACCCCCCCCCTACATATTGATATAGCTCCACCAGGGACATCAAAATCCAAAAATATCAAAACTTTTTAATGTTTGCACTGTGCACTCAAATTTTTACTTGTATGTACCTGTTACCTTATAGAAACTTTTCTTTTTGCACCCTTTTCTTAAAATTTCATTTGATAAACTCTTCACACTTTTCATTCCGAATTGAAACCCTACCAGATTGATATTTGGAATGTCTTATTCCAGATTTATTAACGACAGATGTTCAGCCATTATTTGGTAAGACAAAAGTAGAGATTTTTCCCATTGTTTGTATTTCTTTAAATTCTCTTTAATATAGTTTTACCTCAGAAAGAACAGACCTGGGGTCATAAAACTTACAGGAGCTCAGTTTTGATCTTTGTCTCACTTTTCCACTATTTATTCCATTGGAAAAAGTGCATGTATATGAGACTGAGATCAAAAGTGAGCTCGTCTAAGTTTTATGGCCTAGAGGCCTGATCTTAGTTAAAATGTTCTGCATTTCTTGCTAATTTTATCTTGTTTGAAAAATCTTTGCCAGTGAAGAAACAATCTGCTTTTGCATATAGATCTCAATTATATGAAAATCAGAGCAGAGGAGAATTCAAAGGAAAAATCTGACCTTTTTACTTTATAGCTAACAATACTAATAAATGAAGAAGTGCTTAAAGCAGTCTGGTCTAAATGTACCTGGACCAAAGTATCTTCCTCTGGCCCATTGTGATGAACTTTACACTGGACTGGAATATCCAGGGGTAGCAGTTGACTTTTAAAACTTCTAACCATGCAGTGACATTTCATACCAATGTCACATTGATCTATGTTTTTGAGGAGGGGTCTGCATTTTCTAAGGGGGTCCAAGATCACTTTTACTTGGTTTAGTACATGTATATACATTTAATAACTCTGCAAATTCCAGGGGGGGTCTGGACCCCCGACCCTCCCTCTAGATCCATGCATGGTTTTAATATTTGGATTGTTGGTCTAACAGAGTTTAGTTACCTGGTAAGTCCAGTGTCGCAGAAAGGCTTATTTAGGAATAAATGCTTATAAGAAAAACTCAGAAAAGCTTTTAACTGCATAAAATATTTTTTAAATTCTATTGGAGAAAGCATCAGTTGTGTCATGCCATGTTTCAAATAGGCAAGATTTAGTGTGTTCTGTGGAGGTTGCCTCTTCCTTAAGTACAGTTCCAGTTTTGATAGCTCTTTAAGGGTCTAGACTAATGTGAAGCAACTAAAACATGTATGTTCCAAACCCTATGTTATGCATAAAACTTTATTATTGAATTTCTAATTTCCTATGTAGACAAAATGTTAATTGGTACATGAACTAGTAATTAACAACAGTACACAGCTCTGTTTTGCTGCATTTTATATAATTCTACAGCATGAGTAAACATAGTACACATGTAATGACAATGTTGCAAAATTAGAAAAAAAACAGTAAGGAAGCAAAAACAGCAAATTTAACAAAGTGGATTTAACAAAGCCGTGTGCAGTAGTTATAATATTAATTATTACATGTACCATTTGGTGAAGGTCATGCATTTCTTGCTAGGACTTTTTTAACATTGAAAAAATTAGTCACTTTTAATAATCATCTATTAAATTCTATTAGTATTCCTGTGTACTAGCATATTTATCTGTCTATTTCCCACATGCACATATAATGAATTCCATGGGAGGCAACATTTGTAATACTGGATAGTTTTTAAGATGGTCATTTCCCTTTGATACTGCAATACCCAGAAAATAGATACAAATAAATTTATATTATTTTTTGTTAGCTTATCTATAGTCATGTGGAAAGGTCCAGAATTTTGATATTCATGATTTTCCCCCCATCCTATTAGTACTTACATGAACTTCCTCTAAATATTTAGGAGAACTTATTGTTGCATCTCAACAATCTTTTAAAACAACATTTTTCACGCCCACCTGTGAGATAAAAACGATATAAATAAATTTCATTAATATAATGTCTTGCAGAATGATTATAAAGGTAAAATACTGATAGAGAGGAAGTCTTTCTTAAAGAATCACGTACTCTAACTCTTGATTCCCGCCTACATTTTGCACCCTTTAAATTCAATTTAAATTGCAATTTGGCCATTAAATCTTGGTTAAGTACAAAGAACAGGTCCATGGTAATTGATTAATCATTTTAATTCCAGCTCTAGATAGTAAATGAGCATTAATTTCAGCTCTCAAAAAAGGGGGGTAGACGATATTTTCTAGTGAAATCGAACTTTCAAGAATCACTTTATTTTGAAATAGTCTTAAATAAGATTAAATGTATTTCATATCTTTTCTTATGCTGTACACAAATAAATAAAACATATATAAATTATTAAAATACAATTATTTAGTTGTAAATAGCTTTAGAATTGGTGAAAAATCAACATTTTTTCGTTTTTTTGTCTATAAACATATGTTCCCCCCCGTGAAACACAAAAAGCTTTGGCATAAATTTGTAAAATGACAGTCTATATTTCCTGTAAAAAGGAATTTTTGTTTCATGGGGGGGAAAGATGTTTTAAAAATATTTTCCGTTTTCCATTGATTTCTATAGTGAAATACTCAAGTTTTACCATAATTAAAGAGTTATCTTTCTTTGGTATTCCAAAAAAGTAACGTTTTATGAAAATTTATATAAATATCTATCAAAATTCTGAAAATCATTCAAATATGTTAACTTTTGAAAATTGACTTAGAGCTAGGCGGGAGAACAATACTATCGTTCGTGGTTCTTTACTATTGAGTAAAAAAGAAAGTAAAGTGAAAAATATACCATCTCTAATGCTTATTATCTTTTTATCAGCACAAAGCGGTTTGTAGAGAGCCTTTTACTTTTACTTACTATAAGAAAAGCTTTGTTGCTTTGCATACATGTATTACACTTCAGCAAAAATATGTTGCAATGCTATTTATTGATGTTTATTACAGTGTTGAATTGTCAAAATAATTTATTTAGACAATTTTAGTAATTTAAAATTGCACTTTAATTGGAAAAGAAGATGGGCAAACAAGGTGTGCAAAATGCATAAAAATCAAATGCAGGGTGTGAAATTGTATTTAGTGCAAAGTTCTGATCATTAAAATTAGGACAAACACAGAGGAGTGAGAGATATTTTTCATGCCAGCACCTCCTGTGAAAGGGGACCTTGGTTTAAATGGTCTCATCCGAAGGACCAGTCTCCACATCCAACAGTGGGATTTGAACCTGCAACATAAGGATCTTCTCCTTTCTTTGTGACTCTAGAGCAGACGCTCTAACCGCTTTGACATGAGCAACTCCCAACCCCACCCCCCAATCCCCCTTTAGAAATTTTTTTTAGATTTAAACTTCCATATTAATTCTTATGATTTTAAATCTGTTTTAAATTTTGTTTTTAATGTAACCCTTGAATAGTTAAACTTCAAACCCCCATCCCCTTCAAATATTTTTTGGAAAGATGTGTTGTAAAAAGTTTATTTTGAATGTGTGGATCTGGTTCTTGCTTGAGAAAGAAATTTTATTATTTTTCTGCATATTTTGAGGATACAACCCCCCTGCAAAACTAAATGAAAATTCAGTTATAACTGAGGTTTAATCTTAACTAAATAATTCTTATTTTTCAAACCATATGCATTTATCTTGGCATGTTGATGCCCATAACTTTGCGTCAAATTATTTTTTGAAGGTGGCTGACTTGTGATTATTGTCTAAATATTAAGGACGAGTATGCAGTTAAACTCTGATTGATAGAATTGCTTTCTGCTTTAGATTAGGAATCTTATGGTGTCTCTCCCATACTATATTCATTGAGGACAGCACCTGAATATACTAGTACATCTATGTTAAAGTAGAATTCAATATTAATAGACCTTGTGAAGAGTATGAATTAACAATACTTATTTTTTTTTCAGATAAAAGAGTTCTGTCGGTGGAGTCTAAATGTTACATCCCGGACAAGAAAACGGACCTTCTAAATGAGCTGACGGAGAGTTACGTGTGGGACTATACATTCCGGATCATGTGTTTGTACACTGATTATATTGACCGCATCGTCCAATGGCAGGGGCTGGTTCCTATAATCACCCACAACTACCCAACAGGTCAAGGTATGTTAAGAAAAGGGGGAAAATTAACAAAATTAATATTGAGATATATATTTGAAAAATTGCTTGATGCTAATGTGGCTTTCAGGGTTAATAGTTTAATATGCTTAAAACTGATTTTTAAACAAGCTAGGTGTAAAATGAGGTAAGAATAAATATAATATAACTGACATATCGGGGGATCTGAGGTTGCTTGTGAGAAATGAGTACAAAATTGGCATATTGTCTGTTTGAAATTTATGAAAAGTTCTGATCATATTCTCACCTTCATATTTGCAGTGAATGTGTCCTTTGGTTGCTCACATAATTGGACTCCCTTTCCCAATGTGCAGCAAGTGCAGTCAGTCTGTACACTATGTAATCGGTGTTGTGAGAAGGGAGATAACTGCTCATGGAATGGCATCATGGGAAATTACTTTAGAGAATGCTGTTGTAATACAAAGCAGACAGGCTGTGTGGATTGTGGAATCTGTGTCACCTGTGCCAAAGAATTATGGGTAATATTGAAGTCTTGTACACACTGTGAATACATACAATCCAGAAATGTATTGTTTTTTCAAATGTTGATGAATAAATATAATCTGAATGTATGTGAATACATACATCTTGAGGTTCTTCATGCTCTTAAGTCTCCCATTTATCACAGAGGAGTGTTTGATATGATAAGTTAAAAAACAAAAAAATGTACCAGTTGCATGGTTTAATTTTCAAAGTAAAATAAGTTTTTGGTGAATTCTGTTTCAGAATCTGCGGAGTGAACTGAGACCTATGCCTCTAGTATTTGACAAGGTTAGAGATGTTCCTCAAATCAGCATGAACCCGGTGACCTTTAATGAGATCGAGATCACAGTACACTCAGGACTTTGCCCACCAATATGTCTGAAAAAGTAAGTTATGTTTAACCCAATGCTAAAGTGGTGTTCAGCTGTGTGTTTATATCAACACAATAGTCATGTCTGTCTACCGGGTATATGTTTAATTTTATGCAAAGGAGGAGTTTAAGTTTTAAGACTGTAATTTTACAATGATATGTGAATTTTCTAAACGCTAACTACATGTATTCCAAATTCTTACATGTATTCCAAATTCTTGAAAAGGGAGTTAAATGTTAATGCATACACAGCTTTATTTGATTGATTTCTGCCTCACTGAAATCAGTGTTGGAAAGATGATCAAAATTTGAATGGCTCCAAATTGCAAGTCTTTTAGATGCTTGATGAATTTTCTTTTGAATCTGACACATACCTGTTTACTTTGACAGCATTCAGGAAGGTTCTGTAGTATTGACTGCTCCAGGAAAACCCAGCTCCATACAAGAGGCTGAGCCTGACAAACTCAAACAAAGGATCGAGGCTATTGCTAAGGGTAACTCACTTATACCGATTTCAGGATGAACATAAAGGCAGAGTGTAAAACTTGTAATTTTGACTGGAGAGATATACCTCCAATTTGTGATTTTAATCATTCCTCCTTAACTTTACAGAGTCTGAATTCCCAATCAGAACAAAAGATAAAGTGAAAATCAGGCTGACTGATCCACTGGTGAGTTAGATGTTAGTCCGACCATGCAGTCATAAAATCAAAGCTATGCCCCTGTAACTGATGTTTTTAATTGGCCAAGATAGCCTATGGGAATAGTGAATGTTTTACAACCAAACAGATGCAGACCCAGCATATGTTTCCTCAATCCTTTATCTTGTCTGAGGCAAAGTTTAGTCTTCAACACCCGTAGTTCTTTGTTTTCATCATTTATGCTTAGAAATTGGAAACATCATCTAGATTAACCAAATTCAAATAATTCAGAAATCAATTATAAATATATTCTTAAATTTCAAGTGATTTAAATATCAATTTGTTAGGGTTTTGTGAAAGTCAAAGTGAGTGACACAGCCCAGAAGTCGGTACAGAGATTTACTTACTATGCCATTCAATGCAGAGAAGTGACATTATTTCAAGAGGCTGGCATTTTATGGTAAAAACTTGTTTGATACAATTTCTACATTCTTGTGAAGTAAGGCATCATTTGTTACTTTTATCTGGATGTAAATACAGGTTGATCAAGTTTGATGTATGAAATCCAGAAATGTATTGTTTTTTCAAATGTTGATAAATACATGTAAATATAATCTGAATGTTTTGAAGAAATCAACCATTTATGTGTCACAATGATGATGTCAATGTTAATGACTTGATTAACAATGTTTTGACGGCTTGTGACAATCATTTTAATAAACACTCATTCTGAAATATGTACCATGTGATATAAGGAAAAACATAAATTTGCCGATGTAAATACAGTTTTATTTTTGATACAGCTACAATTCCTTCTCCTCTGCGATGCCAGTTGGACAATTCATTGGACCCAAACCCTTCTCCAGCAGCTTAAGAAGTTTCTCCTTCAGTGAGTGCTTCATTTAAAACTGTTCTGTATAGATTTTGAAAAAAAAGGTCCAAGCCACGTTTGTAATAACTTGCTACCTTTATCATAAATCTATATATATTATGTGTTTGTCTTTTTCAGAAATTTTGGATGAGGGTCTTGATAAAGCTCTAACGATAGGAATAGCTCCGTCCACGTACGAGGCCAACAGACAGCCCGGCTGGAACAGATACTCCTTCGCTTATCATGCTGATGATGGAGGGTAAATACTTGTTCAAATGTTTCCAGTTAGTGTGGACTTTTTTTTTATTTTGAAGAGTATTGAGGGAACATATTTTGTTGTTATACCCTTATAAATACCCTTCTATATATTTATTACTGATAAAAGTCCAACAAAAGAAATGTTTAGAAATGTCAATCTTTCAATTCATTGTTTACTGGCCTGACAGTCCAACATAAGAATTGTTAGACCACAACGTCACTGCTACTTCACAAGTAATCATCGTTTAATATCAGCTACACAGAAATGGCCAAAGTTTAGAGCTGCATGAGTTGTTGATACATGTACAATGTACTAGTATTTGAAAGTTATTTTTCAGAATATTTCTTGAGAGAGGCTACTCAACTACAAAGAAAGAGACGTGTAAGAAGGGAGATATTATGGGTGTCGATTTTGATGAAAACACCAGAGTACTCAAGTTCTACAAAAATGGAGAGGAGGTAATTTCTTTGTTGTATTCCTTGTGAATAAAGGTTTACTTGTACTAAAAAATGAGGGCATGGAAAAGTTCCTGATTAAAAAAAAAACTTGAAGACTTGGAAAACTTACAAGGGGCCGGTGTGCATGTAACCAACATCACATTGTATATTCATGCATGTATTTAAAGACAGTATTAAAAGACAAGTTATTGTTCATAATTATAGCTGTCTGATATGCATCGATTTTGAATGCCGAGTCTAATACAAAATAAGATATAAAGTTAAATAATTTATTTTATTATATGATTGAATAATTCCTATCATTCTGATTGGCTGAGATCCAACTATGTGGAAAAAATACTATACAATTATTGCTGTTTTTTGAGGTCAATACAATGATTTAGCCATCTGAGGAGTACAATATTCACAGAGCCCAAAGGGCGAGGTGAATATTGTACTTCGAAGAAGGCTAAATCATTGTATTGACCAAAAAAAACCCAGCAATAATTGTTTTATTATATGATTCACAGATAAAATGACACAGCTCATTACTTGTTTGCATTTAATTAAGTCCTAGCCAAATACAAGAGAGAAGCAGAATTAAAATGTGAGGAAACCTTATCAGTCTTATCAACATGAAATTGTTTTTTTAATCAATTTTAATTGTCATGAAAAAAATATATAATGTCAGTCTTTTTTATAGGATAGATTTTGAAAGGAAAGAGTATTATCAGGGAAAACCGACTGCCAAAAAGTAAAAAAAAAATGTTTTCAGTAAAAGTGTTGGAGGGGGGTCCCTGCATCCCCTCTTACCACCCTCACCCTAAAATATATATTCGCTTATGTTTTGTTCACATGAACATTAGGGGAATATATGGAATAGAATAGGTAATTTGGGTTGAGGTGGTTTATGGGGTTTTCAGGACCCCCCCCCTTCCCAATTTAATTTTGTTTAAAATGGCCCTTGAAACTATTACAGATGTATAATACTACAATCAATGTGAATCCTAGAGGAGGATATTATCCTATGGTAGGGATGCATTCACCAGGGGAGTGTGTTAAGCTGTTGGAAGTGCATCCATGGATACCAGACTCTGCAGATAAAGTAAGTTTCATTTACACAGGTTTAAAACTGGTTGTCTTGACAACTTTTACTATAATATCAAAAGAAAAAACATTCGGCTGTTAAGCAGAATTTTGTTATAAAATGGTATTTACATTCACTTAACATAATTTTCATCAACTTCACTAACAGGATGCAGCAAAGAAACCCAAAACCTTTGAGACTGAGAACCTTGGCAATATGATGATAACGTATGTAAAAGTTTGTACTAGCTGATGATTGCTTTGAAGTTTCATTAAAGAATTTATTCTTTGGCTTCTCATAAGAGTTAAGTATTTTTTGACATTGTTTTTACTGTTTTTTTTTTTTTTTTATCAGGCCTAGCAGTTCTGTGATTTTGACAAAATATGGAAATCGAGGATGTTACGGTTCTGTGGTCTTGTACAACCCTACCTCTTCTAAAATTGGCATCAAGGTCAGGAGTATTTCATTTCTTCTCCCCAGTTAGGGCCTCTGTATCCAATAAGATGTGATTGACCCTTAACTAATGACAGTTCTCTTTTTTTAATATAATATTAAAATGCACCCTTTATGTAAAGAGGTCATTATACAATTAAAATGATTTATTGCTGATATACAAAAGCCTATCCTTTTACTGTTTGACATAGAAAAACACTACTGAAATCATGTCATGTTTAAACTTGTTCTGAATTGTGATTGTAACATTTCAGATCCTTGATCCCCCATTACACCCCGTGAACATGGAGCTGGGATCCGGAGTGGTGGAGGTCAATAGTCAGAAATATTTCACATTGACTTTAGATTCAAAAGAGACATTCCACCTGAATGTCTACACTAAAGGTAATTATCTATAGAAAAAATATACTTAAACATATTTTATTAAAAAATATCAGGGTTTGAATTGATTCAGTTAGCATGACATAACCCCCTCAAAGATTGTGTTGATTTCTATGAAGCAGACTGTCCCTTTGTCAGAGCTGGTTCCACAATGGGGGAAGAAAGTTTGATCAACAATTATATTG
This sequence comes from Saccostrea glomerata, assembly GCA_003671525.1. Classification (NCBI taxonomy): domain Eukaryota; kingdom Metazoa; phylum Mollusca; class Bivalvia; order Ostreida; family Ostreidae; genus Saccostrea; species Saccostrea glomerata. Next base: position 960,973 of record PRKT01000160.1, on the reverse strand, counting down.
ACTTATATAAAAAAGAACTAAACTAATTACTGTAAATACAACTGAATATTAATTTTGATATACTATGTACTATAGTTAGTGATATGGGCTGATTTGTCATGTTTTTGTTGATAACATAATTAATTATTTGTAAGGAAGAGAAAGGAAGCTGGACTGTGATTGATGGATCACTTGGTTGTAAAGTCAGGTGGCTTTTAATTTAGAAGTTGTTTTTTTTGCTCACTTTAGCCAAAGGCTAATGTTAGCTTTTCTGATCCAAATTTGTTGTTGTTGTTAGCATATTTCACATTTACCAGTACATTTTCTTGATCTTAAGGATAAGTGCTTACCTAAGCTAGGACACATGCTACCATTCATACATTAACATGTTTGGGTGAGTGGTGTGATCCGTGGGCCTCTTTTTTATGTAGATGAAGAAAACATTAAGGATTTGGCAATATATTGGTCTACATTGGACAAAAGCAAAGAGTACAAGCCTGAGGATATTGTCAGCATGGATAAATTCTCATCTCACACGTAAGTAGCAGGAATGGTTTAGCCACTCACTGTCTGCTCAGACTGGTTAATCTGGACAATCGTGTTCCTTAGACAATCATCCCCATCAGTGACACCCCAGGATAACTGAACCTTACCTGCTGATGTTTTGGTTTATTGTGTGTTATTTCTCTACATAGGTTGTCCTGTGAGATGTCTTCCAGTAGTGATGTACAGAATGTTGTACCACTTAAAAAATACCAGCCAAAGGAAAAACCTGCTGGAGTAAGTTAATCTATCTTGGACTCAGTGTTTACTCTTGTAAAAACATGGTATAAAGATTATTTAAATTATTTCTTTTGGACATTTTTCAGAATATGTACAAGCTGCAGATATTTAGGAATGCTGAACTAATTGGGGACTACTGGATTCCGGCGGTGGACTACAGACTAGAGATTCCCTATACTGCCGGGGAATACTCAATATATGCACCAAAATGTCCAGTAAGTCAAAATCTGTATCCATTTCTTAGTGCATAGCATGCAAAATACAAAAGTAAAGCATGAACTGAAATGTTGGATTTAGACACTAAAATTGACCCTTAATGAATTTAATGACAAATCAAAATGGTTTGATTTTTGCTATACATATGCAGAGGGGGGATATTTTCATTCACTAGATGGAATGTTGTTGTTGATAAATTTGTTTTATTTTGCTTTAATTTTAAATACCAGTGAACCTAGAAACCATTGACAAATATCACCTTGGTTATGATATTTATAGGTCAAGGTTAAAGTAAGACATTGCCTTTGACTTGTTATCTGATTGCTTTATCATTTCAGAGTTACTTGTATCCAGGGAAATTACAGCGAGGAATGAAGCTACTGGTGACACTGGATGGGTAAATAAAAACAATTCTTAGACTGCAGCATTTAACAAACATCAGAATACATTGATAACTGTCAATATTTATTGTAGGAAATCTAAGAAAAATGTTTCGCTTTGCTTTTTTGTAAATATAAATATGTTTAATTGTTTAAGTTAGCATTTTATGTAAAAGGACTTAGCTTCTAATAAGTCAGAAGACAGACATAAAAAGTTAACATCTTCCAACTTTAAGGAACGTCAAACAGATAGCAGAAGCCTTGATTACTGAGATTTATGATGGTGGGGGGTATTGTTTGGAGTACTCGCCTGACGGGGCAGAGGAAAACGAAGTTATCTGCTATGATACCTCCATGCTCGGGGTCAAGGCAGAGGACTACGACGCAGAGAAGAAAATACTCCTGTACAAAGCCGACTGTAAGAATTTAAAGGGAAAAAATGAAAGCCTTAGAATAAAAAAGAAATTCATAAAGAATTTCTAAATCATTTAGTTTCCTTTATGCATATTAAGACTTTAAAACTGCATGAATTTAAATGAAAAGTATTGGAGAATTATGATCTTATTTTCTTTGCAGCTACTATGAAGTTCTTGACTAGAACATATGTTGCTGCACCACCATATCTCATCTCGAAGGTACATCCTGTTTGTAAATGTATACCCTGTAAAACATTTCTTTAGTTGTGTTTTAATGTTCTTGTTAAATGTAAAATTCGCTATTTATGTAAATGTATAATCTGATAACCTGGTTGTTCTGTAGGGGGGGGGGATGTATAAGATTGATGGAGATGGTAGGATTGGTTATAAATTTTAACTGATAACCTGATTATATACTGTAGGGTGGGGGTAAAATTTTGGACGAGATTGACGGAGATTGGAGGGAGGACTCCCTAGCAACCTACGCCTCATGTTTCCAGGATATAAAGCGATACACAGGTGACTAAATATATATACATATAAAGCGATATACAGGTGACTAAATATACAGGCTTTATTAGGGAAATGTAAGGAGAATAATGTTATGAATAATATCTACATGTATAACACTAAAGCTAATGTCATTTCCAATATTGGCTGAACTACACAGTTATTTAAAAACTAGCTTGTGAAACTGTGTAAACTTTTTCTTCTTCACATTAGCATTAAATTCTTTTTATGAAATTAAATATCTTTATATTATTTCATTTTCTGGAAAAAACTCATTGTAACAGTAATTTGCTTGATTTTACTGCTTGTATGTTCATTTATTTCTTTTAACTTTTTGTGTTATAGTTCAGGAGCAGCATATCACGTACAACACCCGGACCCTGGCTAGCTGGCTGACAGGTTATGGTAACGGGGGTCACGTGGAGGATTCTTTTGCCTTCCTGCCCAGTAAACTAGATGCTAACATGCTGCTATATCCGTCCATTTCTAACATGTTTGATGACATAGCCATTCATCGCCTCTGTTTCTTTGTTGGTATGTACTGTGTGTACTGAGACTATGATTGTTCCACATGAATTCTCAAAAGAAAAAATTACTCTGTTGCACTATGTAGAATATCATTAGATCATGTGCAGACATCTCTAAAAATATGGCTTAAGAACAATTCAAGAAAATATCTGTTGATTACTTGTATATCTAATCTTTTGAACAAAGGTTAATAAGTTCAAGACATTTGATTTGGCTACATTACATTTAAATGATGCAGTAACTCAGGTATTACCATAAGCATTTTGGTAGAGTGATATTAATGGCAAAACTGAAATCTAGAGGGAAAAAAATATTTTCATTTCAGATCAACTGGTTCACTTTCAAGCACAGAAGAAAATTAATTTGAAAATTCCCATCCACTTTATGGATATGCCAGCAATGACCCCAGAAAAACCAGTTCCTGTAGAGCTGTCCTATTGCTGTAACTTTCAGGGCTGGGTCTATCTGGCTCTGATTGGACAAAAGGTTGGTCTAGTTAACAAATGAAAATTCTACAGTTTGTGAAAAATTCAGCCAAAAATTGTTGTGATTTTTTTTCCTTCATATTCTTTGAAACTTAGAGTTAAAATAAAACATCTTATGTCCATGTTGTGATAAATTATCAAAAGGAATGGGTGTGTTCTTTGAAGAACAGACAGACCAATGTTATGTAAATTTCATTTGACCACTGGTAAATTTCATGGAAATATGTTCAAACATTATAAAGCATGACATAAATTCTTAGTTTACTTGGAAATCTTCCTGGTCTCCTGAGTTGATTGATTCTGATATGTAAGTAATGTGATGAAATCTACTTATTTTTAGCTATTATTGCCATCCTACAGCGAAGTGTTCACAGATGCTCAGTTAATGTCCACAGAGATGGGACAACTGGAAAGAAAGAGGGTAAAGTCTTCTATTTCATTTTCTGTATATGATATTTTACTTTCATTCATGAAATCTATTTGTAAGTATAAATTTCCTCATTATGAATTTGTTCCTTGTAGATTGAGCAGCTGCTGTTTCACATTCTCTCTTCCTTTGCGTCCTTGTGTAGTTTATATGCTGCACAACACGGTGGATTACCAAATCAAGAGAATCCTGCTTTTGGTTCTAATAAGGTCAAGGATTTGATCAAAAATGTGGACATTGGACCAGTAATCTACACAGAGGACACTAGGGAAGAAAGCCACAAAATGATGCGACAAGGACGTCAAAGAACTTGTAAAGCCCATATGGTCTCCATTGTCAAAAATGAAGGCTTAGTCACGGAAGATATTGGCATTAAGTACAAGTTTTTTGAACCGTACAATGAGTTTGTGAATGCTTTTGAGTGGGATGTTCCAGACCTGCCGGACATTCCTAACGATTTCTTCTCCAAATTTCCAAATCTGCAGTATTTTTCACTGGAGTCAGGGACATTGGAGAAGGATTCTAGCTGCCCTGTTGGAGCTTCAAAGCTAGCGGAACTTGAGACAGTCAAACTGCAGAATGTGAACATTCCAGTGTTACCCAAAGACATCCTGGAGATCCCCGAGATGAAGAGCATGACTGTGATTAATCTGCCTATGAAGAGTATGGATGTGAACCTGCCACACAGCACCAAGCTAAAGAAGTTGGTCCTCCAGGGGCTTCAGTTTAGATCTGTCCCAAAACAACTGAATATTTTGACAGAGCTTGAAGAATTATACCTTGACTACAACCCTATAATCACTCTACCCAAAGAACTGGAGCAGCTGTCAAAGCTCAGAATTCTGTCTGTGAAAGGTATATCATTATTAACAGTGCTGCAATTACAATCAGAATTTAAAATATGTGTACTGTTTATCATTAAATGTTTAAAACACCTTACTTTCTTGAGATACCATTTAGTATATGTATTTATAAGTGAGAAATTGCATCCAAGAGAGCAGGTCATCTAGTATGCCATCTTCTAAATCCTGATGAGCCTCCTTTTCAGCTGTCCTTTTACAGTGTATTAATCAGTTAATTTGATTCCAATAATACTGGTACTTTTGCATTGCCAGGAATTCCACTGATTACATTTGAGGGAACGAAGGAAAGCATTACAAAGGAGCAGTACCTCAGCTGGCATGAACAAAACCCAATGATTACAAACTTCATGTCCAAACAAGTTAGTCAATCTTTTTTTTTTTAATCAGTTGTGCTTTGACATGTGTACGGGTGTTTACATTCCAACCTTGTTATGACTTAAAAATTTCATATTTGATTTCTCAATCTTTTGGATACCTTAAAGTTTTTTGAGATGGTTCTATATTATCCCTAATGAAGCATGATCCCAGTTGATCAGGTCTGTAAGAAGGGCTAGAGCTACATCATCAATAGCTGGTGATACATACATTTAATATCTCTTAGCATCACCAAAAATCAAATCCAAACATACCCTCTTATAAATGGACCCATTGCTAACTCCATACAATTTAAGCTGGCAAAAGAAATACATATAATATCCTTAGCTAGCAACTGACAATACATACTCTGATGAATATTTATGCCCTATATTCTTTGGATGCTTACAAATAGAATTCTTTTCTTTCATTAGGCTGTAATCAAGATGTTTGAAGAGTTTGACCAAAATAAGAACAGTGCATTAGAATTGAAAGAACTGGCCCAATTGAATTTGAAACTCTTCTTCAGCATTCCTAGATTTGGAGTTGTTGGTAAGTTTCCATTTTGTGGTAATTAAGTTTATGGTTTGTGGTAATTAAGTTTATGGTTTGTGGTAATTAAGTTTATGGTTTGTGGTAATTAAGTTTACACTTTGTGGTTATTAAGTTTACATTTTGTGGTAATTAACATTAAACTTAATGCTGTTCAGTAAATATAGTGCACTAAACCTGAGTTGACTTAGCTGTATTGAATGATACTGACACAACTTCACAAATCTGATTGAATAATTTAGATGACTGTTTTTCATCTATTGAGAAATTATTACTTTGTCTCAATATATTTAAGACATCATTCTTATTTTTTTTATCAATACAAGATCGAGAAGAGGGTAAGTAAATTACATCAATTAATTGCTGATGTCAAATAGGTTTATGTGTACTGCAGACATACTTTTTACAGTGTGGGATTAATTAACATTACGTTCCTTGTAACAATTTTTCTTGGAGAAATTGTCACAGGTTTTTAAGCTCTACTGGTCAGAGACCAGAAGAGCTTATGCAATAGTAAGGTGTCCATCCATCTGTCTAGCTGTCTGTCTGTCTGTATACAATTTTTCAAAACGCTACTCCTCCTACAGGTTTGGTCTGATTTTAATATAACTTGGCACACAAGTAGACTACACTCAGATACATAAAATAGTGCATCGGTTTTTGATTTTGATGAACGGTGTTGCCATGGTTACTAAAAATAGACTTTTCTGTGATACATGTATTCCTTTAAAATGCTACTCCTCCTACAGTTTTGATCTGATTTCAATAAAACTTGACACACAAGTAGACTACTTTAGCATACATAAAATTATGCATCGGTTTTTGATTTCGATGAACGATGTTGCCATGGTAACTAAAAATAGACTTTTCTGTGAAATTCCTTTAAAATGCTTCTCCTCCTACAGTTTTGGTCTGATTTCAATATAACTTGGCACACAAGTAGACTACTTTAAGATACATAGAATAGTGCATCGGTTTTTGATTTCGATGAACGGTGTTGCCATGGTTACTGAAAACAGAATTTTCTGTGAAATTCCTTTAAAACGCTACTCCTTTTACAGTTTTGGTCTGATGGCAATGGCTTCTTTTCTCATCCTTTGTTATAAGTACAAACCAGTAGAGCCACAGTCTCGACAGAGACTTCTGGTTTTATGAAATGAATTAACATGTTATAAAAATCCTGAGACAATTTGCAACCCATGGAGAAAAGTATGTTTACAGTAGAAATACTTACCCTAGTCTTTGTTTTCATGAATATCTGTCATCTTTAGAATTAGTTTAGTTAGTCTCACTGATTTGATGAGTTGAGGATCTTGGCTTATAATGCACTATATAGACAGAGATTAATGGAGGGAAAGTGATAAAACCTGGTGCGTTTATTTGGATTTAGAAGTTTGTTCTATATTCTATATTATAAAACTTGAATGTGTAGGTGGCCTCATGTAAAAGTCAAAACTAAAATTCCGACTTGTGAATAAAAATCATTTACAGTAATATCTGAAACAATGAAGATATCTAATAGATATTAAATACGTGAGAGCAGAGAGGTATCTTTTTTGTTTCTCTTTTCCCTAAGAAATATCTTACTTAACAAAATAATTAATTTTAAGAGATATTTCTTTTGTTTTGACAAGTCTAAACAAATTTTTAAAACAGAGGTCACCATGGATCTCTTTATAAATCATTTTAGAGAAAGAAAATCTCTTTTGACTGATTTATCATACTTGTCAAAAGAGATTTTGTGATCTTGATATGGCCAGTGTAATCTAAAAGCAATCACACACTTTTTAGAAAAACTTTATCCCCCTCATTCATCTCTGTCTTTTTTCCTCTTTCTGTCTCCTGAGGGTTAATTGAGTAGTCTTCTGGGCCTGGTAAACAAATACACTGTACTTTAGATTCCTAAAAATATGAAAGGAATTCATTATCGTGTGATTTTGTGAGAAGCTCTTAATTAGTGAAATAAAATTGCTTGCTTTTATTTCTACCGTGCTGAAATCGGTGTGAAACCTCTTATTTTGATCACTTGCAAATTATTGTTCTCATGATTTTACTTTTTAGCTCACCTGAGCCGAAGGCTCAAGTGAGCTTTTCTGATCACATTTTGTCCGGCGTCCGTCTGTCTGTCTGTCCGTCTGTCTAGCTGTCCGTCTGTCCGTCTGTCTGTAAACTTTTCACATTTTCGACTTCTTCTCAAGAACCACTGGGCCAATTTCAACCAAACTTGCCACAGAGTATCCTTGGGTGAAGGGGATTCAAGTTTGTTCAAATAAAGGGCCACGCCTTTATTCAAGGGGAGATAATTGGGAATTAATGAAAATTTAGTGGTAAATTTTAAAAATCTTCTTCTACAGAACCACTGTGCCAGGAAAGATGAAACTTATGGGGAAACATGCTCAGGTAGTGTAGATTCAAGTTTGTTCAAATCATGACCCCCGGGGGTAGGGCGGGGCCAAAATGGCCGACCAA
>PRKT01000160.1:936329-948931 GCA_003671525.1 Saccostrea glomerata | reverse complement strand
AAATAAATTAAGCTGTTTAATATATTACCTGTTTTTTCTTTACATTTTTGAGTAATTTAGAGGATTTAATAATTGAAAATATTACAAATGTACATATTTTTTATTGTTTTGTATCAATTTTGACAAAGATATTCAATATGTTCTAATTTTAAGTAGATCCTAATTCAGGCCATTGTTACATCTTATCAGTTACAGAACATTACAAATTTAAACACAAATTGAAGTACATATATTTTTTCAGAAACATCAAGTCATATATTGTATTAGCTATTAATAATTGTGAAATCACTACTATTAATTTTTTGTTTTACATGTACAGAAAATTACGTCCATTTTAAGAAACGTCAAGTCGATATGCTTTTCAGATTCTATAAATAGTAACTCAAGTCTATATGCTGTTATATACTTAATCATGTGACCAAGTTTAAGCCAATCAGAGGGCTTGGAATATATGATTAAAATAATATTATAATTTAGTTTTTCTTTATATATTAATTTCGTTTTTCTTTATATATTAATTTCGTTTTTCTTTATTTATTTTTGGTTTGCACTATTGGGCTTCCGTAGGAGACTTTGAGGCATGCATATACTTATGAACTTTTTATGGTTAAAAATCTTGATTTGGGAGGGTAGGGGGCAATTTGTACTTAAAGGGCATTGTCATTAAAAGAAAAAAATTTCCAGTAAATATGAACAACAGGTCTTGATTCTGTTTCACTTTTATAACAGGAACCAATTTAAAAAGTGGTGGAGTACCGCCAGTAATCTTCCAGATGAAGAACTTACAGGAATTATACCTGAACAACCAGGGCATTCAGATGATTCCAGCGGACATTGCTAACCTGACAAATCTCCGTGTGCTCAGTCTTACTCACTGTCTGCTACTACAGAGCATTGCTTCAGCCATCGGGCTCCTTCCCAATATCAAGAGTGAGTATAATGAATACGATTTAAAATTATTTGGGTTACACTTGAATCACCCTGTCTATCTGTAAAGCCTGAAGGAGAGTGATAATTATATATACACTCAGCATTTAGTTCTGTAGATGTAGAAACTTTGACTTTAACAAAAAAATAGTTTTGATTAATACAATGTGTACAATATACAACTGAAACAAAAGATATAAAGAAGAATACCTAAAATATGACACGTCTCCTTTACAGGATTGAATCTGCACAGCTGTCCATCATTAAGGACTCCCCCTCTAGAGGTCGTGGGTCGAGGGTTTGAATCAGTGAAGGCCTATTTAAAGAGACTCCATGGAGGCTTTACAGAGTGTCGCAGAACTAAGCTGATGTTTGTAGGACTTGGTGAGGCAGGCAAAACTAGGTATGTTTGAGATAGATTTTTTTATATTAAATTCCACACGTATTGACCTCATTATTTTATATTTAGTACATTAATTTCATTCTAAATTTGGCAATTTTTTGAATGTGAAGGAGCTTGGATAATGCTTTCAGCAGCTTATATATTTAACTGTTAAAAAGAAAAACTTATTGATTTTAAAGACATACCAGTAATTAAATGGTCAATAATTTATTTTTTAAAAAAAATTCTGTCAGTTTATTGCAAGCCTTGATGAGCTCATCAAAGAAGACAGTTGGTACCCAAAATGCTCAGCTTACTGACGGAATCGACATCAAGACATGGACAGTTAAATCTGAGTCGGGGCTCGATATTACTTTCTCTGCCTGGGACTTTGCTGGTCAGACTGTTTATTATAATACACATCAGGTAGGCATTAAAAAAGTTAAATATCTAAAGGCAATGAAAGATAGATGATTTCATTAAAATATGTGTACAAGTTTGGTAAACACATAAAGTATTATTTTTTTTCTTCAGTTTTTCATGTCCAAGAGAGCTGTGTACATGCTGTTGTGGAATATGAGGATGGGGTTTGAGCATGCTGGTTTGGATTTTTGGTTGAGTTCAATAGCCTGTCATGCACCGGACACTCCCATTCTGGTGATTGGAACCCAGTCAGATCAGGTAGGTGGGATCTGGCTGTCTCTGTTAATAACATCGCATCAGAAACGAATGTAGTAGAGCATAGCAAAAAGTTGAATAAGCTGGTTTAGTGAAATAAGCTGCATAAAATGTATATGAATTAGTTTCCAAGAGTTGTTGATATTGATGATTGAACTCCATTTAACAAAAAATTATGATATCTAAATTGGAAAAAAAGGAGTAGCAAAATACTTCACTGTCTAGAATAAAAACACTTTACCATACTTGTTATAATTAAAGGATGTCATATTTTTGTGTGGTTTTGTAGGTCCCTAAGCAGGAGATTCCTGAGAAGGATCTGAAGGCCAGATACCCACAGATCCAGAGTTTCCATTACGTCAGCTCTCTAACTGGAGACGTAAGTCACCATACAGATCCTGCAGTAGTGATGTTTTCTGTATAAAATGTAGCACTACTGTACTGTATTCTGTTTATAATCCTACAGAAATCTCATAATTAATTTTGTAAGATACTTGAGTTATATCCATTATTTGTCAGAGTTTAAGACAGTATGACATTAACCTTCTTATTTACAGAAAATCCCCGAGCTTCAGAAGGAACTCCTGTCCGTAACACTGAGTCAGTCCTACATGGGAGAAAAAATCCCACAGGTCTGGCTGAACCTGGAGAAAAAGATTCTGGGGTTAGTTTAATTTTATGTAGATTTCAGGTGACATCGTCATAAATACAGCTTACTCCACTTATATTGAACTCGCTTATTTTGAAATTCCGCTTATTTTGAAATAGAAATAAATCCCCAGTTTTTGCTTCTCATATTCTTTGCATTAAAATAACGGTTATATTGAAATCGGATATATTGAAATTTCACTTATATTGAAGCCACTGATCGGTCCCCACAGGTGATAATGAGTTGTTTTTATAACGGTTATATTGAAGTACTCCTTGGCGGCTGTCGTTACGGTTGGTGACAGTAATTATGCCTGATTGACCAGTTGATATACAAAGGTGTGAATAATTAAGTTTTCACCTTATGTGTTTTTATACTGCATGCTCTTACGAAATAAAATTCTTCACTGTTAAATTCTTTGCGTCCACGTATATGATACGGACATATCGAGACTAAACATCTAAACGTAATATAGTACATGTAACCCCCACTGATCTAGGGAAAAAAACATAACTTTGAAATTAAATACGTACTGTTAATGGCTATTGATATGCCTAAATTCGAAATAACTAAGGGATTGATTAACCCGAGTACACTTCCGATGAAATACAAGCAGCGTTCAGCAGTACTCAACCGTTTAAGGCCGGTGATTTTTTTCCAAAACGTAAATAAATGCGATCGGGGAATAATAACGGGATTGAATTTTGTCTTTTCAATAAAACAGAAGTAAAAAAAATTAAACTTTCAAGGACTCATATTCTATGTAATCTGCTCACTGTTGTAGACAAACGATGACAAATCAATTTGTTCGGGTTTGTTCTTCTTTATTTTAGATCGGGATTGAACTTGTAAACATGGCGGCTTCACGATTTCGCTTATATTGAATTACGGATATATTGAAATGATTTGCATGGTCCCCTGAATTTCAATATATCCGGAGTAGGCTGTACTAAGCTTAAGGAATGGAAAAAATGCCAAAGTCTCCCTATATTTTTAGATATTACTATGAGATATGATAATTTTTAAATGCTATGTCTGGAATAATTTTGTCATACTATAAGATGGAAAATCAAAACAAATTTAAATACTGAATATCTCATTTTGATTAACATGTTATATGATGTATTACAGGGAAAGAACAAATCACAGCATTCTGGATTACAGTGTAATTGAAGATTTTGCAATTGAACATGGAATATTTGATGAAAAAGATGTAAGAATTTTTCTCTTCTTAGCTCACTGGAACCAAAGATTTAAACAACTTTTCTTGAGAAAAAATCCTAAATAACACATTAAAAAAACAACTGAAATTAAAAGAATAAGGCTTCTATTGAGAGCTTTATGCTCTGTTGATGTCTTGTCCAAAACCTTTTTTCAGCTTTAAAAAAAAAATCAATGTTCCACTTGGTACAAAGGACACACAGCTTACTTATCTTGCCAAAATGATATAAAATTAGTAGTAAAGTTAGACAAAAGTGATTAAGTGTTAAAGTTCATTTACATGTATTTCAGGTGAAGCAGGCAATAAAATTTCTTGATGACCTGGGCACAGTGCAGTACTTTGACAATGATTTCCTGCGAGACAAAGTAGTAATTAACCCACAGTGGATAGTGAACGTTATGGCATGTGTTGTGTCAGTCAAAAAATCCCCCATACAGGTAAAACTTGTAGATAATTTACACATTGTATGGAATTGTTCATCAGATTTGACAAAAACTAAGACTTGAATTCCTATTTGATATCAGAAACATGATGGGCGATTTATGCACGATCACATTAAGGAGGTATGGAGTAGCTATGATGAGAGCCTACACAACTGGCTGCTGAGTTTGACAGAGGAGTTTGACTTGACCTTCCCCCTGCCTGGCAAACCCATTAACATTGTCCCATGTCTCCTCCCCCTGGAGCCCCCAACCGAGGTTTGTTATTATTTCCTTGTATACTGAGAAATCACTAATGGGAGGGGGGGTGAACTTTTGTTTTTGTTTTTTTTTTGGTCCTGAGAGACCCAAAAATTGATTTTCTCCATGAACTTGATTCATTCTCTTCTTGGCCTCTTGGGCAAAATCCCAATAGAAATACATTTTAAATTCTGAATGAGAGCATTGTGGCTCATGGAGCCATTGTTCTGATTTTATTGACTGAGCATTGATAATACTTATGGATTAACTATCTTCTGATTTGGCTTTGATGCTGATTTTATGGTCGCAAACTGAGTTTTAGCAATGATGCGTAAGCGGAGCCGGTAAAACTGATGTTTGCAACCAGTAAATCAGCATTAACGGTCACTAGAACCAAATTAGAAGATTAGTTATTTGCATTTTAATGCAATCCATGCATTTTGTTTATTGTTTACATCTTATTTTGTCAAGTTTCTTATATAAAATACGTCTCGGAGCATTGTGTTTTTGCGTCGGTCTATTATGACGTCAATGAAAAGCTTTCACTCACGTTAATGCTCGTTTTACTGCTTCAAACATCAGTGCATTAGCCAATCAAAAATGTTTTACCAAAAAATTGCATTAGAATTTCTGTTTTTGTGTTACAGCTGACGTGGCCTGAATCGGATGTAGAGCATGGAATCAGGGAGAACAAGATGCTGTACAAGTTTGCCTACCTACCAGCTGGTCTGTTCAACAGAGCTCAGGTCAGGCATAGTCTGCAGTTAGTTAATTCTATTTAAAAAGAAAAAATCAGCTTTAATATATCATCAAGCTGAGAGTCTTCATGTAATAATATAACTATGTATAACAGGTCAGATTATTCAACTTCTCCGATGGAAAGATTATCTGGAAGAATGGCTCCTTCCTGAAGAAAAATAATCACCTGGCCTTGATCAAACAGGAAAAGTAAGTCCTGTGTTACCTGTAAAAGGCTTTAATTTTTTCAGGCACAGAAATGATTATATTCCATATTCTAATATTCTAGTTTGATAGCTGCTGTTAGATGTTTTTTTAACAAGTAGATGAAGTTCACTTGTTAATTTTAAAAGATCCTGGTGCACATTTTCTAAAAATAAAAAAAGGGAGATCGAATGTGGGGGAAGTATCATAGTAAAATACACATCTTCCCTTTTGCAGTGATTCAGAATTAATGGTGTTGGTTCAAGGTCCAAGGCCAGAGAACATTCTGCTCCTGGTACACGAGGTGTTTGAGAGTCTGATATTGGAGTCCTTCCATGGTGTGATTTACGATTACTTTGTCCCATGCCCCGACTGTATCAGCAAAGAGGTAAAATAGCAGCTTGTTTGACCAGTCCTGTTAGTTGACAGTTTTTTTAATCATTACTTATCTATGATTTACCAATATCTGATGAAAAAATATACTTATAGTTTCAGTTATAAGTCAGATAAAATGATTCATGGCCTTTGTTATATGTTTATTAACAGGGAACAAAGGACCCATGCTTGTTTAAAGCAGAACTGATACGCAGAGCTAAGGATCACAAAGCCCCGTTCCTTCAGTGTACTAAATACTTCCACACGGTCTCCATGGGCCAGTTGTTAGGTGAGGGCATCAGTAATCAAACATCTTTTGAAACAACTTCATATACAACATAAAAGATATGAATTACTGAAGATAGAAATTTTCAATTGTTTAAATCCAAGTGAAATTTTTACTGAAGCTATATGTTCGTGTAAATAAAGATTATGTCTTTGTGAGTGAAATCACAGTTGAAACTTTAAACTTTTATACATCTTGTAAATTGTGTCAAATATTAATTTTAGTAAATGCACTGTACACCATTACATTACAGAGTTTAAGATCACATCTGTAGTCAAGGTCACAGCAGGTTATTTGGTGTTCCATTGTTCAATTTTTAATTTTTTCTTATTTTCTAACATTTTCTTTGACTAGAAATGATGCCAGAAGATAAGGACTCTGACTTTGACATCCACCTCCAACACAGTATCAGTGCTCTACAATCCATCAACAACGCCATGCAGTACGACGTCGTCCTCCTCTACTGCTCCGCAGATGTTCCCAGTGATGTCAAAAAAGAGGTTCATCCATTTAAAATCAAGGAGGACCTTTCTCATTGGGGATTTTCTGTGTAAGAATTATTTTCTGTGCAAACTAAGGTTTTATCTTCTTTTTATTTTATTTCCGTGTTATGCTGCTTGGAGATTATTCACTTTATTTTGGGATATTACAGATTCATGCATGATGACATTAATACAGCAGATCTGAGTGAACTGACTCTAGCCGTGAAAAACTGCAAGGTAGGATACTCTGTCTTAGTATTGTCATACTCTTGTGCAGCATTAATTGGAAAAGGTAAAACCAAATTTTACATTTGAAATGTTAGGAAACTTTGAAATCTAAAAGTCTTTGATTTTATCATCAGAGATAGTTTCATTGTTTGTACACAGGTTGTGGTGTGTTGTGTCTCGGATCAGTTTGAGCGAGATGAGAAGTGTCGTGACATGTTCCTGTACTGTAAGGAACAGCTCTTCAAAAAAACAGCAATAGCAGTCATCAGAGACAGCTTCGAATGGAAAAACACTGAAATGGGCATGAAGATTGGACAACCAGTAAGACGTCTAATGAGACACATGATTCATGTCAAATTACATCATATTCTGAAGACCAAAATCTTGTCTTTTCATTCCCCTTTTGGGCTTCCTTATCAAACTTGCAGTGCTAGTGGAATTCATACGTAGAAAAATATAGCACTCTTTATGTGATATTCACCAAATATGAATTTACAAAAACGTTTACAATCAGTGTAATGATAGAGAACATTAATTGTACTGGTTATTCCATGACCTACATGTGTTGAACTTTGAATATGCTACTAAATAAGCACACATAACAGTTTCTCTTCAAGTAACACTAAAACGACTTGAAAATATTGTTTGAGTTATCACTATTGAAAATACTTAGGTTTCATTTACACTATTTGTAAATAGTATAATTGTTATCTTTTTTCTCCACAGAAAATGTGCATGATAAGGACCCCTGATAGATACACAGCTAAAATTAATGATTTAAAAGACATCGTGGAGGATCATATGGCTGGACTGGAAATGGTGAGTAAATATTGGGAATTTACACAAAAAAACATGCCAGTTGTACTATGGTTTTTCTAGAAAATCAGATCGGATGAAGTAACTTTTAAAATTATAGAGAATTTAAAGATAATTTGGGCAAATTTCTTTCAGAATTGAAACTCGGTAATCTGTCATTCTGTATTACACTTGATCTTTAATTCAGACAAGTAATTTGTAATTTGATCTTTTATTTAGTCAAAGACAGATAACCCGGATGTTTTCATCAGCTACTGCTGGCAGAATTCCCAGGATGCCGTAAATCAGGGTACCCAGGCCCGACAAGGAGCCCTGGGGTACGGGGATCCCCGCAAAATCAAGGAATTCCTGGAGAAGAAGGGGCTCTCCTGCTGGCTAGATATAGAACAGATGGGGAAGGTAGGTGTCAAACTTTAAAGGCCCAGCCATCTCTGATTTAAGAGATGTAAAATTGACTTCCAGCTGAAACTTACAAATGAAGTTTTGATAATTAACAATGAAACTGTCTCTTCAATTTTACCATTCAAATAAGTTTGAAATGCCAATACATGTACCTATATGTCCCTTTTAAACCCAATCTAGCTTATTATTTATCCCTCTATGTTTCAGTATGGTCTTTATCAAGAGATAGCTATTGGTCTACAGAATTGTAAAGTCATTGTGGCCTGTGTGTCAGATGAGGTTTGTTTATAACTATATACAGAGGCATGGACTGAGACTTTTGATTTACTCAATATATGTTTATCCCCCTAACATAACAGCTCCGTAATGATACACTTTTAATACAGTATGTTGAGTCGGATGCCTGTATGATGGAGCTGAGATTTGCTGTCTGTAACATGAACCTTCCTCTGATTGTGGCAGTGGTGGGAACGGGTGAAAAATGGAAGAGATCTGAGGTAAAACAATCATAGACTCTAGAGTTAAAAATATAGTCATCTTAGTGGGTTTACCACTCAATACAGATGTATAGTGTGCATGCAACTTTTACATCCATGTAATTTCTATTCATGGATAGGTATTATTTAGATATTTCGGTTTAAATTAAATGTTTTACTAGGAATCGTTATGATTTTATGTCATTTTTTCCAAGGAAGAAAGGTAACTGTCTTAAAGGTGAATGTGAATATTTTTTTTATATCTATTTATTTTGAATATAGAATGTTGACCAGTCAATGTACAATTCAATGAACTACTGTAACACTGTGTACCTGTACAGGTAAGCCTGCTGATGAGGAGATCAGATAAAGGAGCCAGTAAAGTCTACATGCAGAAAGAAAACCCAGAAGGATTCGAAGTCCTCTACAAATACGTGGTGGATTCTCTGCCCACCACAACAGAGGAAGCTCTAGCAGAGGAGAAGAAAAGGAAGGAAGCCAAACAGAAGAAGAAGCAGGAATCAAACGAAAAGAAAGTCACCAATGAGAGGCACTCTTATCAGGTGAGAATCATAACAGCTGCTTTGATTGGTAGTTCATTTTTCCTCCATCATTAATTGGAAATAAAAGTATTTTTAGAGTTATGAAGTTCTATAAAACTTAAAATCCTTTGTTCTAGATTGGTGTTTCTTGCATGAAAACTCTTGTACGATAGATTTTAGCAGAATTGATTTATAAAATTGTAGGAAGAATATGAACTGATTCAGAGAAAGTTTATGAGACATGTCATCACCATGACAAAGCAGCTTGACCTTCAACTGATGCCACGGTTACTGGTCTTTGATTTTGTCAGATCAGGTAAATAGTTGCAGATTTGAAAATACCAGTAGGTGCTGGGACATTGGTTTTTTCTGTCTGTTGAAGAATACACTGGAATCTTAATGGATTTTTTACTGCTTAGCAATATAAAAAAAGATTCTTAAGTGTGTTTCAAAATAATTTTAAAAATGAACAACAGAAAAGAAAAAAATTAATAAAAGTAAAGAAAAAGGACAAATGCAGATTACAATTAACACAATGAAAATAGGTATATAACAAACTATTAGGAGATTCTTTGTTTTATGGAGAGAAAGATAATAGGCATTTATGTCTGCTGGTCAATCATTTTCATATAATGTGCATAAGAAAATATTTAAAGCTGTACTTTGTTTTCAGTCAATAAACCAAAAGCACAAGAATCGCCACAAAATGTGGAGAGACCGAAAACTGCCAGCAAGAGCTTACTGTCCCGAGCCAGCAATCTCAATAAGGATAGAGTCAAGGTAATGTCAAGGAATTAGCAGTATTTCTAGGTCAATTTCAGAGGCGTAGTTACAAACTTAAAAGTGGGGGGGCTCAAAGAAAGTGACTCTCATCAGCCACGTACCTCAAATCACTTGACTCGACACTAATCTAGTGTTTCGGCGGTGTGATATATACAAGGTTTAAGATTTTGATAGTATATTAATTAGCTGCAAATCCGCCATCATCAGGAGCCTATTTGCACATCTGTTATACAGATTATTGAATTAGTTAGGAGAGGAGCATATTACTCAGATTTTTAATGTGTTAAATGACACAATAGGTTTTTCTTGGAGGATTGTACATTGTATTGCAATCCTTATAATTCTTTGAATATGCTGGTATTTTAATAATTTTATACATTGATTTTATTAGCGAACATCGCATACAGAATGGGGTTCCTGACTTAGAACCCATCACATATTCAATTATTTGTTTGTATATATTTGCAAATTCAAATATATTAAATCTGAGTAAATAAATTTGGTCTGTTGTGGGCTCGGCTTAGACTGAGAATTTCCCTAAAATTTTCTTTGAAACTTTGGGTTCTAATAAGTTTAAGACATGTCTGGATGTTAAGACGCCGTCGTTTTTTTGCACAATATCGTTTTTCTTCTCATTGCTGACAATAAATTGTCAAGATCATTCACTGTTCTGAAATAAAATTCCAGGTGTTCAAATAGATATAACTTTCGTTGATTTTTGTTTCAGTTACAGTGATGTTTACATTTCACTTTGTTAACTCTAGAATAGCGTGAATGAATGGTCTTATATACAACAGTTTCATCTCTGACTGTATTAATTCTGTATCAATTTAATCATTTTACTAATAACACAAAACAAAATAATCATAAAAACTTACTGCATGATTGAAGGAGATGATCAGACTCTAAGCACACATGTATAATGACTAATGAATCAGCAAATAAAACAAAAAAAAATCCAAAGGTTGACAGACCTTACTGCATGGCCTATGTGTTAAACAAGAAATGAGATGCAGCAAATAGATAATTACTTTTAGATGTCAGCACAAGGGTCAGCTTGTGCTTCACATTTAATTTTGTTAGATAACAGATGCTGAGTGAAACAGAAACGTCAAATTTATTACCCGTTTTGACTGTTCGCTTTATTCAATTCAATTCTTTGACCCGCACAAACCAATCCCAAACATTCGTACACAAGAGGTCTTGAAAGATTTAATTACTTTATATGTATTACATTACTATTACTTCAAGAGAAACACTTACTCAGATGTTGCTGAAAATAACATAAATTTGATAAAATGAGGTTTAAAATATAATTTCAACATAGCTGTGATTGTATTTTTCTACATTAAGTGGGGGGGCACAGACATACTCTTGCCCCCCCATATCTGAAAGTGGGGGGCTAGTGCTTTAGCTGCTCCCCCTGTGACTACGCCTATGAATTTATTTGGGTTTTTTTTGTCCATGAGACTTCATAGCTTTATGGTTGTGGTAATCTTCTCTGTCCTTTAAGATACAGTTTTTGTATCCTACTGTGTCTTAAAGGATATAGTTTCTGCAACATATTAACATGCATTCTCTGTAAGCACCAAAAAATCTTGGAAACGACATATCTCCGATTTTGATGAAATTTGCACCAAAGGTGCACCTTGGTACAAAACCAGCAAATATGGTGTTAGAAGTTTCCCACGTGCACCCGGTTGCCATGGAGACGGATCCATTGAATTTGGCCATTTTCGGCCATTTTTGACCAAACAAAAACATGAAAAT
Source organism: Saccostrea glomerata (assembly GCA_003671525.1). Classification (NCBI taxonomy): domain Eukaryota; kingdom Metazoa; phylum Mollusca; class Bivalvia; order Ostreida; family Ostreidae; genus Saccostrea; species Saccostrea glomerata. Next base: position 937,291 of record PRKT01000160.1, on the reverse strand, counting down.
TGAGGGAATATGAATGCATTTTTATCTTTATGTAGTGAACTCAAATATAAATCTTTGTATCATAAGAAAACATCAACTGTTAAAGAATACAGGGCATATAACCAGTTATGCCAGAATTGACCCCACTCTTAGAAAACGGTTCTGCAAAATAACATAGTTTCTCAAAATGTGAAAAATGGAAAATTTGGCATTTTTTGAGAAATTTAAGGTTAAATAAAAAAAATTGTCTACGGAAATTTTTCAAATCATATGCGTGTCGTCAAACGTCAGTATTAGTAGTGTCCCCTCATGAAAAAATTGGAGTGGGATCTCAATGCTATTTTTAGTAACATGTATCTAAAAATAGACATATTTCAGAAAAATCCAAAAAATGAAATTTGGGCAGAGTTTAAGATGCCATTGATAGGTAAATATGAAATATACTGTAAAAGTCAATATGCTTATGTCTTAGACTGGACACCAATAACTACTATGCATATTATTTTCAGGGATTTCCGTTTTCTATTTATAGCTTCAAATGCCTAAATATAGACATGTCTCATAAAATGATGAAAATTGTCAATTTTCTATCATTTTGAAGCTCCACTGAATCATAAATAATAAAAATATGGATCTCTCCAATATTTCATCAATACGTACAAGGAATAGTATAATATCTCACAAATTATTGAGGACAGGCTCTCATCTCTATAAATAGTACAAATGTCTAAAAATAGACACATATGAAATTAACTGTTTTATGTTGATTTTCCACCAATTCTCAAATTAGAGATGGGAAATTTACCGATATACTATCATTAAAAGTAACTGATATTATGTGACTGACAAGAACAAAAGAACATTCAATGGAATGCAGCATGATAAGCAGAGGTTTCCATTTCTATTTATAGTAACACATGTTTAAAAAAAGAAGTAATGCGAAATATCGGGAAAATGTCGTTTTTTTGTACTTTTTTCTAAAA